>JAUMJM010000201.1:12500-513278 GCA_033558235.1 Neomorphus geoffroyi | reverse complement strand
CCAACCCCCCCCAAAGGCAGGAGGGACCCCTCCCAACACCGAGAGCCCCTCAAAAAGAAGGGACCCCCCCCCCCCTCCACAGCCCCCCAATTCCCAGAGCCCAGTGCAAACTGGTGCGTTACTGGCGCGCACCGGTTCACATCGGTGCACACTGGTACAAACTGGTGTCCCCCGCCTCTGTACTTGTGCAAACTGGTGCGCACTGGTTCATGTTGGTGCATAATGGTACGAACTGGTGTCCTGCTCCTCTCTACTGGTGCAAACTGGTGCGTTACTGGTGCGCACTGGTTCATGTTGGTGCACACTGGTACAAACTGGTGTCCCGCTCCTCTCTACTGGTACAAACTAGTGTCTCACTCCTCCCTACTGGTGCAAACTGGCTTCTGCTGGTGCCCCCCTGCTGCCTACTGGTTTGTAGTTGTGCAAACTGGTATCGCACTGGTGCTGCGCTGCTCTGTACTGGTTTGGACTGGTTCGCACTGGGGCGCTGCTTGTGCCCTGCGCTCTCACACTGGGGCAAACTGGTGCCTACTGGTGCCCTTCCCTGCCCTACTGGGTCACACTGGTGCCTTGCTGGCGCCACCACCCCTGGCCCCGCCGTCTGGCCCCACCCCAGCCCCGCCCCGCCCCCTGTCCCGCTCCTGGCCCCAGTCCCTTTCCTGGCCACACCCCCAGCTCCTAGCCCCGCCCACACCTCCTGGCCCCGCCCCTGCTCTGGCCCCACCCCCGTCCTAGACCCTGGGAGTACTGGGGGGGGGCACTGGGGGCAGTGAGGGGGGCACTGGAGTCATAGGGGGCGGTGGGGGGGGGCACTGGGAGCACTGCTGGCGGTAGGAGGGTGCTGTTGCCACTGGGGTCACTGGTAGGAGTGGGAGCATTGGGGGGGGCACTGAGTGCACTGGGGGCACTGGGGACACTGGGACCACTGGGGGCACTGGGAGCACTGAGGGTGCTGGGGGAACTGGGGGGGCACTGGTGGCACTGGGAGCACTGGTGGCAGTGGGGGGGAACTGGGGGCACTGGGCCCATCCAGCTCTTTGGGCACTGCAGATCCCGGAGCCCCTGGTGCTGTGGGTGGTAGCGCTGCCAACCAGGGAGCTACTGGTGTCACCAGGACCTCCCCCACGCTGTCATCATCGGAGCCACTGACATCACCGTGGGCTCCAGAGCTGAATGTGGCAGTGGGGGCACTGGGAATGCCAGCTGCGGGCACACAGAGGCAACGGAGGACACCATGAACACTGGCAACAGGGGGGGCTACTGGAGGTGCCAGGGCCACCACCGCAGCCACCGCGGGCACTGGGGACACTGGAGCCACTGGTGCCACCGTACCCGGGGCTGTTGGATCTGCCGGTGCCAACACAATGACTGCCAGCAGTGCCATCACTGGTTCTGGGGACGTCGGAGCAACTGGTACCACCATGTCCGGGGCTGCTGGAGCTGCCCGTGCCCCCCCCCCCCCCGGTGCTCCCGACGGCTCTGGGGATGCCCTGCCCCCGCTGGAGGCAACACTGGGTCCCGAGGTGTCACCCCATGGGCTGGGCCCCCCGTTCCGTGTGGTGGTGCCCGTCGGGTGCCAGCGCAGGGGGCAGAGACTACGGCGGCGCTGGCGGCGGGGCTGTGGCCTTGGGTGACGCAGGGGGGCACCCACGAGGTGGCAGCGAGGGCACTGGGCCCCAAGGAGGCGGCAGAGGCGTCTGCCATGATGGGCGGTGGTAGTGGCGGCGGCGTGGCGAGGAGCGCGGGCAGGGGTGGTGCCAGCGGGGGCGGCGGTGGTGGAGCCGGGCATGCGGCGGGGTGCTGGCAGTGGCCCACGATGAGCAGCGCTGGGGGCACCCACTGGCACACGCCACCATGGCCGTCTTGTCCCGTGGTGGCAAGGGGGCAGTGCTGGGGTGGCAATCATGATGACAACATTGGTGTTGGCATCGCCGATGACATTGACAGTGACGATGATGGTGACAGTGGGGTTGGGTGTGACTTTGGCAGCAACGATGCCAATGGCGGTGGGGTTGGTGGTGCCCGTGGTGGTGACGATGGCAGTGGCGTGGGCGTTGGCATTGATGGTGTTGCTGGTGGTGACATTGGCTGTGGTGGTGGTGCCAGGGTTGCCGGTGGCGTTGGCCACGATGGGGACAATGCCAGTGTCGACATGCTGGACGTGGGTGATTGCCCATGGCGGCCATGTTGGTGATGCCCATGGTGGCTTTGTTGGCATTGGCGTTGCCCCTGGTGACCGTGTTGGCATTGTCGATGCCCATGGTGACCGTGTTGGTGTTGGTGATTCCTCCTGGTGGCCGTGTTGATGCTGTCAATGCCCATGGTGACCATGTTGGCGCTGTCGATGCCCCTGGTGGCCGTTGTTGGCGTTGGTGATGCCCATGGTGACCGTGTTGGCATTGTTGATGCCACTGGTGGCCGTGTTGGCGCTGTCAAGGCCCATGGTGGCCCTGCTGGCAGCAGGTTTGTCAGGGGCGCTGGCACGGGCGCTGGCATGGGGGTACCTGTGCACAGGCTGTGACGTGTACCTGATGCGGGAGCCATGCCCGCTGTGCGCCGCCTCCTCTTCGGGGTGGCAGCACCCAGGGTGCCATCAGCATCCGCTACGGCCTCCACGGCCACGCCAACCTCAACCACTGCTACCGCACCTACGGCAGCATCACCACCTGCGCCTGCCTTCCCGCCTCGCCCGCTGCTCAACCCGGAGCACTGGGGCACTGGGAGTAACTGGGGACACTGGGAGTAACTGGGAGGACTGGGAGCACTGGGAGTAACTGGGAACTGGGCATACTGGGGGGACTCGGGGCACTGGGTGGAACTGGAGGCAGTGGGAGTAGCTGGCAACTGGGCATACTGGGGGGACTGGGGGCACTGGGAGTAACTGGGCATACTGGGGGCACTCAGTGGAACTGGGGGCACTGGGAGTAACTGGGAACTGGGGGCACAGGGAGCAGTGGTGGCACTGGGAGTGCTGGGAGCACTGGAGGTCACCCGAGAAGCCACGTCAGCCTGGTGACGCACGACACCTCCTTGGAGACGGTGGTGGTGGCCAGGGACTTGTTTGAGAAGGAGGATGATGAGGAAGAGTGGAGGGTGTTGAGCGAAGACCCAACGCGGCAAGAGCGGAGCCGGCGATGGGCGGTGGCCGTGGCCGATGTCATCGTGCCCGGGCACGGAGCGCCCTTCTAGGTCTTCCCGGAGCACCAACGCGGGCAAGAGCCTTGGGGGGGGGGGAGTGGGGGAAGGATTGCCATGATGACAGGAGTGGTGGTAGTGGTGGCACCAGGGGTGGGTCACAATGGTGGCGCCAAGGGGTGGTCACAATGGTGGTGCCAAGCGTGGTCACAATGGGGGCAGAGGTGGTGTTGGAGGTGGTGGCAGTGATGGCAAAGATGATTGAAACACTGGTGAAGACAGGGACGGTGAGGGTGACAGAGACGATGGCAGCGATGGTGGTGATTATGGTGATGACAATGGCAAAGATGATGCTGGAGATGGCGGGGGGGACAATGGTACCAGTGGTGGTGACAACGAAGGTGCTGCTGACGCTGATGGTGCAGATGATGACGATGGCGAAGGTGGTGGTGGCGAAGATGATGACGGTGTTGGAGATGGTGGTGGTGCTGACGGGTGGTCATGGGGGTGGTGAGAAAGATGGTGATGGCGGTGACGCCGCTGGTGATGACAACGATGGTGACGACGATGACGATGGTTATGATGGTGACGATGAAGGATGTGGTGGTAGCGACACTGAGTTGTAAGCGTGGTGGTGACGACGATGGTGATGATGACAACAGACGGTGACAATGGCAGCGGTGACAATGGCAGCGATGGAGATGGAGACAACGCTCAAAATTCAAGGAGTTTGGGCTGAACGACCCTGATTTTTCATGGGGGGGGGGGGGGGGGGCGCACTTGGGACCCTTTTTTGGGGGGAGGGGGAGGGGACATTTGGAACCCTTTCTTGGGGAGGGAGGAGGGGACAGTTAGGACCCTTTTGGGGGAGAGGCACACCCTGTTGACCCTCCAGGACCTCCCCAACCCTGCCTTGTGACCTCCAACCCCCACCCGCCCCCCGTGACCCCTCAGGACCCATCAACCTCCCCCTGTGACACCCAGGACCCCCCCCCTCCCCCCCCAGACCCATCAACCCTTCCCCCGTGACCTCCAGGACCCCCCTCTTCCCCCGTCTCCAGGACCACAGGGTCTCGTTGTTGCCTCCTGTTGAGTTTCCTGTCTCCCGGCTCTCCCGAGCCCCTTTCCACCTGACGGCTCTCCAGCCCAGAGCTCCTCATGCGGTTGTTGCAGCCGAAGCGGAGAACTGGGTGTTTGGACTCCGTCAGCCTCATCCGATTGGACTCCACCTGTGTCTCCGGTCCCTCGTGGTCCCTCTGGAGTCACTTCCTCCCCTCCAACAACTCGACGCGTCCTCCCAGCTCGGTGTCTTCTGTCACCTTGAGAACGATGGACGCGAACCCCCTCATCCACGTCCTCTGTGAAGTGACGGAACAGGCCCAACAGCTGGGAGACACCACGAGTGACCGGCCGTCAATTCCCAGAGACCCCTCCAAAGGCAGGAGGAACCCCCCCCAATTCCCAGAGATCCGCTAAAAGAGGGGACCCCCCACTTCCACAGCCCCCCAATTCCCAGAGCCCCCCCGAAAAGGCGAGAGGGACCCCCCCAACACCCACAGCCCCTCAAAAAGAAGGGCCCCCCCCCCCAACACCCAGAGCCTCCCCAAGGAAGGGGGACCCCCGCCATTCCCAGAGCTCCCCGAAAAGAAGGGACCTCCCGTCCACAGCCCCCCAATTCCCAAAGCCCCCCCCGAAAGGGCAGGAGGGAACCCCCCCCCAACACCCAGAGCCCCTTGAAAAGAAGGGACCTCCCGTCCACAGCCCCCCAATTGCCAGAGCCCCCCCCCAAAGGCAGGAGGGACCCCCCCCCCCAACACCCAGAGCCCCTTGAAAAGAAGGGACACCCCCTCCACAGCCCCCCAATTGCCAGAGCCCCCCCCAAAGGCAGGAGGAACCCCCCCCAATTCCCAACCCCCCCCAAAGGCAGGAGGGACCCCTCCCAACACCGAGAGCCCCTCAAAAAGAAGGGACCCCCCCCCCTCCGCAGCCCCCCAATTCCCAGAGCCCAGTGCAAACTGGTGCGTACCGGTTCACATCGGTGCACACTGGTACAAACTGGTGTCCCCCGCCTCTGTACTTGTGCAAACTGGTGCGCACTGGTTCATGTTGGTGCATGCTGGTACAAACTGGTGTCCTGCTCCTCTCTAATGGTACAAACTGGTGCGTTACTGGTGCGCACTGGTTCATGTTGGTGCATAATGGTACGAACTGGTGTCCTGCTCCTCTCTAATGGTACAAACTGGTGTTCCCCCTCATCTCTACTGGTGCAAACTGGTGCGTTACTGGTGCGCACCGGTTCATGTTGTTGCATACTAGTGCAAACTGGTGTCCTGCTCCTCTCTACTGGTGCAAACTGGTGTTCCCCTCATCTCTACTGGTGCAAACTGGTGAGTTACTGGTGCACACCAGTTCACGTTGGTGCATACTGGTACAAACTGGTGTGTCCCCCTCCCCCTCCACCCCCCCCCCCCCATACTGGTGCAAACTGGTGCGTTACTGGTGCGCACTGGTTCACGTTGGTGCACACTGGTACAAACTGGTGTCCCGCTCCTCTCTACTGGTACAAACTAGTGTCTCGCTCCTCCCTGCTGGTGCAAACTGGCTTCTGCTGGTGCCCCCCTGCTGCCTACTGGTTCGTAGTTGTGCAAACTGGTATCGCACTGGTGCTGCGCTGCTCTGTACTGGTTCGGACTGGTTCGCACTGGGGCGCTGCTTGTGCCCTGCGCTCTCACACTGGGGCAAACTGGTGCCTACTGGTGCCCTTCCCTGCCCTACTGGGTCACACTGGTGCCTTGCTGGCGCCACCGCCCCTGGCCCCGCCGTCTGGCCCCGCCCCAGCCCCGCCCCGCCCCCCTGTCCCGCTCCTGCCCCAGTCCCTTTCCTGGCCACACCCCCCAGCTCCTAGCCCCGCCCACACCTCCTGGCCCCGTCCCCGCTCTGGCCCCACCCCCGTCCTAGACCCTGGGAGTACTGGGGGGAGCACTGGGAGCACTGGGGGGGGCTGTGGAAGCAGTGGGGGGGGCACTGGAAGCCATGGGGGGGCACTGGGGGCAGTGGGGGGGGCACTGGGGGTCATAGGGGGCGGTGGGGGGGGCACTGGGAGCACTGCTGGCGGTAGGAGGGTGCTGTTGCCACTGGGGTCACTGGTAGGAGTGGGAGCATTGGGGGGGCACTGAGTGCACTGCGGTCACTGGGAGCACCTGGGTGGCACTGGGGACACTGGGAGCACTGAGGGCACTGGGGGAACTGGGGGGGCACTGGGAGCACTGGTGGCAGTGGGGGGAACTGGGGGCACTGGGCCCATCCAGCTCTTTGGGCACTGCAGATCCAGAGCCCATGGTGCTGTGGGTGGTAGTGCTGCCAACCAGGGAGCTACTCGTGCCTTGCCTGCCTTGCCTGGCCTGATTTGGCCTGGCCTCGCCTTGCCTGACCTTTCGTTGCCTCGCCTGGCCTGGCCTTGCCTTGCCTTGCCTTCCCTTGCCTTACCTCGCCTGGCCTAGCCTGGCGCCTGGCTCTGGCCTTGCCTGGCCTGGCTTGGCCTGGCCTTGCCTGGCCTGGCCTTTCCTGGCCTGGCCTTGCCTTGCCTTGCCTTGCCTTGCCTTGCCTTGCCTTGCCTTGCCTGGCCTGCCCTGGCCTTGCCTTGCCTGGCCTGGCCTTGCCTTGCCTGGCCTTGCATTGCCTGGCTTTGCCTGGTCTGATTCGGCCTGGCCTAGCCTTTCCTGGCCTGGCCTGGCCTTGCCTGGCCTTGCCTTGCCTTGCCTGGCCTGGCCTTGCCTTCCCTGGCCTTCCCTTGCCTGGCCTTCCCTTGCCTGGCCTTCCCTTGCGTGCCTTGGCCTGGCCTTGCCTTGCCTGGCCTGGCCTTGCCTGGCCTTGCCCTGGCCTCGCCTGGACTGGCCTTCGCTTGCCTTGCCTGGCCTGGCCTTGCCTTGCCTTGCCTTGCCTTGCCTTGCCTTGCCTTGCCTGGCATGGCCTTTCCTGGCCTGGCCTGGCCTTGCCTTGCCTTGCCGGGCCTTGCTTGGCGTGGTCTGGCTTTGCTTGGCCTGGCCTGGCGTTGCCCTTGCCTGTCCAGGCCTTGCCTTGCCTGGCCTGGCCTGGCCTTCCCTTGCCTGGCCTGGCCTGGCCTTCCCTTGCCTGGTCTTGCCTTGCCTTTGCCTGGCCTTGTCTTGCCATGCCTTGCCTGTCCTGGCCTTCCCTTGCCTGGCCTTCCCTTCCGTGCCCTGGCCTTGCCTGGCCTGGCCTGGCCTGGCCTTGCCTTGCCTTGCCTTGCCTTGCCTTGCCTTGCCTTGCCTTTCCTGGCCTTGCCTGGCTGGCCTGGCCTTGCCTGGCCTTGCCTTGCCAGGCCTGACCTGGCTGGCCTGGCCTGGCCTTGCCTTGCCTGGCCTTGCCTGGCCTGGCCTTGCCTTGCCTTGCCTGGCCTTGCCTGCCCTGGCCTTTCCTGGCCTGGCCTGACCTGGCCTGGCCTTGCGTGCCCTGGCCTGGCCTGGCCCTGCCTGGCCTGGCCTAGCGTGGGCTGGCCTTGCCTGGCCTGGGCTGCCCGTTGCCTGGCCTTGCCTTGCCTTGCCTTGCCTTGCCTGGCATGGCCTTTCCTGGCCTGGCCTGGCCTTGCCTGGCCTTGCCTTGCCTGGCCTTGCCTTGCCTTGCCTTGCCTGGCCTTGCCTTGCCTGGCCTGCCCTGGCCTGGCCTTTCCTTGCCTGGCCTGGCCTTGCCTGGCCGTGCCTTGCCAGGCCTGACCTGGCCTGGCCTTGCATTGCCTGGCCTTGCCTGGCCTGGACTTGCCTGGCCTGGCCTTTCTTGGCCTGGCCTTCCCTTGCCTGGCCTGGCCTGGCCTGGGCATTCACTGCCCTTGCTTGGCCTTGCCTCGCATTGCCTGGAATGGCCTGCCCTTGCAAGGGAAGGCAGGCTAGGCCAGGCCAGGCCAGGAAAGGCCAGGCCAGGGAATGCAACGGTACGCAAGGTGAGGCAAGGGCCAGGCCAGGCCAGGCCAGGCAGGGGAAGTCCAGGCGAGGGCAGGCAAGGCAAGGCCAGGACAGGCAAGGCAAGGCCAGGCAAGTCCAGACCAGGCCAGGCAAGGCCAGTCCAGGTACGCAAGCCCAGGCCAGGCAAGGCCAGACTAGGCAAGGCAAGGCCAGGCAAGGCAAGGCCAGGGCAGGCCAGGCCAGGCCAGGCAAGGCCAGGCCAGGCCAGGCACGCAAGGCAAGGCCAGTCCAGGTATGCAAGGCCAGGCCAGGCCAGGAAAAGCAAAGCCAGACTAGGCCAAGCAAAACCAGGACAGGAAAGGCCAGGCCATGCAAGGCAATGCCAGGCCAGGAAAGGCCAGGCCAGGCCAGGCCAGGCCAGGCCAGGCAAGGCATGGCCAGGCAAGGCCAGGCCAGGAAAGGCCAGGCCAGGCCAGGAAAGGCCAGGCAAGGCCCAGGCCAGGCAAGGAAAGGCAGGGCAGGCAAGGCAAGGCCAGGCTAGGAAAGGCCAGGCCAGGCCAGGCATGGCCAGGCCAGGAAAGGCTAGGCCAGGCCAGGCCAGCCAAGGCAAGGCAAGGCCAGGCACGGAAAGGCCAGGCCAGGGCAGGCAAGGCGAGGCCAGACCAGGCCAGGAAAGGCTAGGCCAGGCCAGGCCAGCCAAGGCAAGGCAAGGCCAGACCAGGTCAGGAAAGGCCAGGCCTAGCCAGACCAGGCCAGGAAAGGCAAAGCCAGGCCAGGCCAGACCCAGGCCAGGCCAGGCAAGGCAAGGCCAGGCCAGGTAGGGCCAGTCCTGGCAAGGCCAGGCCAGGCCAGGCCAGGCCAGGCAAGGCAAGGCAAGGCCAGGCCAGCCAAGGCAAGGCCAGGCCAGGCAAGGAAAGGCCAGGCCAGGCCAGGAAAGACCAGGCCAGGAAATGCCAGGCCAGGCCAGGCAAGGCAAGGCCAGGAAAAGCAAGGCCAGGCCAGGCCAGGCAAGTCCAGGCAAGGCAAGGCCAGGCCAGGCAAGGAAAGGCCAGGCCAGGCAAGGAAAGGCCAGACCAGGCCAGGAAAGACCAGGCCAGGAAATGCCAGGCCAGGCCAGGCAAGCTAAGGCCAGGAAAAGCAAGGCCGGGCCAGGCCAGGCAAGTCCAGACCAGGCCAGGCAAGGCCAGTCCAGGTACGCAAGCCCAGGCCAGGAAAGGCCAGGCAAGGCCAGACTAGGCAAGGCAAGGCCAGGCAAGGCAAGGCCAGGGCAGGCCAGGCCAGGCCAGGCAAGGCCAGGCCAGGCACGCAAGGCAAGGCCAGTCCAGGTATGCAAGGCCAGGCCAGGCCAGGAAAAGCAAAGCCAGACTAGGCCAAGCAAAACCAGGACAGGAAAGGCCAGGCCATGCAAGGCAATGCCAGGCCAGGAAAGGCCAGGCCAGGCCAGGCCAGGCCAGGCAAGGAAAGGCCAGGCCAGGCCAGGAAAGACCAGGCCAGGAAATGCCAGGCCAGGCCAGGCAAGGCAAGGAAAGGCCAGGGCAGGCAAGGCAAGGCCAGGCTAGGAAAGGCCAGGACAGGCCAGGCATGGCCAGGCCAGGAAAGGCTAGGCCAGGCCAGGCCAGGCAAGGCAAGGCAAGGCAAGGCCAGGCACGGAAAGGCCAGGCCAGGGCAGGCAAGGCAAGGCCAGACCAGGTCAGGAAAGGCCAGGCAGGGCCAGGCCTAGCCAGACCAGGCCAGGCAAGGCCAGTCCAGGCCAGACCCAGGCAAGTCCAGGCAAGGCAAGGCAAGGCAAGGCCAGGCCAGGAAAGGCCAGGCCAGGCAAGGCCAGGCCAGGCACGGAAAGGCCAGGCCAGGGCAGGCCAGGACTGGCCAGACCAGGCCAGTCCAGGCAAGGAAAGGCCAGGGCAGGCAAGGCAAGGCCAGGCTAGGAAAGGCCAGGCCAGGCCAGGCATGGCCAGGCCAGGAAAGGCCAGGCCAGCCAAGGCAAGGCAAGGCCAGACCAGGTCAGGAAAGGCCAGGCCTAGCCAGACCAGGCCAGGAAATGCCAGGCCAGGCCAGGCAAGGCCAGGCCAGGCAAGGCAAGGCCAGGCCAGGCCAGGCAAGTCCAGGCAAGGCAAGGCCAGGCCAGGCAAGGCAAGGCCAGGCCAGGCAAGGAAAGGCCAGGCCAGGCCAGGAAAGACCAGGCCAGGAAATGCCAGGCCAGGCCAGGCAAGCTAAGGCCAGGAAAAGCAAGGCCAGGCCAGGCCAGGCAAGTCCAGACCAGGCCAGGCAAGGCCAGTCCAGGTACGCAAGCCCAGGCCAGGCAAGGCCAGACTAGGCAAGGCAAGGCCAAGCAAGGCAAGGCCAGGGCAGGCCAGGCCAGGCCAGGCCAGGCACGCAAGGCAAGGCCAGTCCAGGTATGCAAGGCCAGGCCAGGCCAGGAAAAGCAAAGCCAGACTAGGCCAAGCAAAACCAGGACAGGAAAGGCCAGGCCATGCAAGGCAATGCCAGGCCAGGAAAGGCCAGGCCAGGCCAGGCAAGGCCAGGCCAGGAAAGGCCAGGCCAGGCCAGGAAAGGCCAGGCAAGGCCAGGCCAGGCAAGGAAAGGCGAGGCCAGGCAAGGCAAGGCAGGACCAGGCCAAGCCAGGCCAGGCTAGGCAAGGCCAGGCCAGGCAAGGAAAGGCCAGGCCAGGCAAGGAAAGGCCAGGCCAGGCAAGGCCAGGCCAGGCACGGAAAGGCCAGGCCAGGGCAGGCCAGGCCTGGCCAGACCAGGCCAGGCCAGGCAAGGAAAGGCCAGGGCAGGCAAGGCAAGGCCAGGCTAGGAAAGGCCAGGCCAGGCCAGGCATGGCCAGGCCAGGAAAGGCTAGGCCAGGCCAGGCCAGCCAAGGCAAGGCAAGGCCAGACCAGGTCAGGAAAGGCCAGGCCTAGCCAGACCAGGCCAGGAAAGGCAAAGCCAGGCCAGGCCAGACCCAGGCCAGGCCAGGCAAGGCAAGGCCAGGCCAGGTAGGGCCAGTCCTGGCAAGGCCAGGCCAGGCAAGTCCAGGCAAGGCAAGGCCAGGCCAGCCAAGGCAAGGCCAGGCCAGGCAAGGAAAGGCCAGGCCAGGCCAGGAAAGACCAGGCCAGGAAATGCCAGGCCAGGCCAGGCAAGGCAAGGCCAGGAAAAGCAAGGCCAGGCCAGGCCAGGCAAGTCCAGGCAAGGCAAGGCCAGGCCAGGCAAGGCAAGGCCAGGCCAGGCCAGGCAAGGAAAGGCCAGACCAGGCCAGGAAAGACCAGGCCAGAAAATGCCAGGCCAGGCCAGGCAAGCTAAGGCCAGGAAAAGCAAGGCCAGGCCAGGCCAGGCAAGTCCAGACCAGGCCAGGCAAGGCCAGTCCAGGTACGCAAGCCCAGGCCAGGAAAGGCCAGGCAAGGCCAGACTAGGCAAGGCAAGGCCAGGCAAGGCAAGGCCAGGGCAGGCCAGGCCAGGCCAGGCAAGGCCAGGCCAGGCACGCAAGGCAAGGCCAGTCCAGGTATGCAAGGCCAGGCCAGGCCAGGAAAAGCAAAGCCAGACTAGGCCAAGCAAAACCAGGACAGGAAAGGCCAGGCCATGCAAGGCAATGCCAGGCCAGGAAAGGCCAGGCCAGGCCAGGCAAGGAAAGGCCAGGCAAGGAAAGGCCAGGCCAGGCCAGGAAAGACCAGGCCAGGAAATGCCAGGCCAGGCCAGGCAAGGCAAGGCCAGGAAAAGCAAGGCCAGGCCAGGCCAGGCAAGTCCAGGCAAGGCAAGGCCAGGCCAGGCAAGGCAAGGCCAGGCCAGGCAAGGAAAGGCCAGGCCAGGCAAGGAAAGGCCAGGCCAGGCCAGGAAAGACCAGGCCAGGAAATGCCAGGCCAGGCCAGGCAAGGCAAGGCCAGGAAAAGCAAGGCCAGGCCAGGCCAGGCAAGTCCAGGCAAGGCAAGGCCAGGCCAGGCAAGGCAAGGCCAGGCCAGGCAAGGAAAGGCCAGGCCAGGCCAGGAAAGACCAGGCCAGGAAATGCCAGGCCAGGCCAGGCAAGCTAAGGCCAGGAAAAGCAAGGCCAGGCCAGGCCAGGCAAGTCCAGACCAGGCCAGGCAAGGCCAGTCCAGGTACGCAAGCCCAGGCCAGGAAAGGCCAGGCAAGGCCAGACTAGGCAAGGCAAGGCCAAGCAAGGCAAGGCCAGGGCAGGCCAGGCCAGGCCAGGCAAGGCCAGGCCAGGCCAGGCAAGGCCAGGCCAGGCACACAAGGCAAGGCCAGTCCAGGTATGCAAGGCCAGGCCAGGCCAGGAAAAGCAAAGCCAGACTAGGCCAAGCAAAACCAGGACAGGAAAGGCCAGGCCATGCAAGGCAATGCCAGGCCAGGAAAGGCCAGGCCAGGCCAGGCCAGGCCAGGCAAGGCATGGCCAGGCAAGGCCAGGCCAGGAAAGGCCAGGCCAGGCCAGGAAAGGCCAGGCAAGGCCAGGCCAGGCAAGGAAAGGCGAGGCCAGGCAAGGCAAGGCAGGACCAGGCCAAGCCAGGCCAGGCTAGGCAAGGCCAGGCCAGGCAAGGAAAGGCCAGGCCAGGCAAGGAAAGGCCAGGCCAGGCAAGGCCAGGCCAGGCACGGAAAGGCCAGCCAGGGCAGGCCAGGCCTGGCCAGACCAGGCCAGGCCAGGCAAGGAAAGGCCAGGCCAGGCCAGGCATGGCCAGGCCAGGAAAGGCTAGGCCAGGCCAGGCCAGCCAAGGCAAGGCAAGGCCAGGCACGGAAAGGCCAGGCCAGGGCAGGCAAGGCAAGGCCAGACCAGGTCAGGAAAGGCCAGGCAGGGCCAGGCCTAGCCAGACCAGGCCAGGCAAGGCCAGTCCAGGCCAGACCCAGGCCAGGCCAGGCCAGGCAAGGCCAGGCCAGGAAAGGCTAGGCCAGGCAAGGCCAGGCCAGGCACGGAAAGGCCAGGCCAGGGCAGGCCAGGACTGGCCAGACCAGGCCAGTCCAGGCAAGGAAAGGCCAGGGCAGGCAAGGCAAGGCCAGGCTAGGAAAGGCCAGGCCAGGCCAGGCATGGCCAGGCCAGGAAAGGCTAGGCCAGGCCAGGCCAGCCAAGGCAAGGCAAGGCCAGACCAGGTCAGGAAAGGCCAGGCCTAGCCAGACCAGGCCAGGAAAGGCAAAGCCAGGCCAGGCCAGACCCAGGCCAGGCCAGGCAAGGCAAGGCCAGGCCAGGTAGGGCCAGTCCTGGCAAGGCCAGGCCAGGCAAGACAAGGCCAGGCCAGGCCAGGCAAGTCCAGGCAAGGCAAGGCCAGGCCAGCCAAGGCAAGGCCAGGCCAGGCAAGGAAAGGCCAGGCCAGGCCAGGAAAGGCCAGGCCAGGCCAGGAAAGACCAGGCCAGGAAATGCCAGGCCAGGCCAGGCAAGGCAAGGCCAGGAAAAGCAAGGCCAGGCCAGGCCAGGCAAGTCCAGGCAAGGCAAGGCCAGGCCAGGCCAGGCAAGGAAAGGCCAGGGCAGGCAAGGCAAGGCCAGGCTAGGAAAGGCCAGGCCAGGCCAGGCATGGCCAGGCCAGGAAAGGCTAGGCCAGGCCAGGCCAGCCAAGGCAAGGCAAGGCCAGGCACGGAAAGGCCAGGCCAGGGCAGGCAAGGCAAGGCCAGACCAGGTCAGGAAAGGCCAGGCAGGGCCAGGCCTAGCCAGAGCAGGCCAGGCAAGGCCAGTCCAGGCCAGACCCAGGCCAGGCAAGGCAAGGCAAGGCCAGGCCAGGAAAGGCCAGGCCAGGCAAGGCCAGGCCAGGCACGGAAAGGCCAGGCCAGGGCAGGCCAGGACTGGCCAGACCAGGCCAGTCCAGGCAAGGAAAGGCCAGGGCAGGCAAGGCAAGGCCAGGCTAGGAAAGGCCAGGCCAGGCCAGGCATGGCCAGGCCAGGAAAGGCTAGGCCAGGCCAGGCCAGCCAAGGCAAGGCAAGGCCAGACCAGGTCAGGAAAGGCCAGGCCTAGCCAGACCAGGCCAGGAAAGGCAAAGCCAGGCCAGGCCAGACCCAGGCCAGGCCAGGCAAGGCAAGGCCAGGCCAGGTAGGGCCAGTCCTGGCAAGGCCAGGCCAGGCAAGACAAGGCCAGGCCAGGCCAGGCAAGTCCAGGCAAGGCAAGGCCAGGCCAGCCAAGGCAAGGCCAGGCCAGGCAAGGAAAGGCCAGGCCAGGCCAGGAAAGACCAGGCCAGGAAATGCCAGGCCAGGCCAGGCAAGGCAAGGCCAGGAAAAGCAAGGCCAGGCCAGGCCAGGCAAGTCCAGGCAAGGCAAGGCCAGGCCAGGCAAGGCAAGGCCAGGCCAGGCAAGGAAAGGCCAGGCCAGGCAAGGAAAGGCCAGGCCAGGCCAGGAAAGACCAGGCCAGGAAATGCCAGGCCAGGCCAGGCAAGCTAAGGCCAGGAAAAGCAAGGCCAGGCCAGGCCAGGCAAGTCCAGACCAGGCCAGGCAAGGCCAGTCCAGGTACGCAAGCCCAGGCCAGGAAAGGCCAGGCAAGGCCAGACTAGGCAAGGCAAGGCCAGGCAAGGCAAGGCCAGGGCAGGCCAGGCCAGGCCAGGCAAGGCCAGGCCAGGCACGCAAGGCAAGGCCAGTCCAGGTATGCAAGGCCAGGCCAGGCCAGGAAAAGCAAAGCCAGACTAGGCCAAGCAAAACCAGGACAGGAAAGGCCAGGCCATGCAAGGCAATGCCAGGCCAGGAAAGACCAGGCCAGGCCAGGCAAGGAAAGGCCAGGCCAGGCCAGGAAAGACCAGGCCAGGAAATGCCAGGCCAGGCCAGGCAAGGCAAGGCCAGGAAAAGCAAGGCCAGGCCAGGCCAGGCAAGTCCAGTCAAGGCAAGGCCAGGCCAGGCAAGGCAAGGCCAGGCCAGGCAAGGAAAGGCCAGGCCAGGCCAGGAAAGGCCAGGCCAGGCCAGGAAAGGCCAGGCCAGGAAATTCCAGGCCAGGCCAGGCAAGGCAAGGCCAGGAAAAGCAAGGCCAGGCCAGGCCAGGCAAGTCCAGGCAAGGCAAGGCCAGGCCAGGCAAGGCAAGGCCAGGCCAGGCAAGGAAAGGCCAGGCCAGGCCAGGAAAGACCAGGCCAGGAAATGCCAGGCCAGGCCAGGCAAGCTAAGGCCAGGAAAAGCAAGGCCAGGCCAGGCCAGGCAAGTCCAGACCAGGCCAGGCAAGGCCAGTCCAGGTACGCAAGCCCAGGCCAGGAAAGGCCAGACTAGGCAAGGCAAGGCCAGGCAAGGCAAGGCCAGGGCAGGCCAGGCCAGGCCAGGCAAGGCCAGGCCAGGCACGCAAGGCAAGGCCAGTCCAGGTATGCAAGGCCAGGCCAGGCCAGGAAAAGCAAAGCCAGACTAGGCCAAGCAAAACCAGGACAGGAAAGGCCAGGCCATGCAAGGCAATGCCAGGCCAGGAAAGGGCAGGCCAGGCCAGGCCAGGCCAGGCAAGGCATGGCCAGGCAAGGCCAGGCCAGGAAAGGCCAGGCAAGGCCAGGCCAGGCAAGGAAAGGAGAGGCCAGGCAAGGCAAGGCAGGACCAGGCCAAGCCAGGCCAGGCTAGGCAAGGCCAGGCCAGGCAAGGAAAGGCCAGGCCAGGCAAGGAAAGGCCAGGCCAGGGCAGGCCAGGCCTGGCCAGACCAGGCCAGGCCAGGCAAGGAAAGGCCAGGGCAGGCAAGGCAAGGCCAGGCTAGGAAAGGCCAGGCCAGGCCAGGCATGGCCAGGCCAGGAAAGGCTAGGCCAGGCCAGGCCAGGCAAGGCAAGGCAAGGCAAGGCCAGACCAGGTCAGGAAAGGCCAGGCAGGGCCAGGCCTAGCCAGACCAGGCCAGGCAAGGCCAGTCCAGGCCAGACGCAGGCCAGGCCAGGCCAGGCAAGGCAAGGCAAGGCCAGGCCAGGAAAGGCCAGGCCAGGCAAGGCCAGGCCAGGCACGGAAAGGCCAGGCCAGGGCAGGCCAGGACTGGCCAGACCAGGGCAGGCCAGGCAAGGAAAGGCCAGGGCAGGCAAGGCAAGGCCAGGCTAGGAAAGGCCAGGCCAGGCCAGGCATGGCCAGGCCAGGAAAGGCTAGGCCAGGCCAGGCCAGCCAAGGCAAGGCAAGGCCAGACCAGGTCAGGAAAGGCCAGGCCTAGCCAGACCAGGCCAGGAAAGGCAAAGCCAGGCCAGGCCAGACCCAGGCCAGGCCAGGCAAGGCAAGGCCAGGCCAGGTAGGGCCAGTCCTGGCAAGGCCAGGCCAGGCAAGACAAGGCCAGGCCAGGCCAGGCAAGTCCAGGCAAGGCAAGGCCAGGCCAGCCAAGGCAAGGCCAGGCCAGGCAAGGAAAGGCCAGGCCAGGCCAGGAAAGACCAGGCCAGGAAATGCCAGGCCAGGCCAGGCAAGGCAAGGCCAGGAAAAGCAAGGCCAGGCCAGGCCAGGCAAGTCCAGGCAAGGCAAGGCCAGGCCAGGCAAGGCAAGGCCAGGCCAGGCAAGGAAAGGCCAGGCCAGGCCAGGAAAGGCCAGGCCAGGAAATGCCAGGCCAGGCCAGGCAAGGCAAGGCCAGGAAAAGCAAGGCCAGGCCAGGCCAGGCAAGTCCAGGCAAGGCAAGGCCAGGCCAGGCAAGGCAAGGCCAGGCCAGGCAAGGAAAGGCCAGGCCAGGCCAGGCCAGGAGAGACCAGGCCAGGAAATGCCAGGCCAGGCCAGGCAAGCTAAGGCCAGGAAAAGCAAGGCCAGGCCAGGCCAGGCAAGTCCAGACCAGGCCAGGCAAGGCCAGTCCAGGTATGCAAGCCCAGGCCAGGAAAGGCCAGACTAGGCAAGGCAAGGCCAGGCAAGGCAAGGCCAGGGCAGGCCAGGCCAGGCCAGGCAAGGCCAGGCCAGGCACGCAAGGCAAGGCCAGTCCAGGTATGCAAGGCCAGGCCAGGCCAGGAAAAGCAAAGCCAGACTAGGCCAAGCAAAACCAGGACAGGAAAGGCCAGGCCATGCAAGGCAATGCCAGGCCAGGAAAGGCCAGGCCAGGCCAGGCCAGGCCAGGCAAGGCATGGCCAGGAAAGGCCAGGCCAGGAAAGACCAGGCCAGGCCAGGAAAGCCCAGGCAAGGCCAGGCCAGGCAAGGAAAGGCGAGGCCAGGCAAGGCAAGGCAGGACCAGGCCAAGCCAGGCCAGGCTAGGCAAGGCCAGGCCAGGCAAGGAAAGGCCAGGCCAGGCAAGGAAAGGCCAGGCCAGGGCAGGCCAGGCCTGGCCAGGCCAGGCAAGGAAAGGCCAGGGCAGGCAAGGCAAGGCCAGGCTAGGAAAGGCCAGGCCAGGCCAGGCATGGCCAGGCCAGGAAAGGCTAGGCCAGGCCAGGCCAGGCAAGGCAAGGCAAGGCCAGGCACGGAAAGGCCAGGCCAGGGCAGGCAAGGCAAGGCCAGACCAGGTCAGGAAAGGCCAGGCAGGGCCAGGCCTAGCCAGAGCAGGCCAGGCAAGGCCAGTCCAGGCCAGACGCAGGCCAGGCCAGGCCAGGCAAGGCAAGGCAAGGCCAGGCCAGGAAAGGCCAGGCCAGGCAAGGCCAGGCCAGGCACGGAAAGGCCAGGCCAGGGCAGGCCAGGACTGGCCAGACCAGGCCAGGCCAGGCAAGGAAAGGCCAGGGCAGGCAAGGCAAGGCCAGGCTAGGAAAGGCCAGGCCAGGCCAGGCATGGCCAGGCCAGGAAAGGCTAGGCCAGGCCAGGCCAGCCAAGGCAAGGCAAGGCCAGACCAGGTCAGGAAAGGCCAGGCCTAGCCAGACCAGGCCAGGAAAGGCAAAGCCAGGCCAGGCCAGACCCAGACCAGGCCAGGCAAGGCAAGGCCAGGCCAGGTAGGGCCAGTCCTGGCAAGGCCAGGCCAGGCAAGACAAGGCCAGGCCAGGCCAGGCAAGTCCAGGCAAGGCAAGGCCAGGCCAGCCAAGGCAAGGCCAGGCCAGGCAAGGAAAGGCCAGGCCAGGCCAGGAAAGACCAGGCCAGGAAATGCCAGGCCAGGCCAGGCAAGGCAAGGCCAGGAAAAGCAAGGCCAGGCCAGGCCAGGCAAGTCCAGGCAAGGCAAGGCCAGGCCAGGCAAGGAAAGGCCAGGCCAGGCAAGGAAAGGCCAGGCCAGGCCAGGAAAGACCAGGCCAGGAAATGCCAGGCCCGGCCAGGCAAGCTAAGGCCAGGAAAAGCAAGGCCAGGCCAGGCCAGGCAAGTCCAGACCAGGACAGGCAAGGCCAGTCCAGGTACGCAAGCTCAGGCCAGGAAAGGCCAGGCAAGGCCAGACTAGGCAAGGCAAGGCCAGGCAAGGCAAGGCCAGGGCAGGCCAGGCCAGGCCAGGCAAGGCCAGGCCAGGCACGCAAGGCAAGGCCAGTCCAGGTATGCAAGGCCAGGCCAGGCCAGGAAAAGCAAAGCCAGACTAGGCCAAGCAAAACCAGGACAGGAAAGGCCAGGCCATGCAAGGCAATGCCAGGCCAGGAAAGGCCAGGCCAGGCCAGGCCAGGCCAGGCAAGGAAAGGCCAGGCCAGGCCAGGAAAGACCAGGCCAGGAAATGCCAGGCCAGGCCAGGCAAGGCAAGGCCAGGAAAAGCAAGGCCAGGCCAGGCCAGGCAAGTCCAGGCAAGGCAAGGCCAGGCCAGGCAAGGAAAGGCCAGGCCAGGCAAGGAAAGGCCAGGACAGGCAAGGAAAGGCCAGGCCAGGCAAGGAAAGTCCAGGCCAGGCCAGGAAAGACCAGGCCAGGAAATGCCAGGCCAGGCCAGGCAAGCTAAGGCCAGGAAAAGCAAGGCCAGGCCAGGCCAGGCAAGTCCAGGCAAGGCAAGGCCAGGCCAGGCAAGGCAAGGCCAGGCCAGGCAAAGAAAGGCCAGGCCAGGCCAGGAAAGACCAGGCCAGGAAATGCCAGGCCAGGCCAGGCAAGCTAAGGCCAGGAAAAGCAAGGCCAGGCCAGGCCAGGCAAGTCCAGACCAGGCCAGGCAAGGCCAGTCCAGGTACGCAAGCCCAGGCCAGGCAAGGCCAGACTAGGCAAGGCAAGGCCAGGCAAGGCAAGGCCAGGGCAGGCCAGGCCAGGCCAGGCAAGGCCAGGCCAGGCACGCAAGGCAAGGCCAGTCCAGGTATGCAAGGCCAGGCCAGGCCAGGAAAAGCAAAGCCAGACTAGGCCAAGCAAAACCAGGACAGGAAAGGCCAGGCCATGCAAGGCAATGCCAGGCCAGGAAAGGCCAGGCCAGGCCAGGCCAGGCCAGGCAAGGCATGGCCAGGCCAGGAAAGGCCAGGCAAGGCCAGGCCAGGCAAGGAAAGGCGAGGCCAGGCAAGGCAAGGCAGGACCAGGCCAAGCCAGGCCAGGCTAGGCAAGGCCAGGCCAGGCAAGGAAAGGCCAGACCAGGCAAGGAAAGGCCAGGCCAGGCAAGGCCAGGCAGGGCACGGAAAGGCCAGGCCAGGGCAGGCCAGGCCTGGCCAGACCAGGCCAGGCCAGGCAAGGAAAGGCCAGGGCAGGCAAGGCAAGGCCAGGCTAGGAAAGGCCAGGCCAGGCCAGGCATGGCCAGGCCAGGAAAGGCTAGGCCAGGCCAGGCCAGCCAAGGCAAGGCAAGGCCAGGCACGGAAAGGCCAGGCCAGGGCAGGCAAGGCAAGGCCAGACCAGGCCAGGAAAGGCTAGGCCAGGCCAGGCCAGCCAAGGCAAGGCAAGGCCAGACCAGGTCAGGAAAGGCCAGGCCTAGCCAGACCAGGCCAGGAAAGGCAAAGCCAGGCCAGGCCAGACGCAGGCCAGGCCAGGCAAGGCAAGGCCAGGCCAGGTAGGGCCAGTCCTGGCAAGGCCAGGCCAGGCCAGGCCAGGCAAGTCCAGGCAAGGCAAGGCCAGGCCAGCCAAGGCAAGGCCAGGCCAGGCAAGGAAAGGCCAGGCCAGGCAAGGAAAGGCCAGACCAGGCCAGGAAAGACCAGGCCAGGAAATGCCAGGCCAGGCCAGGCAAGCTAAGGCCAGGAAAAGCAAGGCCAGGCCAGGCCAGGCAAGTCCAGACCAGGCCAGGCAAGGCCAGTCCAGGTACGCAAGCCCAGGCCAGGAAAGGCCAGGCAAGGCCAGACTAGGCAAGGCAAGGCCAGGCAAGGCAAGGCCAGGACAGGCCAGGCCAGGCTCGGCAAGTCCAGGCCAGGCACGCAAGGCAAGGCCAGTCCAGGTATGCAAGACCATGCCAGGCCAGGAAGCCAGGCCAGGAAACGCAAAGCCAGACTAGGCCAAGCAAAACCAGGACAGGAAAGGCCAGGCCATGCAAGGCAATGCCAGGCCAGGAAAGGCCAGGCCAGGCCAGGCCAGGCCAGGCAAGGAAAGGCCAGGCCAGGCCAGGAAAGACCAGGCCAGGAAATGCCAGGCCAGGCCAGGCAAGGCAAGGCCAGGAAAAGCAAGGCCAGGCCAGGCCAGGCAAGTCCAGGCAAGGCAAGGCCAGGCCAGGCAAGGCAAGGCCAGGCCAGGCCAGCCAAGGCAAGGCCAGGCCAGGCAAGGAAAGGCCAGGCCAGGCCAGGAAAGACCAGGCCAGGAAATGCCAGGCCAGGCCAGGCAAGGCAAGGCCAGGAAAAACAAGGCCAGGCCAGGCCAGGCAAGTCCAGGCAAGGCAAGGCCAGGCCAGGCAAGGCAAGGCCAGGCCAGGCAAGGAAAGGCCAGGCCAGGCCAGGAAAGACCAGGCCAGGAAATGCCAGGCCAGGTCAGGCAAGCTAAGGCCAGGAAAAGCAAGGCCAGGCCCGGCCAGGCAAGTCCAGACCAGGCAAGGCAAGGCCAGTCCAGGTACGCAAGCCCAGGCCAGGAAAGGCCAGGCAAGGCCAGACTAGGCAAGGCAAGGCCAGGCAAGGCAAGGCCAGGGCAGGCCAGGCCAGGCCAGGCAAGGCCAGGCCAGGCACGCAAGGCAAGGCCAGTCCAGGTATGCAAGGCCAGGCCAGGCCAGGAAAGGCCAGGCCAGGCCAGGCCAGGCCAGGCAAGGCATGGCCAGGCAAGGCCAGGCCAGGAAAGGCCAGGCCAGGCCAGGAAAGGCCAGGCAAGGCCAGGCCAGGCAAGGAAAGGCGAGGCCAGGCAAGGCAAGGCAGGACCAGGCCAAGCCAGGCCAGGCTAGGCAAGGCCAGGCCAGGCAAGGAAAGGCCAGGCCAGGCAAGGAAAGGCCAGGGCAGGCAAGGCAAGGCCAGGCTAGGAAAGGCCAGGCCAGGCCAGGCATGGCCAGGCCAGGAAAGGCTAGGCCAGGCCAGGACAGCCAAGGCAAGGCAAGGCCAGGCACGGAAAGGCCAGGCCAGGGCAGGCAAGGCAAGGCCAGACCAGGTCAGGAAAGGCCAGGCAGGGCCAGGCCTAGCCAGAGCAGGCCAGGCAAGGCCAGTCCAGGCCAGACGCAGGCCAGGCCAGGCCAGGCAAGGCAAGGCAAGGCCAGGCCAGGAAAGGCCAGGCCAGGCAAGGCCAGGCCAGGCACGGAAAGGCCAGGCCAGGGCAGGCCAGGACTGGCCAGACCAGGCCAGGCCAGGCAAGGAAAGGCCAGGGCAGGCAAGGCAAGGCCAGGCTAGGAAAGGCCAGGCCAGGCCAGGCATGGCCAGGCCAGGAAAGGCTAGGCCAGGCCAGGCCAGCCAAGGCAAGGCAAGGCCAGACCAGGTCAGGAAAGGCCAGGCCTAGCCAGACCAGGCCAGGAAAGGCAAAGCCAGGCCAGGCCAGACCCAGGCCAGGCCAGGCAAGGCAAGGCCAGGCCAGGTAGGGCCAGTCCTGGCAAGGCCAGGCCAGGCAAGACAAGGCCAGGCCAGGCCAGGCAAGTCCAGGCAAGGCAAGGCCAGGCCAGCCAAGGCAAGGCCAGGCCAGGCAAGGAAAGGCCAGGCCCGGCCAGGAAAGACCAGGCCAGGAAATGCCAGGCCAGCCCAGGCAAGGCAAGACCAGGAAAAGCAAGGCCAGGCCAGGCCAGGCAAGTCCAGGCAAGGCAAGGCCAGGCCAGGCCAGGCAAGGCAAGGCCAGGCCAGGCAAGGAAAGGCCAGGCCAGGCCAGGCAAGCTAAGGCCAGGAAAAGCAAGGCCAGGCCAGGCCAGGCAAGTCCAGACCAGGCCAGGCAAGGCCAGTCCAGGTATGCAAGGTCAGGCCAGGCCAGGAAAAGCAAAGCCAGACTAGGCCAAGCAAAACCAGGACAGGAAAGGCCAGGCCATGCAAGGCAATGCCAGGCCAGGAAAGGCCAGGCCAGGCCAGGCCAGGCCAGGCAAGGCATGGCCAGGCAAGGCCAGGCCAGGAAAGGCCAGGCCAGGCCAGGAAAGGCCAGGCAAGGCCAGGCCAGGCAAGGAAAGGCGAGGCCAGGCAAGGCAAGGCAGGACCAGGCCAAGCCAGGCCAGGCTAGGCAAGGCCAGGCCAGGCAAGGAAAGGCCAGGCCAGGCAAGGAAAGGCCAGGCCAGGCAAGGCCATGCCAGGCACGGAAAGGCCAGGCCAGGGCAGGCCAGGCCTGGCCAGACCAGGCCAGGCCAGGCAAGGAAAGGCCAGGGCAGGCAAGGCAAGGCCAGGCTAGGAAAGGCCAGGCCAGGCCAGGCATGGCCAGGCCAGGAAAGGCTAGGCCAGGCCAGGCCAGCCAAGGCAAGGCAAGGCCAGGCACGGAAAGGCCAGGCCAGGGCAGGCAAGGCAAGGCCAGACCAGGTCAGGAAAGGCCAGGCAGGGCCAGGCCTAGCCAGAGCAGGCCAGGCAAGGCCAGTCCAGGCCAGACGCAGGCCAGGCCAGGCCAGGCAAGGCAAGGCAAGGCCAGGCCAGGAAAGGCCAGGCCAGGCAAGGCCAGGCCAGGCACGGAAAGGCCAGGCCAGGGCAGGCCAGGACTGGCCAGACCAGGCCAGGCCAGGCAAGGAAAGGCCAGGGCAGGCAAGGCAAGGCCAGGCTAGGAAAGGCCAGGCCAGGCCAGGCATGGCCAGGCCAGGAAAGGCTAGGCCAGGCCAGGCCAGCCAAGGCAAGGCAAGGCCAGACCAGGTCAGGAAAGGCCAGGCCTAGCCAGACCAGGCCAGGAAAGGCAAAGCCAGGCCAGGCCAGACCCAGGCCAGGCCAGGCAAGGCAAGGCCAGGCCAGGTAGGGCCAGTCCTGGCAAGGCCAGGCCAGGCAAGACAAGGCCAGGCCAGGCCAGGCAAGTCCAGGCAAGGCAAGGCCAGGCCAGCCAAGGCAAGGCCAGGCCAGGCAAGGAAAGGCCAGGCCAGGCCAGGAAAGACCAGGCCAGGAAATGCCAGGCCAGGCCAGGCAAGGCAAGGCCAGGAAAAGCAAGGCCAGGCCAGGCCAGGCAAGTCCAGGCAAGGCAAGGCCAGGCCAGGCAAGGCAAGGCCAGGCCAGGCAAGGAAAGGCCAGGCCAGGCAAGGAAAGGCCAGACCAGGCCAGGAAAGACCAGGCCAGGAAATGCCAGGCCAGGCCAGGCAAGCTAAGGCCAGGAAAAGCAAGGCCAGGCCAGGCCAGGCAAGTCCAGACCAGGCCAGGCAAGGCCAGTCCAGGTACGCAAGCCCAGGCCAGGAAAGGCCAGGCAAGGCCAGACTAGGCAAGGCAAGGCCAGGCAAGGCAAGGCCAGGGCAGGCCAGGCCAGGCCAGGCAAGGCCAGGCCAGGCACGCAAGGCAAGGCCAGTCCAGGTATGCAAGGCCAGGCCAGGCCAGGAAAAGCAAAGCCAGACTAGGCCAAGCAAAACCAGGACAGGAAAGGCCAGGCCATGCAAGGCAATGCCAGGCCAGGAAAGGCCAGGCCAGGCCAGGCCAGGCCAGGCAAGGAAAGGCCAGGCCAGGCCAGGAAAGACAAGGCCAGGAAATGCCAGGCCAGGCCAGGCAAGGCAAGGCCAGGAAAAGCAAGGCCAGGCAAGGCCAGGCAAGTCCAGGCAAGGCAAGGCCAGGCCAGGCAAGGCAAGGCCAGGCCAGGCAAGGAAAGGCCAGGCCAGGCAAGGAAAGGCCAGGCCAGGCCAGGAAAGACCAGGCCAGGAAATGCCAGGCCAGGCCAGGCAAGGCAAGGCCAGGAAAAGCAAGGCCAGGCCAGGCCAGGCAAGTCCAGGCAAGGCAAGGCCAGGCCAGGCAAGGCAAGGCCAGGCCAGGCAAGGAAAGGCCAGGCCAGGCCAGGAAAGACCAGGCCAGGAAATGCCAGGCCAGGCCAGGCAAGCTAAGGCCAGGAAAAGCAAGGCCAGGCCAGGCCAGGCAAGTCCAGACCAGGCCAGGCAAGGCCAGTCCAGGTACGCAAGCCCAGGCCAGGAAAGGCCAGGCAAGGCCAGACTAGGCAAGGCAAGGCCAGGCAAGGCAAGGCCAGGGCAGGCCAGGCCAGGCCAGGCAAGGCCAGGCCAGGCACGCAAGGCAAGGCCAGTCCAGGTATGCAAGGCCAGGCCAGGCCAGGAAAAGCAAAGCCAGACTAGGCCAAGCAAAACCAGGACAGGAAAGGCCAGGCCATGCAAGGCAATGCCAGGCCAGGAAAGGCCAGGCCAGGCCAGGCCAGGCCAGGCAAGGCATGGCCAGGCAAGGCCAGGCCAGGAAAGGCCAGGCCAGGCCAGGAAAGGCCAGGCAAGGCCAGGCCAGGCAAGGAAAGGCGAGGCCAGGCAAGGCAAGGCAGGACCAGGCCAAGCCAGGCCAGGCTAGGCAAGGCCAGGCCAGGCAAGGAAAGGCCAGGCCAGGCAAGGCCAGGCCAGGCACGGAAAGGCCAGGCCAGGGCAGGCCAGGCCTGGCCAGACCAGGCCAGGCCAGGCATGGCCAGGCCAGGAAAGGCTAGGCCAGGCCAGGCCAGCCAAGGCAAGGCAAGGCCAGGCACGGAAAGGCCAGGCCAGGGCAGGCAAGGCAAGGCCAGACCAGGTCAGGAAAGGCCAGGCAGGGCCAGGCCTAGCCAGACCAGGCCAGGCAAGGCCAGTCCAGGCCAGACGCAGGCCAGGCCAGGCCAGGCAAGGCAAGGCAAGGCCAGGCCAGGAAAGGCCAGGCCAGGCAAGGCCAGGCCAGGCACGGAAAGGCCAGGCCAGGGCAGGCCAGGACTGGCCAGACCAGGCCAGGCCAGGCAAGGAAAGGCCAGGGAAGGCAAGGCAAGGCCAGGCTAGGAAAGGCCAGGCCAGGCCAGGCATGGCCAGGCCAGGAAAGGCTAGGCCAGGCCAGGCCAGCCAAGGCAAGGCAAGGCCATACCAGGTCAGGAAAGGCCAGGCCTAGCCAGACCAGGCCAGGAAAGGCAAAGCCAGGCCAGGCCAGACCCAGGCCAGGCCAGGCAAGGCAAGGCCAGGCCAGGTAGGGCCAGTCCTGGCAAGGCCAGGCCAGGCAAGACAAGGCCAGGCCAGGCCAGGCAAGTCCAGGCAAGGCAAGGCCAGGCCAGCCAAGGCAAGGCCAGGCCAGGCAAGGAAAGGCCAGGCCAGGCCAGGAAAGACCAGGCCAGGAAATGCCAGGCCAGGCCAGGCAAGGCAAGGCCAGGAAAAGCAAGGCCAGGCCAGGCCAGGCAAGTCCAGGCAAGGCAAGGCCAGGCCAGGCAAGGCAAGGCCAGGCCAGGCAAGGAAAGGCCAGGCCAGGCAAGGAAAGGCCAGACCAGGCCAGGAAAGACCAGGCCAGGAAATGCCAGGCCAGGCCAGGCAAGCTAAGGCCAGGAAAAGCAAGGCCAGGCCAGGCCAGGCAAGTCCAGACAAGGCCAGGCAAGGCCAGTCCAGGTACGCAAGCCCAGGCCAGGAAAGGCCAGGCAAGGCCAGACTAGGCAAGGCAAGGCCAGGCAAGGCAAGGCCAGGGCAGGCCAGGCCAGGCCAGGCAAGGCCAGGCCAGGCACGCAAGGCAAGGCCAGTCCAGGTATGCAAGGCCAGGCCAGGCCAGGAAAAGCAAAGCCAGACTAGGCCAAGCAAAACCAGGACAGGAAAGGCCAGGCCATGCAAGGCAATGCCAGGCCAGGAAAGGCCAGGCCAGGCCAGGCCAGGCCAGGGAAGGAAAGGCCAGGCCAGGCCAGGAAAGACCAGGCCAGGAAATGCCAGGCCAGGCCAGGCAAGGCAAGGCCAGGAAAAGCAAGGCCAGGCCAGGCCAGGCAAGTCCAGGCAAGGCAAGGCCAGGCCAGGCAAGGCAAGGCCAGGCCAGGCAAGGAAAGGCCAGGCCAGGCAAGGAAAGGCCAGGCCAGGCCAGGCCAGGAAAGACCAGGCCAGGAAATGCCAGGCCAGGCCAGGCAAGCTAAGGCCAGGAAAAGCAAGGCCAGGCCAGGCCAGGCAAGTCCAGACCAGGCCAGGCAAGGCCAGTCCAGGTACGCAAGCCCAGGCCAGGAAAGGCCAGACTAGGCAAGGCAAGGCCAGGCAAGGCAAGGCCAGGGCAGGCCAGGCCAGGCCAGGCAAGGCCAGGCCAGGCACGCAAGGCAAGGCCAGTCCAGGTATGCAAGGCCAGGCCAGGCCAGGAAAAGCAAAGCCAGACTAGGCCAAGCAAAACCAGGACAGGAAAGGCCAGGCCATGCAAGGCAATGCCAGGCCAGGCAAGGCAAGGCCAGGCCAGGCAAGGAAAGGCCAGGCCAGGCCAGGAAAGACCAGGCCAGGAAATGCCAGGCCAGGCCAGGCAAGGCAAGGCCAGGAATAGCAAGGCCAGGCCAGGCCAGGCAAGTCCAGACCAGGCCAGGCAAGGCCAGTCCAGGTACGCAAGTCCAGGCAAGGCAAGGCCAGGCCAGGCAAGGCAAGGCCAGGCCAGGCAAGGCCAGTCCAGGAAAGGCCAGGCCAGGCCAGGAAAGGCCAGGCAAGGCCAGGCCAGGCAAGGAAAGGCGAGGCCAGGCAAGGCAAGGCAGGACCAGGCCAAGCCAGGCCAGGCTAGGCAAGGCCAGGCCAGGCAAGGAAAGGCCAGGCCAGGCAAGGAAAGGCCAGGCCAGGCAAGGCCAGGCCAGGCACGGAAAGGCCAGGCCAGGGCAGGCCAGGCCTGGCCAGACCAGGCCAGGCCAGGCAAGGAAAGGCCAGGGCAGGCAAGGCAAGGCCAGGCTAGGAAAGGCCAGGCCAGGCCAGGCATGGCCACGCCAGGAAAGGCTAGGCCAGGCCAGGCCAGCCAAGGCAAGGCAAGGCCAGACCAGGTCAGGAAAGGCCAGGCCTAGCCAGACCAGGCCAGGAAAGGCAAAGCCAGGCCAGGCCAGACCCAGGCCAGGCCAGGCCAAGCAAGGCCAGGCCAGGTAGGGCCATCCTGGCAAGGCCAGGCCAGCAAGACAAGTCCAGGCCAGGCCAGGCAAGTCCAGGCAAGGCAAGGCCAGGCCAGCCAAGGCAAGGCCAGGCCAGGCAAGAAGGCCAGGCCAGGCCAGGAAAGACCAGGCCAGAAATGCCAGGCCAGGCCAGGCAAGGCAAGGCCAGGAAAAGCAAGGCCAGGCCAGGCCAGGCAAGTCCAGGCAAGGCAAGGCCAGGCCAGGCAAGGAAAGGCCAGGCCAGGCAAGGAAAGGCCAGGCCAGGCCAGGAAAGACCAGGCCAGGAAATGCCAGGCCAGGCCAGGCAAGCTAAGGCCAGGAAAAGCAAGGCCAGGCCAGGCCAGGCAAGTCCAGACCAGGCCAGGCAAGGCCAGTCCAGGTACGCAAGCCCAGGCCAGGAAAGGCCAGGCAAGGCCAGACTAGGCAAGGCAAGGCCAGGCAAGGCAAGGCCAGGGCAGGCCAGGCCAGGCCAGGCAAGGCCAGGCCAGGCACGCAAGGCAAGGCCAGTCCAGGTATGCAAGGCCAGGCCAGGCCAGGAAAAGCAAAGCCAGACTAGGCCAAGCAAAACCAGGACAGGAAAGGCAGGCCATGCAAGGCAATGCCAGGCCAGGAAAGGCCAGGCCAGGCCAGGCCAGGCCAGGCAAGGAAAGGCCAGGCCAGGCCAGGAAAGACAAGGCCAGGAAATGCCAGGCCAGGCCAGGCAAGGCAAGGCCAGGAAAAGCAAGGCCAGGCAAGGCCAGGCAAATCCAGGCAAGGCAAGGCAGGCCAGGCAAGGCAAGGCCAGGCCAGGCAAGGAAAGGCCAGGCCAGGCAAGGAAAGGCCAGGCCAGGCCAGGAAAGACCAGGCCAGGAAATGCCAGGCCAGGCCAGGCAAGCTAAGGCCAGGAAAAGCAAGGCCAGGCCAGGCCAGGCAAGTCCAGACCAGGCCAGGCAAGGCCAGTCCAGGTACGCAAGCCCAGGCCAGGCAAGGCCAGACTAGGCAAGGCAAGGCCAGGCAAGGCAAGGCAGGGCAGGCCAGGCCAGGCCAGCAAGGCCAGGCCAGGCACGCAAGGCAAGGCCAGTCCAGGTATGCAAGGCCAGGCCAGGCCAGGAAAAGCAAAGCCAGACTAGGCCAAGCAAAACCAGGACAGGAAAGGCCAGGCCATGCAAGGCAATGCCAGGCAGGAAAGGCCAGGCCAGGCCAGGCCAGGCCAGGCAAGGCATGGCCAGGCAAGGCCAGGCCAGGAAAGGCCAGGCCAGGCCAGGAAAGGCCAGCAAGGCCAGGCCAGGCAAGGAAAGGCGAGGCCAGGCAAGGCAAGGCAGGACCAGGCCAAGCCAGGCCAGGCTAGGCAAGGCCAGGCCAGGCAAGGAAAGGCCAGCCAGGCAAGGCCAGGCCAGCACGGAAAGGGCAGGCCAGGCCTGGCCAGACCAGGCCAGGCCAGGCATGGCCAGGCCAGAGGAAAGGCTAGGCCAGGCCAGGCCAGCCAAGGCAAGGCAAGGCCAGGCACGGAAAGGCCAGGCCAGGGCAGGCAAGGCAAGGCCAGACCAGGTCAGGAAAGACCAGGCAGGGCCAGGCCTAGCCAGACCAGGCCAGGCAAGCCAGTCCAGGCCAGACGCAGGCCAGGCCAGCCAGGCAAGGCAAGGCAAGGCCAGGCCAGGAAAGGCCAGGCCAGGCAAGGCCAGGCCAGGCACGGAAAGGCCAGGCCAGGGCAGGCCAGGACTGGCCAGACCAGGCCAGGCCAGGCAAGGAAAGGCCAGGGAAGGCAAGGCAAGGCCAGGCTAGGAAAGGCCAGGCCAGGCCAGCATGGCCAGGCCAGGAAAGGCTAGCCAGGCCAGGCCAGCCAAGGCAAGGCAAGGCCAGACCAGGTCAGGAAAGGCCAGGCCTAGCCAGACCAGGCCAGGAAAGGCAAAGCCAGGCCAGGCCAGACCCAGGCCAGGCCAGGCAAGGCAAGGCCAGGCCAGGTAGGGCCAGTCCTGGCAAGGCCAGGCCAGGCCAGGCCAGGCAAGTCCAGGCAAGGCAAGGCCAGGCCAGCCAAGGCAAGGCCAGGCCAGGCAAGGAAAGGCCAGGCCAGGCCAGAAAGACCAGGCCAGAAATGCCAGGCCAGGCCAGGCAAGGCAAGGCCAGGAAAAGCAAGGCCAGGCCAGGCCAGGCAAGTCAGGCAAGGCAAGGCCAGGCCAGGCAAGGCAAGGCCAGGCCAGGCAAGGAAGGCCAGGCCAGGCAAGGAAAGGCCAGACAGGCCAGGAAAGACCAGGCCAGGAAATGCCAGGCCAGGCCACGCAAGCTAAGGCCAGGAAAAGCAAGGCCAGGCCAGGCCAGGCAAGTCCAGACCAGGCCAGGCAAGGCCAGTCCAGGTACGCAAGCCCAGGCCAGGAAAGGCCAGGCAAGGCCAGACTAGGCAAGGCAAGGCCAGGCAAGGCAAGGCCAGGGCAGGCCAGGCCAGGCCAGGCAAGGCCAGGCCAGGCACGCAAGGCAAGGCCAGTCCAGGTATGCAAGGCCAGGCCAGGCCAGGAAAAGCAAAGCCAGACTAGGCCAAGCAAAACCAGGACAGGAAAGGCCAGGCCATGCAAGGCAATGCCAGGCCAGGAAAGGCCAGGGCCAGGCCAGGCCAGGCCAGGCAAGGAAGGCCAGGCCAGGCCAGGAAAGACCAGGCCAGGAAATGCCAGGCCAGGCCAGGCAAGGCAAGGGCCAGGAAAAGCAAGGCCAGGCCAGGCCAGGCAAGTCCAGGCAAGGCCAGGCAAGTCCAGGCAAGGCAAGGCCAGGCCAGGCAAGGCAAGGCCAGGCCAGGCAAGGAAAGGCCAGGCCAGGCAAGGAAAGGCCAGGCCAGGCCAGGCCAGGAAAGACCAGGCCAGGAAATGCCAGGCCAGGCCAGGCAAGCTAAGGCCAGGAAAAGCAAGGCCAGGCCAGGCCAGGCAAGTCCAGACCAGGCCAGGCAAGGCCAGTCCAGGTACGCAAGCCCAGGCCAGGAAAGGCCAGACTAGGCAAGGCAAGGCCAGGCAAGGCAAGGCCAGGGCAGGCCAGGCCAGGCCAGGCAAGGCCAGGCCAGGCACGCAAGGCAAGGCCAGTCCAGGTATGCAAGGCCAGGCCAGGCCAGGAAAAGCAAAGCCAGACTAGGCCAAGCAAAACCAGGACAGGAAAGGCCAGGCCATGCAAGGCAATGCCAGGCCAGGCAAGGCAAGGCCAGGCCAGGCAAGGAAAGGCCAGGCCAGGCCAGGAAAGACCAGGCCAGGAAATGCCAGGCCAGGCCAGGCAAGGCAAGGCCAGGAAAAGCAAGGCCAGGCCAGGCCAGGCAAGTCCAGACCAGGCCAGGCAAGGCCAGTCCAGGTACGCAAGTCCAGGCAAGGCAAGGCCAGGCCAGGCAAGGCCAGGCCAGGAAAGGCCAGGCCAGGCCAGGAAAGGCCAGGCAAGGCCAGGCCAGGCAAGGAAAGGCGAGGCCAGGCAAGGCAAGGCAGGACCAGGCCAAGCCAGGCCAGGCTAGGCAAGGCCAGGCCAGGCAAGGAAAGGCCAGGCCAGGCAAGGAAAGGCCAGGCCAGGCAAGGCCAGGCCAGGCACGGAAAGGCCAGGCCAGGGCAGGCCAGGCCTGGCCAGACCAGGCCAGGCCAGGCAAGGAAAGGCCAGGGCAGGCAAGGCAAGGCCAGGCCAGGCACGCAAGGCAAGGCCAGTCCAGGTATGCAAGACCATGCCAGGCCAGGAAACGCAAAGCCAGACTAGGCCAAGCAAAACCAGGACAGGAAAGGCCAGGCCATGCAAGGCAATGCCAGGCCAGGAAAGGCCAGGCCAGGCCAGGCCAGGCCAGGCAAGGAAAGGCCAGGCCAGGCCAGGAAAGACCAGGCCAGGAAATGCCAGGCCAGGCCAGGCAAGGCAAGGCCAGGAAAAGCAAGGCCAGGCCAGGCCAGGCAAGTCCAGGCAAGGCAAGGCCAGGCCAGGCAAGGCAAGGCCAGGCCAGGCCAGCCAAGGCAAGGCCAGGCCAGGCAAGGAAAGGCCAGGCCAGGCCAGGAAAGACCAGGCCAGGAAATGCCAGGCCAGGCCAGGCAAGGCAAGGCCAGGAAAAACAAGGCCAGGCCAGGCCAGGCAAGTCCAGGCAAGGCAAGGCCAGGCCAGGCAAGGCAAGGCCAGGCCAGGCAAGGAAAGGCCAGGCCAGGCCAGGAAAGACCAGGCCAGGAAATGCCAGGCCAGGTCAGGCAAGCTAAGGCCAGGAAAAGCAAGGCCAGGCCCGGCCAGGCAAGTCCAGACCAGGCCAGGCAAGGCCAGTCCAGGTACGCAAGCCCAGGCCAGGAAAGGCCAGGCAAGGCCAGACTAGGCAAGGCAAGGCCAGGCAAGGCAAGGCCAGGGCAGGCCAGGCCAGGCCAGGCAAGGCCAGGCCAGGCACGCAAGGCAAGGCCAGTCCAGGTATGCAAGGCCAGGCCAGGCCAGGAAAGGCCAGGCCAGGCCAGGCCAGGCCAGGCAAGGCATGGCCAGGCAAGGCCAGGCCAGGAAAGGCCAGGCCAGGCCAGGAAAGGCCAGGCAAGGCCAGGCCAGGCAAGGAAAGGCGAGGCCAGGCAAGGCAAGGCAGGACCAGGCCAAGCCAGGCCAGGCTAGGCAAGGCCAGGCCAGGCAAGGAAAGGCCAGGCCAGGCAAGGAAAGGCCAGGGCAGGCAAGGCAAGGCCAGGCTAGGAAAGGCCAGGCCAGGCCAGGCATGGCCAGGCCAGGAAAGGCTAGGCCAGGCCAGGACAGCCAAGGCAAGGCAAGGCCAGGCACGGAAAGGCCAGGCCAGGGCAGGCAAGGCAAGGCCAGACCAGGTCAGGAAAGGCCAGGCAGGGCCAGGCCTAGCCAGAGCAGGCCAGGCAAGGCCAGTCCAGGCCAGACGCAGGCCAGGCCAGGCCAGGCAAGGCAAGGCAAGGCCAGGCCAGGAAAGGCCAGGCCAGGCAAGGCCAGGCCAGGCACGGAAAGGCCAGGCCAGGGCAGGCCAGGACTGGCCAGACCAGGCCAGGCCAGGCAAGGAAAGGCCAGGGCAGGCAAGGCAAGGCCAGGCTAGGAAAGGCCAGGCCAGGCCAGGCATGGCCAGGCCAGGAAAGGCTAGGCCAGGCCAGGCCAGCCAAGGCAAGGCAAGGCCAGACCAGGTCAGGAAAGGCCAGGCCTAGCCAGACCAGGCCAGGAAAGGCAAAGCCAGGCCAGGCCAGACCCAGGCCAGGCCAGGCAAGGCAAGGCCAGGCCAGGTAGGGCCAGTCCTGGCAAGGCCAGGCCAGGCAAGACAAGGCCAGGCCAGGCCAGGCAAGTCCAGGCAAGGCAAGGCCAGGCCAGCCAAGGCAAGGCCAGGCCAGGCAAGGAAAGGCCAGGCCCGGCCAGGAAAGACCAGGCCAGGAAATGCCAGGCCAGCCCAGGCAAGGCAAGGCCAGGAAAAGCAAGGCCAGGCCAGGCCAGGCAAGTCCAGGCAAGGCAAGGCCAGGCCAGGCCAGGCAAGGCAAGGCCAGGCCAGGCCAGCCAAGGCAAGGCAAGGCCAGGCACGGAAAGGCCAGGCCAGGGCAGGCAAGGCAAGGCCAGACCAGGTCAGGAAAGACCAGGCAGGGCCAGGCCTAGCCAGACCAGGCCAGGCAAGGCCAGTCCAGGCCAGACGCAGGCCAGGCCAGGCCAGGCAAGGCAAGGCAAGGCCAGGCCAGGAAAGGCCAGGCCAGGCAAGGCCAGGCCAGGCACGGAAAGGCCAGGCCAGGGCAGGCCAGGACTGGCCAGACCAGGCCAGGCCAGGCAAGGAAAGGCCAGGGAAGGCAAGGCAAGGCCAGGCTAGGAAAGGCCAGGCCAGGCCAGGCATGGCCAGGCCAGGAAAGGCTAGGCCAGGCCAGGCCAGCCAAGGCAAGGCAAGGCCAGACCAGGTCAGGAAAGGCCAGGCCTAGCCAGACCAGGCCAGGAAAGGCAAAGCCAGGCCAGGCCAGACCCAGGCCAGGCCAGGCAAGGCAAGGCCAGGCCAGGTAGGGCCAGTCCTGGCAAGGCCAGGCCAGGCCAGGCCAGGCAAGTCCAGGCAAGGCAAGGCCAGGCCAGCCAAGGCAAGGCCAGGCCAGGCAAGGAAAGGCCAGGCCAGGCCAGGAAAGACCAGGCCAGGAAATGCCAGGCCAGGCCAGGCAAGGCAAGGCCAGGAAAAGCAAGGCCAGGCCAGGCCAGGCAAGTCCAGGCAAGGCAAGGCCAGGCCAGGCAAGGCAAGGCCAGGCCAGGCAAGGAAAGGCCAGGCCAGGCAAGGAAAGGCCAGACCAGGCCAGGAAAGACCAGGCCAGGAAATGCCAGGCCAGGCCACGCAAGCTAAGGCCAGGAAAAGCAAGGCCAGGCCAGGCCAGGCAAGTCCAGACCAGGCCAGGCAAGGCCAGTCCAGGTACGCAAGCCCAGGCCAGGAAAGGCCAGGCAAGGCCAGACTAGGCAAGGCAAGGCCAGGCAAGGCAAGGCCAGGGCAGGCCAGGCCAGGCCAGGCAAGGCCAGGCCAGGCACGCAAGGCAAGGCCAGTCCAGGTATGCAAGGCCAGGCCAGGCCAGGAAAAGCAAAGCCAGACTAGGCCAAGCAAAACCAGGACAGGAAAGGCCAGGCCATGCAAGGCAATGCCAGGCCAGGAAAGGCCAGGCCAGGCCAGGCCAGGCCAGGCAAGGAAAGGCCAGGCCAGGCCAGGAAAGACCAGGCCAGGAAATGCCAGGCCAGGCCAGGCAAGGCAAGGCCAGGAAAAGCAAGGCCAGGCCAGGCCAGGCAAGTCCAGGCAAGGCCAGGCAAGTCCAGGCAAGGCAAGGCCAGGCCAGGCAAGGCAAGGCCAGGCCAGGCAAGGAAAGGCCAGGCCAGGCAAGGAAAGGCCAGGCCAGGCCAGGCCAGGAAAGACCAGGCCAGGAAATGCCAGGCCAGGCCAGGCAAGCTAAGGCCAGGAAAAGCAAGGCCAGGCCAGGCCAGGCAAGTCCAGACCAGGCCAGGCAAGGCCAGTCCAGGTACGCAAGCCCAGGCCAGGAAAGGCCAGACTAGGCAAGGCAAGGCCAGGCAAGGCAAGGCCAGGGCAGGCCAGGCCAGGCCAGGCAAGGCCAGGCCAGGCACGCAAGGCAAGGCCAGTCCAGGTATGCAAGGCCAGGCCAGGCCAGGAAAAGCAAAGCCAGACTAGGCCAAGCAAAACCAGGACAGGAAAGGCCAGGCCATGCAAGGCAATGCCAGGCCAGGCAAGGCAAGGCCAGGCCAGGCAAGGAAAGGCCAGGCCAGGCCAGGAAAGACCAGGCCAGGAAATGCCAGGCCAGGCCAGGCAAGGCAAGGCCAGGAAAAGCAAGGCCAGGCCAGGCCAGGCAAGTCCAGACCAGGCCAGGCAAGGCCAGTCCAGGTACGCAAGTCCAGGCAAGGCAAGGCCAGGCCAGGCAAGGCCAGGCCAGGAAAGGCCAGGCCAGGCCAGGAAAGGCCAGGCAAGGCCAGGCCAGGCAAGGAAAGGCGAGGCCAGGCAAGGCAAGGCAGGACCAGGCCAAGCCAGGCCAGGCTAGGCAAGGCCAGGCCAGGCAAGGAAAGGCCAGGCCAGGCAAGGAAAGGCCAGGCCAGGCAAGGCCAGGCCAGGCACGGAAAGGCCAGGCCAGGGCAGGCCAGGCCTGGCCAGACCAGGCCAGGCCAGGCAAGGAAAGGCCAGGGCAGGCAAGGCAAGGCCAGGCCAGGCACGCAAGGCAAGGCCAGTCCAGGTATGCAAGACCATGCCAGGCCAGGAAACGCAAAGCCAGACTAGGCCAAGCAAAACCAGGACAGGAAAGGCCAGGCCATGCAAGGCAATGCCAGGCCAGGAAAGGCCAGGCCAGGCCAGGCCAGGCCAGGCAAGGAAAGGCCAGGCCAGGCCAGGAAAGACCAGGCCAGGAAATGCCAGGCCAGGCCAGGCAAGGCAAGGCCAGGAAAAGCAAGGCCAGGCCAGGCCAGGCAAGTCCAGGCAAGGCAAGGCCAGGCCAGGCAAGGCAAGGCCAGGCCAGGCCAGCCAAGGCAAGGCCAGGCCAGGCAAGGAAAGGCCAGGCCAGGCCAGGAAAGACCAGGCCAGGAAATGCCAGGCCAGGCCAGGCAAGGCAAGGCCAGGAAAAACAAGGCCAGGCCAGGCCAGGCAAGTCCAGGCAAGGCAAGGCCAGGCCAGGCAAGGCAAGGCCAGGCCAGGCAAGGAAAGGCCAGGCCAGGCCAGGAAAGACCAGGCCAGGAAATGCCAGGCCAGGTCAGGCAAGCTAAGGCCAGGAAAAGCAAGGCCAGGCCCGGCCAGGCAAGTCCAGACCAGGCCAGGCAAGGCCAGTCCAGGTACGCAAGCCCAGGCCAGGAAAGGCCAGGCAAGGCCAGACTAGGCAAGGCAAGGCCAGGCAAGGCAAGGCCAGGGCAGGCCAGGCCAGGCCAGGCAAGGCCAGGCCAGGCACGCAAGGCAAGGCCAGTCCAGGTATGCAAGGCCAGGCCAGGCCAGGAAAGGCCAGGCCAGGCCAGGCCAGACCAGGCAAGGCATGGCCAGGCAAGGCCAGGCCAGGAAAGGCCAGGCCAGGCCAGGAAAGGCCAGGCAAGGCCAGGCCAGGCAAGGAAAGGCGAGGCCAGGCAAGGCAAGGCAGGACCAGGCCAAGCCAGGCCAGGCTAGGCAAGGCCAGGCCAGGCAAGGAAAGGCCAGGCCAGGCAAGGAAAGGCCAGGGCAGGCAAGGCAAGGCCAGGCTAGGAAAGGCCAGGCCAGGCCAGGCATGGCCAGGCCAGGAAAGGCTAGGCCAGGCCAGGACAGCCAAGGCAAGGCAAGGCCAGGCACGGAAAGGCCAGGCCAGGGCAGGCAAGGCAAGGCCAGACCAGGTCAGGAAAGGCCAGGCAGGGCCAGGCCTAGCCAGAGCAGGCCAGGCAAGGCCAGTCCAGGCCAGACGCAGGCCAGGCCAGGCCAGGCAAGGCAAGGCAAGGCCAGGCCAGGCAAGGCCAGGCCAGGCAAGGCCAGGCCAGGCACGGAAAGGCCAGGCCAGGGCAGGCCAGGACTGGCCAGACCAGGCCAGGCCAGGCAAGGAAAGGCCAGGGCAGGCAAGGCAAGGCCAGGCTAGGAAAGGCCAGGCCAGGCCAGGCATGGCCAGGCCAGGAAAGGCTAGGCCAGGCCAGGCCAGCCAAGGCAAGGCAAGGCCAGACCAGGTCAGGAAAGGCCAGGCCTAGCCAGACCAGGCCAGGAAAGGCAAAGCCAGGCCAGGCCAGACCCAGGCCAGGCCAGGCAAGGCAAGGCCAGGCCAGGTAGGGCCAGTCCTGGCAAGGCCAGGCCAGGCAAGACAAGGCCAGGCCAGGCCAGGCAAGTCCAGGCAAGGCAAGGCCAGGCCAGCCAAGGCAAGGCCAGGCCAGGCAAGGAAAGGCCAGGCCCGGCCAGGAAAGACCAGGCCAGGAAATGCCAGGCCAGCCCAGGCAAGGCAAGGCCAGGAAAAGCAAGGCCAGGCCAGGCCAGGCAAGTCCAGGCAAGGCAAGGCCAGGCCAGGCCAGGCAAGGCAAGGCCAGGCCAGGCAAGGAAAGGCCAGGCCAGGCCAGGCAAGCTAAGGCCAGGAAAAGCAAGGCCAGGCCAGGCCAGGCAAGTCCAGACCAGGCCAGGCAAGGCCAGTCCAGGTACGCAAGCCCAGGCCAGGAAAGGCCAGGCAAGGCCAGACTAGGCAAGGCAAGGCCAGGCAAGGCAAGGCCAGGGCAGGCCAGGCCAGGCCAGGCAAGGCCAGGCCAGGCACGCAAGGCAAGGCCAGTCCAGGTATGCAAGGTCAGGCCAGGCCAGGAAAAGCAAAGCCAGACTAGGCCAAGCAAAACCAGGACAGGAAAGGCCAGGCCATGCAAGGCAATGCCAGGCCAGGAAAGGCCAGGCCAGGCCAGGCCAGGCCAGGCAAGGCATGGCCAGGCAAGGCCAGGCCAGGAAAGGCCAGGCCAGGCCAGGAAAGGCCAGGCAAGGCCAGGCCAGGCAAGGAAAGGCGAGGCCAGGCAAGGCAAGGCAGGACCAGGCCAAGCCAGGCCAGGCTAGGCAAGGCCAGGCCAGGCAAGGAAAGGCCAGGCCAGGCAAGGAAAGGCCAGGCCAGGCAAGGCCAGGCCAGGCACGGAAAGGCCAGGCCAGGGCAGGCCAGGCCTGGCCAGACCAGGCCAGGCCAGGCAAGGAAAGGCCAGGGCAGGCAAGGCAAGGCCAGGCTAGGAAAGGCCAGGCCAGGCCAGGCATGGCCAGGCCAGGAAAGGCTAGGCCAGGCCAGGCCAGCCAAGGCAAGGCAAGGCCAGGCACGGAAAGGCCAGGCCAGGGCAGGCAAGGCAAGGCCAGACCAGGTCAGGAAAGGCCAGGCAGGGCCAGGCCTAGCCAGAGCAGGCCAGGCAAGGCCAGTCCAGGCCAGACGCAGGCCAGGCCAGGCCAGGCAAGGCAAGGCAAGGCCAGGCCAGGAAAGGCCAGGCCAGGCAAGGCCAGGCCAGGCACGGAAAGGCCAGGCCAGGGCAGGCCAGGACTGGCCAGACCAGGCCAGGCCAGGCAAGGAAAGGCCAGGGCAGGCAAGGCAAGGCCAGGCTAGGAAAGGCCAGGCCAGGCCAGGCATGGCCAGGCCAGGAAAGGCTAGGCCAGGCCAGGCCAGCCAAGGCAAGGCAAGGCCAGACCAGGTCAGGAAAGGCCAGGCCTAGCCAGACCAGGCCAGGAAAGGCAAAGCCAGGCCAGGCCAGACCCAGGCCAGGCCAGGCAAGGCAAGGCCAGGCCAGGTAGGGCCAGTCCTGGCAAGGCCAGGCCAGGCAAGACAAGGCCAGGCCAGGCCAGGCAAGTCCAGGCAAGGCAAGGCCAGGCCAGCCAAGGCAAGGCCAGGCCAGGCAAGGAAAGGCCAGGCCAGGCCAGGAAAGACCAGGCCAGGAAATGCCAGGCCAGGCCAGGCAAGGCAAGGCCAGGAAAAGCAAGGCCAGGCCAGGCCAGGCAAGTCCAGGCAAGGCAAGGCCAGGCCAGGCAAGGCAAGGCCAGGCCAGGCAAGGAAAGGCCAGGCCAGGCAAGGAAAGGCCAGACCAGGCCAGGAAAGACCAGGCCAGGAAATGCCAGGCCAGGCCAGGCAAGCTAAGGCCAGGAAAAGCAAGGCCAGGCCAGGCCAGGCAAGTCCAGACCAGGCCAGGCAAGGCCAGTCCAGGTACGCAAGCCCAGGCCAGGAAAGGCCAGGCAAGGCCAGACTAGGCAAGGCAAGGCCAGGCAAGGCAAGGCCAGGGCAGGCCAGGCCAGGCCAGGCAAGGCCAGGCCAGGCACGCAAGGCAAGGCCAGTCCAGGTATGCAAGGCCAGGCCAGGCCAGGAAAAGCAAAGCCAGACTAGGCCAAGCAAAACCAGGACAGGAAAGGCCAGGCCATGCAAGGCAATGCCAGGCCAGGAAAGGCCAGGCCAGGCCAGGCCAGGCCAGGCAAGGAAAGGCCAGGCCAGGCCAGGAAAGACAAGGCCAGGAAATGCCAGGCCAGGCCAGGCAAGGCAAGGCCAGGAAAAGCAAGGCCAGGCAAGGCCAGGCAAGTCCAGGCAAGGCAAGGCCAGGCCAGGCAAGGCAAGGCCAGGCCAGGCAAGGAAAGGCCAGGCCAGGCAAGGAAAGGCCAGGCCAGGCCAGGAAAGACCAGGCCAGGAAATGCCAGGCCAGGCCAGGCAAGGCAAGGCCAGGAAAAGCAAGGCCAGGCCAGGCCAGGCAAGTCCAGGCAAGGCAAGGCCAGGCCAGGCAAGGCAAGGCCAGGCCAGGCAAGGAAAGGCCAGGCCAGGCCAGGAAAGACCAGGCCAGGAAATGCCAGGCCAGGCCAGGCAAGCTAAGGCCAGGAAAAGCAAGGCCAGGCCAGGCCAGGCAAGTCCAGACCAGGCCAGGCAAGGCCAGTCCAGGTACGCAAGCCCAGGCCAGGAAAGGCCAGGCAAGGCCAGACTAGGCAAGGCAAGGCCAGGCAAGGCAAGGCCAGGGCAGGCCAGGCCAGGCCAGGCAAGGCCAGGCCAGGCACGCAAGGCAAGGCCAGTCCAGGTATGCAAGGCCAGGCCAGGCCAGGAAAAGCAAAGCCAGACTAGGCCAAGCAAAACCAGGACAGGAAAGGCCAGGCCATGCAAGGCAATGCCAGGCCAGGAAAGGCCAGGCCAGGCCAGGCCAGGCCAGGCAAGGCATGGCCAGGCAAGGCCAGGCCAGGAAAGGCCAGGCCAGGCCAGGAAAGGCCAGGCAAGGCCAGGCCAGGCAAGGAAAGGCGAGGCCAGGCAAGGCAAGGCAGGACCAGGCCAAGCCAGGCCAGGCTAGGCAAGGCCAGGCCAGGCAAGGAAAGGCCAGGCCAGGCAAGGCCAGGCCAGGCACGGAAAGGCCAGGCCAGGGCAGGCCAGGCCTGGCCAGACCAGGCCAGGCCAGGCATGGCCAGGCCAGGAAAGGCTAGGCCAGGCCAGGCCAGCCAAGGCAAGGCAAGGCCAGGCACGGAAAGGCCAGGCCAGGGCAGGCAAGGCAAGGCCAGACCAGGTCAGGAAAGGCCAGGCAGGGCCAGGCCTAGCCAGACCAGGCCAGGCAAGGCCAGTCCAGGCCAGACGCAGGCCAGGCCAGGCCAGGCAAGGCAAGGCAAGGCCAGGCCAGGAAAGGCCAGGCCAGGCAAGGCCAGGCCAGGCACGGAAAGGCCAGGCCAGGGCAGGCCAGGACTGGCCAGACCAGGCCAGGCCAGGCAAGGAAAGGCCAGGGAAGGCAAGGCAAGGCCAGGCTAGGAAAGGCCAGGCCAGGCCAGGCATGGCCAGGCCAGGAAAGGCTAGGCCAGGCCAGGCCAGCCAAGGCAAGGCAAGGCCAGACCAGGTCAGGAAAGGCCAGGCCTAGCCAGACCAGGCCAGGAAAGGCAAAGCCAGGCCAGGCCAGACCCAGGCCAGGCCAGGCAAGGCAAGGCCAGGCCAGGTAGGGCCAGTCCTGGCAAGGCCAGGCCAGGCAAGACAAGGCCAGGCCAGGCCAGGCAAGTCCAGGCAAGGCAAGGCCAGGCCAGCCAAGGCAAGGCCAGGCCAGGCAAGGAAAGGCCAGGCCAGGCCAGGAAAGACCAGGCCAGGAAATGCCAGGCCAGGCCAGGCAAGGCAAGGCCAGGAAAAGCAAGGCCAGGCCAGGCCAGGCAAGTCCAGGCAAGGCAAGGCCAGGCCAGGCAAGGCAAGGCCAGGCCAGGCAAGGAAAGGCCAGGCCAGGCAAGGAAAGGCCAGACCAGGCCAGGAAAGACCAGGCCAGGAAATGCCAGGCCACGCCAGGCAAGCTAAGGCCAGGAAAAGCAAGGCCAGGCCAGGCCAGGCAAGTCCAGACAAGGCCAGGCAAGGCCAGTCCAGGTACGCAAGCCCAGGCCAGGAAAGGCCAGGCAAGGCCAGACTAGGCAAGGCAAGGCCAGGCAAGGCAAGGCCAGGGCAGGCCAGGCCAGGCCAGGCAAGGCCAGGCCAGGCACGCAAGGCAAGGCCAGTCCAGGTATGCAAGGCCAGGCCAGGCCAGGAAAAGCAAAGCCAGACTAGGCCAAGCAAAACCAGGACAGGAAAGGCCAGGCCATGCAAGGCAATGCCAGGCCAGGAAAGGCCAGGCCAGGCCAGGCCAGGCCAGGCAAGGAAAGGCCAGGCCAGGCCAGGAAAGACCAGGCCAGGAAATGCCAGGCCAGGCCAGGCAAGGCAAGGCCAGGAAAAGCAAGGCCAGGCCAGGCCAGGCAAGTCCAGGCAAGGCAAGGCCAGGCCAGGCAAGGCAAGGCCAGGCCAGGCAAGGAAAGGCCAGGCCAGGCAAGGAAAGGCCAGGCCAGGAAAGACCAGGCCAGGAAATGCCAGGCCAGGCCAGGCAAGCTAAGGCCAGGAAAAGCAAGGCCAGGCCAGGCCAGGCAAGTCCAGACCAGGCCAGGCAAGGCCAGTCCAGGTACGCAAGCCCAGGCCAGGAAAGGCCAGACTAGGCAAGGCAAGGCCAGGCAAGGCAAGGCCAGGGCAGGCCAGGCCAGGCCAGGCAAGGCCAGGCCAGGCACGCAAGGCAAGGCCAGTCCAGGTATGCAAGGCCAGGCCAGGCCAGGAAAAGCAAAGCCAGACTAGGCCAAGCAAAACCAGGACAGGAAAGGCCAGGCCATGCAAGGCAATGCCAGGCCAGGCAAGGCAAGGCCAGGCCAGGCAAGGAAAGGCCAGGCCAGGCCAGGAAAGACCAGGCCAGGAAATGCCAGGCCAGGCCAGGCAAGGCAAGGCCAGGAATAGCAAGGCCAGGCCAGGCCAGGCAAGTCCAGACCAGGCCAGGCAAGGCCAGTCCAGGTACGCAAGTCCAGGCAAGGCAAGGCCAGGCCAGGCAAGGCAAGGCCAGGCCAGGCAAGGCCAGTCCAGGAAAGGCCAGGCCAGGCCAGGAAAGGCCAGGCAAGGCCAGGCCAGGCAAGGAAAGGCGAGGCCAGGCAAGGCAAGGCAGGACCAGGCCAAGCCAGGCCAGGCTAGGCAAGGCCAGGCCAGGCAAGGAAAGGCCAGGCCAGGCAAGGAAAGGCCAGGCCAGGCAAGGCCAGGCCAGGCACGGAAAGGCCAGGCCAGGGCAGGCCAGGCCTGGCCAGACCAGGCCAGGCCAGGCAAGGAAAGGCCAGGGCAGGCAAGGCAAGGCCAGGCTAGGAAAGGCCAGGCCAGGCCAGGCATGGCCACGCCAGGAAAGGCTAGGCCAGGCCAGGCCAGCCAAGGCAAGGCAAGGCCAGGCACGGAAAGGCCAGGCCAGGCAAGGCCAGGCCAGGCACGGAAAGGCCAGGCCAGGGCAGGCCAGGACTGGCCAGACCAGGCCAGGCCAGGCAAGGAAAGGCCAGGGCAGGCAAGGCAAGGCCAGGCTAGGAAAGGCCAGGCCAGGCCAGGCATGGCCAGGCCAGGAAAGGCTAGGCCAGGCCAGGCCAGCCAAGGCAAGGCAAGGCCAGACCAGGTCAGGAAAGGCCAGGCCTAGCCAGACCAGGCCAGGAAAGGCAAAGCCAGGCCAGGCCAGACCCAGGCCAGGCCAGGCAAGGCAAGGCCAGGCCAGGTAGGGCCAATCCTGGCAAGGCCAGGCCAGGCAAGACAAGGCCAGGCCAGGCCAGGCAAGTCCAGGCAAGGCAAGGCCAGGCCAGCCAAGGCAAGGCCAGGCCAGGCAAGGAAAGGCCAGGCCAGGCCAGGAAAGACCAGGCCAGGAAATGCCAGGCCAGGCCAGGCAAGGCAAGGCCAGGAAAAGCAAGGCCAGGCCAGGCCAGGCAAGTCCAGGCAAGGCAAGGCCAGGCCAGGCAAGGAAAGGCCAGGCCAGGCAAGGAAAGGCCAGGCCAGGCCAGGAAAGACCAGGCCAGGAAATGCCAGGCCAGGCCAGGCAAGCTAAGGCCAGGAAAAGCAAGGCCAGGCCAGGCCAGGCAAGTCCAGACCAGGCCAGGCAAGGCCAGTCCAGGTACGCAAGCCCAGGCCAGGAAAGGCCAGGCAAGGCCAGACTAGGCAAGGCAAGGCCAGGCAAGGCAAGGCCAGGGCAGGCCAGGCCAGGCCAGGCAAGGCCAGGCCAGGCACGCAAGGCAAGGCCAGTCCAGGTATGCAAGGCCAGGCCAGGCCAGGAAAAGCAAAGCCAGACTAGGCCAAGCAAAACCAGGACAGGAAAGGCCAGGCCATGCAAGGCAATGCCAGGCCAGGAAAGGCCAGGCCAGGCCAGGCCAGGCCAGGCAAGGAAAGGCCAGGCCAGGCCAGGAAAGACAAGGCCAGGAAATGCCAGGCCAGGCCAGGCAAGGCAAGGCCAGGAAAAGCAAGGCCAGGCAAGGCCAGGCAAATCCAGGCAAGGCAAGGCCAGGCCAGGCAAGGCAAGGCCAGGCCAGGCAAGGAAAGGCCAGGCCAGGCAAGGAAAGGCCAGGCCAGGCCAGGAAAGACCAGGCCAGGAAATGCCAGGCCAGGCCAGGCAAGCTAAGGCCAGGAAAAGCAAGGCCAGGCCAGGCCAGGCAAGTCCAGACCAGGCCAGGCAAGGCCAGTCCAGGTACGCAAGCCCAGGCCAGGCAAGGCCAGACTAGGCAAGGCAAGGCCAGGCAAGGCAAGGCCAGGGCAGGCCAGGCCAGGCCAGGCAAGGCCAGGCCAGGCACGCAAGGCAAGGCCAGTCCAGGTATGCAAGGCCAGGCCAGGCCAGGAAAAGCAAAGCCAGACTAGGCCAAGCAAAACCAGGACAGGAAAGGCCAGGCCATGCAAGGCAATGCCAGGCCAGGAAAGGCCAGGCCAGGCCAGGCCAGGCCAGGCAAGGCATGGCCAGGCAAGGCCAGGCCAGGAAAGGCCAGGCCAGGCCAGGAAAGGCCAGGCAAGGCCAGGCCAGGCAAGGAAAGGCGAGGCCAGGCAAGGCAAGGCAGGACCAGGCCAAGCCAGGCCAGGCTAGGCAAGGCCAGGCCAGGCAAGGAAAGGCCAGGCCAGGCAAGGCCAGGCCAGGCACGGAAAGGGCAGGCCAGGCCTGGCCAGACCAGGCCAGGCCAGGCATGGCCAGGCCAGGAAAGGCTAGGCCAGGCCAGGCCAGCCAAGGCAAGGCAAGGCCAGGCACGGAAAGGCCAGGCCAGGGCAGGCAAGGCAAGGCCAGACCAGGTCAGGAAAGACCAGGCAGGGCCAGGCCTAGCCAGACCAGGCCAGGCAAGGCCAGTCCAGGCCAGACGCAGGCCAGGCCAGGCCAGGCAAGGCAAGGCAAGGCCAGGCCAGGAAAGGCCAGGCCAGGAAAGGCCAGGCCAGGCACGGAAAGGCCAGGCCAGGGCAGGCCAGGACTGGCCAGACCAGGCCAGGCCAGGCAAGGAAAGGCCAGGGAAGGCAAGGCAAGGCCAGGCTAGGAAAGGCCAGGCCAGGCCAGGCATGGCCAGGCCAGGAAAGGCTAGGCCAGGCCAGGCCAGCCAAGGCAAGGCAAGGCCAGACCAGGTCAGGAAAGGCCAGGCCTAGCCAGACCAGGCCAGGAAAGGCAAAGCCAGGCCAGGCCAGACCCAGGCCAGGCCAGGCAAGGCAAGGCCAGGCCAGGTAGGGCCAGTCCTGGCAAGGCCAGGCCAGGCCAGGCCAGGCAAGTCCAGGCAAGGCAAGGCCAGGCCAGCCAAGGCAAGGCCAGGCCAGGCAAGGAAAGGCCAGGCCAGGCCAGGAAAGACCAGGCCAGGAAATGCCAGGCCAGGCCAGGCAAGGCAAGGCCAGGAAAAGCAAGGCCAGGCCAGGCCAGGCAAGTCCAGGCAAGGCAAGGCCAGGCCAGGCAAGGCAAGGCCAGGCCAGGCAAGGAAAGGCCAGGCCAGGCAAGGAAAGGCCAGACCAGGCCAGGAAAGACCAGGCCAGGAAATGCCAGGCCAGGCCAGGCAAGCTAAGGCCAGGAAAAGCAAGGCCAGGCCAGGCCAGGCAAGTCCAGACAAGGCCAGGCAAGGCCAGTCCAGGTACGCAAGCCCAGGCCAGGAAAGGCCAGGCAAGGCCAGACTAGGCAAGGCAAGGCCAGGCAAGGCAAGGCCAGGGCAGGCCAGGCCAGGCCAGGCAAGGCCAGGCCAGGCACGCAAGGCAAGGCCAGTCCAGGTATGCAAGGCCAGGCCAGGCCAGGAAAAGCAAAGCCAGACTAGGCCAAGCAAAACCAGGACAGGAAAGGCCAGGCCATGCAAGGCAATGCCAGGCCAGGAAAGGCCAGGCCAGGCCAGGCCAGGCCAGGCAAGGAAAGGCCAGGCCAGGCCAGGAAAGACCAGGCCAGGAAATGCCAGGCCAGGCCAGGCAAGGCAAGGCCAGGAAAAGCAAGGCCAGGCCAGGCCAGGCAAGTCCAGGCAAGGCCAGGCAAGTCCAGGCAAGGCAAGGCCAGGCCAGGCAAGGCAAGGCCAGGCCAGGCAAGGAAAGGCCAGGCCAGGCAAGGAAAGGCCAGGCCAGGCCAGGCCAGGAAAGACCAGGCCAGGAAATGCCAGGCCAGGCCAGGCAAGCTAAGGCCAGGAAAAGCAAGGCCAGGCCAGGCAAGGCAAGTCCAGACCAGGCCAGGCAAGGCCAGTCCAGGTACGCAAGCCCAGGCCAGGAAAGGCCAGACTAGGCAAGGCAAGGCCAGGCAAGGCAAGGCCAGGGCAGGCCAGGCCAGGCCAGGCAAGGCCAGGCCAGGCACGCAAGGCAAGGCCAGTCCAGGTATGCAAGGCCAGGCCAGGCCAGGAAAAGCAAAGCCAGACTAGGCCAAGCAAAACCAGGACAGGAAAGGCCAGGCCATGCAAGGCAATGCCAGGCCAGGCAAGGCAAGGCCAGGCCAGGCAAGGAAAGGCCAGGCCAGGCCAGGAAAGACCAGGCCAGGAAATGCCAGGCCAGGCCAGGCAAGGCAAGGCCAGGAAAAGCAAGGCCAGGCCAGGCCAGGCAAGTCCAGACCAGGCCAGGCAAGGCCAGTCCAGGTACGCAAGTCCAGGCAAGGCAAGGCCAGGCCAGGCAAGGCCAGGCCAGGAAAGGCCAGGCCAGGCCAGGAAAGGCCAGGCAAGGCCAGGCCAGGCAAGGAAAGGCGAGGCCAGGCAAGGCAAGGCAGGACCAGGCCAAGCCAGGCCAGGCTAGGCAAGGCCAGGCCAGGCAAGGAAAGGCCAGGCCAGGCAAGGAAAGGCCAGGCCAGGCAAGGCCAGGCCAGGCACGGAAAGGCCAGGCCAGGGCAGGCCAGGCCTGGCCAGACCAGGCCAGGCCAGGCAAGGAAAGGCCAGGGCAGGCAAGGCAAGGCCAGGCTAGGAAAGGCCAGGCCAGGCCAGGCATGGCCAGGCCAGGAAAGGCTAGGCCAGGCCAGGCCAGCCAAGGCAAGGCAAGGCCAGGCACGGAAAGGCCAGGCCAGGGCAGGCAAGGCAAGGCCAGACCAGGTCAGGAAAGGCCAGGCAGGGCCAGGCCTAGCCAGAGCAGGCCAGGCAAGGCCAGTCCAGGCCAGACGCAGGCCAGGCCAGGCCAGGCAAGGCAAGGCAAGGCCAGGCCAGGAAAGGCCAGGCCAGGCAAGGCCAGGCCAGGCACGGAAAGGCCAGGCCAGGCCAGGCATGGCCAGGCCAGGAAAGGCTAGGCCAGGCCAGGCCAGCCAAGGCAAGGCAAGGCCAGACCAGGTCAGGAAAGGCCAGGCCTAGCCAGACCAGGCCAGGAAAGGCAAAGCCAGGCCAGGCCAGACCCAGGCCAGGCCAGGCAAGGCAAGGCCAGGCCAGGTAGGGCCAGTCCTGGCAAGGCCAGGCCAGGCAAGACAAGGCCAGGCCAGGCCAGGCAAGTCCAGGCAAGGCAAGGCCAGGCCAGCCAAGGCAAGGCCAGGCCAGGCAAGGAAAGGCCAGGCCAGGCCAGGAAAGACCAGGCCAGGAAATGCCAGGCCAGGCCAGGCAAGGCAAGGCCAGGAAAAGCAAGGCCAGGCCAGGCCAGGCAAGTCCAGGCAAGGCAAGGCCAGGCCAGGCAAGGCAAGGCCAGGCCAGGCAAGGAAAGGCCAGGCCAGGCAAGGAAAGGCCAGGCCAGGCCAGGAAAGACCAGGCCAGGAAATGCCAGGCCAGGCCAGGCAAGCTAAGGCCAGGAAAAGCAAGGCCAGGCCAGGCCAGGCAAGTCCAGACCAGGCCAGGCAAGGCCAGTCCAGGTACGCAAGCCCAGGCCAGGAAAGGCCAGGCAAGGCCAGACTAGGCAAGGCAAGGCCAGGCAAGGCAAGGCCAGGGCAGGCCAGGCCAGGCCAGGCAAGGCCAGGCCAGGCACGCAAGGCAAGGCCAGTCCAGGTATGCAAGGCCAGGCCAGGCCAGGAAAAGCAAAGCCAGACTAGGCCAAGCAAAACCAGGACAGGAAAGGCCAGGCCATGCAAGGCAATGCCAGGCCAGGAAAGGCCAGGCCAGGCCAGGCCAGGCCAGGCAAGGCATGGCCAGGCAAGGCCAGGCCAGGAAAGGCCAGGCCAGGCCAGGAAAGGCCAGGCAAGGCCAGGCCAGGCAAGGAAAGGCGAGGCCAGGCAAGGCAAGGCAGGACCAGGCCAAGCCAGGCCAGGCTAGGCAAGGCCAGGACAGGAAAGGAAAGGCCAGGCCAGGCAAGGCCAGGCCAGGCACGGAAAGGCCAGGCCAGGGCAGGCCAGGCCTGGCCAGACCAGGCCAGGCCAGGCAAGGCTAGGCCAGGCCAGGCCAGCCAAGGCAAGGCAAGGCCAGGCACGGAAAGGCCAGGCCAGGGCAGGCAAGGCAAGGCCAGACCAGGTCAGGAAAGGCCAGGCAGGGCCAGGCCTAGCCAGACCAGGCCAGGCAAGGCCAGTCCAGGCCAGACGCAGGCCAGGCCAGGCCAGGCAAGGCAAGGCAAGGCCAGGCCAGGAAAGGCCAGGCCAGGCCAGGCATGGCCAGGCCAGGAAAGGCTAGGCCAGGCCAGGCCAGCCAAGGCAAGGCAAGGCCAGACCAGGTCAGGAAAGGCCAGGCCTAGCCAGACCAGGCCAGGAAAGGCAAAGCCAGGCCAGGCCAGACCCAGGCCAGGCCAGGCAAGGCAAGGCCAGGCCAGGTAGGGCCAGTCCTGGCAAGGCCAGGCCAGGCCAGGCCAGGCAAGTCCAGGCAAGGCAAGGCCAGGCCAGCCAAGGCAAGGCCAGGCCAGGCAAGGAAAGGCCAGGCCAGGCCAGGAAAGACCAGGCCAGGAAATGCCAGGCCAGGCCAGGCAAGGCAAGGCCAGGAAAAGCAAGGCCAGGCCAGGCCAGGCAAGTCCAGGCAAGGCAAGGCCAGGCCAGGCAAGGCAAGGCCAGGCCAGGCAAGGAAAGGCCAGGCCAGGCAAGGAAAGGCCAGACCAGGCCAGGAAAGACCAGGCCAGGAAATGCCAGGCCAGGCCAGGCAAGCTAAGGCCAGGAAAAGCAAGGCCAGGCCAGGCCAGGCAAGTCCAGACAAGGCCAGGCAAGGCCAGTCCAGGTACGCAAGCCCAGGCCAGGAAAGGCCAGGCAAGGCCAGACTAGGCAAGGCAAGGCCAGGCAAGGCAAGGCCAGGGCAGGCCAGGCCAGGCCAGGCAAGGCCAGGCCAGGCACGCAAGGCAAGGCCAGTCCAGGTATGCAAGGCCAGGCCAGGCCAGGAAAAGCAAAGCCAGACTAGGCCAAGCAAAACCAGGACAGGAAAGGCCAGGCCATGCAAGGCAATGCCAGGCCAGGAAAGGCCAGGCCAGGCCAGGCCAGGCCAGGCAAGGAAAGGCCAGGCCAGGCCAGGAAAGACCAGGCCAGGAAATGCCAGGCCAGGCCAGGCAAGGCAAGGCCAGGAAAAGCAAGGCCAGGCCAGGCCAGGCAAGTCCAGGCAAGGCCAGGCAAGTCCAGGCAAGGCAAGGCCAGGCCAGGCAAGGCAAGGCCAGGCCAGGCAAGGAAAGGCCAGGCCAGGCAAGGAAAGGCCAGGCCAGGCCAGGCCAGGAAAGACCAGGCCAGGAAATGCCAGGCCAGGCCAGGCAAGCTAAGGCCAGGAAAAGCAAGGCCAGGCCAGGCAAGGCAAGTCCAGACCAGGCCAGGCAAGGCCAGTCCAGGTACGCAAGCCCAGGCCAGGAAAGGCCAGACTAGGCAAGGCAAGGCCAGGCAAGGCAAGGCCAGGGCAGGCCAGGCCAGGCCAGGCAAGGCCAGGCCAGGCACGCAAGGCAAGGCCAGTCCAGGTATGCAAGGCCAGGCCAGGCCAGGAAAAGCAAAGCCAGACTAGGCCAAGCAAAACCAGGACAGGAAAGGCCAGGCCATGCAAGGCAATGCCAGGCCAGGCAAGGCAAGGCCAGGCCAGGCAAGGAAAGGCCAGGCCAGGCCAGGAAAGACCAGGCCAGGAAATGCCAGGCCAGGCCAGGCAAGGCAAGGCCAGGAAAAGCAAGGCCAGGCCAGGCCAGGCAAGTCCAGACCAGGCCAGGCAAGGCCAGTCCAGGTACGCAAGTCCAGGCAAGGCAAGGCCAGGCCAGGCAAGGCCAGGCCAGGAAAGGCCAGGCCAGGCCAGGAAAGGCCAGGCAAGGCCAGGCCAGGCAAGGAAAGGCGAGGCCAGGCAAGGCAAGGCAGGACCAGGCCAAGCCAGGCCAGGCTAGGCAAGGCCAGGCCAGGCAAGGAAAGGCCAGGCCAGGCAAGGAAAGGCCAGGCCAGGCAAGGCCAGGCCAGGCACGGAAAGGCCAGGCCAGGGCAGGCCAGGCCTGGCCAGACCAGGCCAGGCCAGGCAAGGAAAGGCCAGGGCAGGCAAGGCAAGGCCAGGCTAGGAAAGGCCAGGCCAGGCCAGGCATGGCCAGGCCAGGAAAGGCTAGGCCAGGCCAGGCCAGCCAAGGCAAGGCAAGGCCAGGCACGGAAAGGCCAGGCCAGGGCAGGCAAGGCAAGGCCAGACCAGGTCAGGAAAGGCCAGGCAGGGCCAGGCCTAGCCAGAGCAGGCCAGGCAAGGCCAGTCCAGGCCAGACGCAGGCCAGGCCAGGCCAGGCAAGGCAAGGCAAGGCCAGGCCAGGAAAGGCCAGGCCAGGCAAGGCCAGGCCAGGCACGGAAAGGCCAGGCCAGGCCAGGCATGGCCAGGCCAGGAAAGGCTAGGCCAGGCCAGGCCAGCCAAGGCAAGGCAAGGCCAGACCAGGTCAGGAAAGGCCAGGCCTAGCCAGACCAGGCCAGGAAAGGCAAAGCCAGGCCAGGCCAGACCCAGGCCAGGCCAGGCAAGGCAAGGCCAGGCCAGGTAGGGCCAGTCCTGGCAAGGCCAGGCCAGGCAAGACAAGGCCAGGCCAGGCCAGGCAAGTCCAGGCAAGGCAAGGCCAGGCCAGCCAAGGCAAGGCCAGGCCAGGCAAGGAAAGGCCAGGCCAGGCCAGGAAAGACCAGGCCAGGAAATGCCAGGCCAGGCCAGGCAAGGCAAGGCCAGGAAAAGCAAGGCCAGGCCAGGCCAGGCAAGTCCAGGCAAGGCAAGGCCAGGCCAGGCAAGGCAAGGCCAGGCCAGGCAAGGAAAGGCCAGGCCAGGCAAGGAAAGGCCAGGCCAGGCCAGGAAAGACCAGGCCAGGAAATGCCAGGCCAGGCCAGGCAAGCTAAGGCCAGGAAAAGCAAGGCCAGGCCAGGCCAGGCAAGTCCAGACCAGGCCAGGCAAGGCCAGTCCAGGTACGCAAGCCCAGGCCAGGAAAGGCCAGGCAAGGCCAGACTAGGCAAGGCAAGGCCAGGCAAGGCAAGGCCAGGGCAGGCCAGGCCAGGCCAGGCAAGGCCAGGCCAGGCACGCAAGGCAAGGCCAGTCCAGGTATGCAAGGCCAGGCCAGGCCAGGAAAAGCAAAGCCAGACTAGGCCAAGCAAAACCAGGACAGGAAAGGCCAGGCCATGCAAGGCAATGCCAGGCCAGGAAAGGCCAGGCCAGGCCAGGCCAGGCCAGGCAAGGCATGGCCAGGCAAGGCCAGGCCAGGAAAGGCCAGGCCAGGCCAGGAAAGGCCAGGCAAGGCCAGGCCAGGCAAGGAAAGGCGAGGCCAGGCAAGGCAAGGCAGGACCAGGCCAAGCCAGGCCAGGCTAGGCAAGGCCAGGACAGGAAAGGAAAGGCCAGGCCAGGCAAGGCCAGGCCAGGCACGGAAAGGCCAGGCCAGGGCAGGCCAGGCCTGGCCAGACCAGGCCAGGCCAGGCAAGGCTAGGCCAGGCCAGGCCAGCCAAGGCAAGGCAAGGCCAGGCACGGAAAGGCCAGGCCAGGGCAGGCAAGGCAAGGCCAGACCAGGTCAGGAAAGGCCAGGCAGGGCCAGGCCTAGCCAGACCAGGCCAGGCAAGGCCAGTCCAGGCCAGACGCAGGCCAGGCCAGGCCAGGCAAGGCAAGGCAAGGCCAGGCCAGGAAAGGCCAGGCCAGGAAAGGCCAGGCCAGGCACGGAAAGGCCAGGCCAGGGCAGGCCAGGACTGGCCAGACCAGGCCAGGCCAGGCAAGGAAAGGCCAGGGAAGGCAAGGCAAGGCCAGGCTAGGAAAGGCCAGGCCAGGCCAGGCATGGCCAGGCCAGGAAAGGCTAGGCCAGGCCAGGCCAGCCAAGGCAAGGCAAGGCCAGACCAGGTCAGGAAAGGCCAGGCCTAGCCAGACCAGGCCAGGAAAGGCAAAGCCAGGCCAGGCCAGACCCAGGCCAGGCCAGGCAAGGCAAGGCCAGGCCAGGTAGGGCCAGTCCTGGCAAGGCCAGGCCAGGCCAGGCCAGGCAAGTCCAGGCAAGGCAAGGCCAGGCCAGCCAAGGCAAGGCCAGGCCAGGCAAGGAAAGGCCAGGCCAGGCCAGGAAAGACCAGGCCAGGAAATGCCAGGCCAGGCCAGGCAAGGCAAGGCCAGGAAAAGCAAGGCCAGGCCAGGCCAGGCAAGTCCAGGCAAGGCAAGGCCAGGCCAGGCAAGGCAAGGCCAGGCCAGGCAAGGAAAGGCCAGGCCAGGCAAGGAAAGGCCAGACCAGGCCAGGAAAGACCAGGCCAGGAAATGCCAGGCCAGGCCAGGCAAGCTAAGGCCAGGAAAAGCAAGGCCAGGCCAGGCCAGGCAAGTCCAGACAAGGCCAGGCAAGGCCAGTCCAGGTACGCAAGCCCAGGCCAGGAAAGGCCAGGCAAGGCCAGACTAGGCAAGGCAAGGCCAGGCAAGGCAAGGCCAGGGCAGGCCAGGCCAGGCCAGGCAAGGCCAGGCCAGGCACGCAAGGCAAGGCCAGTCCAGGTATGCAAGGCCAGGCCAGGCCAGGAAAAGCAAAGCCAGACTAGGCCAAGCAAAACCAGGACAGGAAATGCCAGGCCATGCAAGGCAATGCCAGGCCAGGAAAGGCCAGGCCAGGCCAGGCCAGGCCAGGCAAGGAAAGGCCAGGCCAGGCCAGGAAAGACCAGGCCAGGAAATGCCAGGCCAGGCCAGGCAAGGCAAGGCCAGGAAAAGCAAGGCCAGGCCAGGCCAGGCAAGTCCAGGCAAGGCAAGGCCAGGCCAGGCAAGGCAAGGCCAGGCCAGGCAAGGAAAGGCCAGGCCAGGCAAGGAAAGGCCAGGCCAGGCCAGGCCAGGAAAGACCAGGCCAGGAAATGCCAGGCCAGGCCAGGCAAGCTAAGGCCAGGAAAAGCAAGGCCAGGCCAGGCCAGGCAAGTCCAGACCAGGCCAGGCAAGGCCAGTCCAGGTACGCAAGCCCAGGCCAGGAAAGGCCAGACTAGGCAAGGCAAGGCCAGGCAAGGCAAGGCCAGGGCAGGCCAGGCCAGGCCAGGCAAGGCCAGGCCAGGCACGCAAGGCAAGGCCAGTCCAGGTATGCAAGGCCAGGCCAGGCCAGGAAAAGCAAAGCCAGACTAGGCCAAGCAAAACCAGGACAGGAAAGGCCAGGCCATGCAAGGCAATGCCAGGCCAGGCAAGGCAAGGCCAGGCCAGGCAAGGAAAGGCCAGGCCAGGCCAGGAAAGACCAGGCCAGGAAATGCCAGGCCAGGCCAGGCAAGGCAAGGCCAGGAAAAGCAAGGCCAGGCCAGGCCAGGCAAGTCCAGACCAGGCCAGGCAAGGCCAGTCCAGGTACGCAAGTCCAGGCAAGGCAAGGCCAGGCCAGGCAAGGCAAGGCCAGGCCAGGCAAGGCCAGGCCAGGCCAGGCAAGGCAAGGCCAGGCCAGGCCAGGAAAGACCAGGCCAGGAAATGCCAGGCCAGGCCAGGCAAGGCAAGGCCAGGAAAAGCAAGGCCAGGCCAGGCCAGGCAAGTCCAGGCAAGGCAAGGCCAGGCAAGGCAAGGCCAGGCCAGGCATGGAAAGGCCAGGCCAGGCCAGGAAAGACCAGGCCAGGAAATGCCAGGCCAGGCCAGGCAAGCTAAGGCCAGGAAAAGCAAGGCCAGACCAGGCCAGGCAAGTCTAGACCAGGCCAGGCAAGGCCAGTCCAGGTACGCAAGCCCAGGCCAGGAAAGGCCAGGCAAGGCCAGACTAGGCAAGGCAAGGCCAGGCAAGGCAAGGCCAGGGCAGGCCAGGCCAGGCCAGGCAAGGCCAGGCCAGGCACGCAAGGCAAGGCCAGTCCAGGTATGCAAGGCCAGGCCAGGCCAGGAAAAGCAAAGCCAGACTAGGCCAAGCAAAACCAGGACAGGAAAGGCCAGGCCATGCAAGGCAATGCCAGGCCAGGAAAGGCCAGGCCAGGCCAGGCCAGGCCAGGCAAGGCATGGCCAGGCAAGGCCAGGCCAGGAAAGGCCAGGCAAGGCCAGGCCAGGCAAGGAAAGGCGAGGCCAGGCAAGGCAAGGCAGGACCAGGCCAAGCCAGGCCAGGCAAGGAAAGGCCAGGCCAGGCAAGGAAAGGCCAGGCCAGGCAAGGAAAGGCCAGGCCAGGCAAGGCCAGGCCAGGCCAGGCAAGGCCAGGCCAGGGCAGACCAGGCCTGGCCAGACCAGGCCAGGCCAGGCAAGGAAAGGCCAGGGCAGGCAAGGCAAGGCCAAGCTAGGAAAGGCCAGGCCAGGCCAGGCATGGCCAGGCCAGGAAAGGCTAGGCCAGGCCAGGCCAGCCAAGGCAAGGCAAGGCCAGGCACGGAAAGGCCAGGCCAGGGCAGGCAAGGCAAGGCCAGACCAGGTCAGGAAAGGCCAGGCAGGGCCAGGCCTAGCCAGAGCAGGCCAGGCAAGGCCAGTCCAGGCCAGACCCAGGCCAGGCCAGGCCAGGCAAGGCAAGGCAAGGCCAGGCCAGGAAAGGCCAGGCCAGGCAAGGCCAGGCCAGGCACGGAAAGGCCAGGCCAGGGCAGGCCAGGACTGGCCAGACCAGGCCAGTCCAGGCAAGGAAAGGCCAGGGCAGGCAAGACAAGGCCAGGCTAGGAAAGGCCAGGCCAGGCCAGGCATGGCCAGGCCAGGAAAGGCTAGGCCAGGCCAGGCCAGCCAAGGCAAGGCAAGGCCAGACCAGGTCAGGAAAGGCCAGGCCTAGCCAGACCAGGCCAGGAAAGGCAAAGCCAGGCCAGGCCAGACCCAGGCCAGGCCAGGCAAGGCAAGGCCAGGCCAGGTAGGGCCAGTCCTGGCAAGGCCAGGCCAGGCAAGACAAGGCCAGGCCAGGCCAGGCAAGTCCAGGCAAGGCAAGGCCAGGCCAGCCAAGGCAAGGCCAGGCCAGGCAAGGAAAGGCCAGGCCAGGCCAGGAAAGACCAGGCCAGGAAATGCCAGGCCAGGCCAGGCAAGGCAAGGCCAGGAAAAGCAAGGCCAGGCCAGGCCAGGCAAGTCCAGGCAAGGCAAGGCCAGGCCAGGCAAGGCAAGGCCAGGCCAGGCAAGGAAAGGCCAGGCCAGGCAAGGAAAGGCCAGGCCAGGCCAGGAAAGACCAGGCCAGGAAATGCCAGGCCAGGCCAGGCAAGCTAAGGCCAGGAAAAGCAAGGCCAGGCCAGGCCAGGCAAGTCCAGACCAGGCCAGGCAAGGCCAGTCCAGGTACGCAAGCCCAGGCCAGGAAAGGCCAGGCAAGGCCAGACTAGGCAAGGCAAGGCCAGGCAAGGCAAGGCCAGGGCAGGCCAGGCCAGGCCAGGCAAGGCCAGGCCAGGCACGCAAGGCAAGGCCAGTCCAGGTATGCAAGGCCAGGCCAGGCCAGGAAAAGCAAAGCCAGACTAGGCCAAGCAAAACCAGGACAGGAAAGGCCAGGCCATGCAAGGCAATGCCAGGCCAGGAAAGGCCAGGCCAGGCCAGGCCAGGCCAGGCAAGGAAAGGCCAGGCCAGGCCAGGAAAGACAAGGCCAGGAAATGCCAGGCCAGGCCAGGCAAGGCAAGGCCAGGAAAAGCAAGGCCAGGCAAGGCCAGGCAAGTCCAGGCAAGGCAAGGCCAGGCCAGGCAAGGCAAGGCCAGGCCAGGCAAGTAAAGGCCAGGCCAGGCAAGGCCAGGCCAGGCAAGGAAAGGCCAGGCCAGGCAAGGAAAGGCGAGGCTAGGCCAGGAAAGACCAGGCCAGGAAATGCCAGGCCAGGCCAGGCAAGGCAAGGCCAGGAAAAGCAAGGCCAGGCCAGGCCAGGCAAGTCCAGGCAAGGCAAGGCCAGGCCAGGCAAGGCAAGGCCAGGCCAGGCAAGGAAAGGCCAGGCCAGGCAAGGAAAGGCCAGGCCAGGCCAGGCCAGGAAAGACCAGGCCAGGAAATGCCAGGCCAGGCCAGGCAAGCTAAGGCCAGGAAAAGCAAGGCCAGGCCAGGCCAGGCAAGTCCAGACCAGGCCAGGCAAGGCCAGTCCAGGTACGCAAGCCCAGGCCAGGAAAGGCCAGACTAGGCAAGGCAAGGCCAGGCAAGGGAAGGCCAGGGCAGGCCAGGCCAGGCCAGGCAAGGCCAGGCCAGGCACGCAAGGCAAGGCCAGTCCAGGTATGCAAGGCCAGGCCAGGCCAGGAAAAGCAAAGCCAGACTAGGCCAAGCAAAACCAGGACAGGAAAGGCCAGGCCATGCAAGGCAATGCCAGGCCAGGAAAGGCCAGGCCAGGCCAGGCCAGGCCAGGCAAGGCCAGGCCAGGAAAGGCCAGGCCAGGCCAGGAAAGGCCAGGCAAGGCCAGGCCAGGCAAGGAAAGGCGAGGCCAGGCAAGGCAAGGCAGGACCCGGCCAAGCCAGGCCAGGCTAGGCAAGGCCAGGCCAGGCAAGGAAAGGCCAGGCCAGGCAAGGAAAGGCCAGGCCAGGGCAGGCCAGGCCTGGCCAGACCAGGCCAGGCCAGGCAAGGAAAGGCCAGGGCAGGCAAGGCAAGGCCAGGCTAGGAAAGGCCAGGCCAGGCCAGGCATGGCCAGGCCAGGAAAGGCTAGGCCAGGCCAGGCCAGCCAAGGCAAGGCAAGGCCAGGCACGGAAAGGCCAGGCCAGGGCAGGCAAGGCAAGGCCAGACCAGGTCAGGAAAGGCCAGGCAGGGCCAGGCCTAGCCAGACCAGGCAAGGCAAGGCCAGTCCAGGCCAGACGCAGGCCAGGCCAGGCCAGGCAAGGCAAGGAAAGGCCAGGCCAGGAAAGGCCAGGCCAGGCAAGGCCAGGCCAGGCACGGAAAGGCCAGGCCAGGGCAGGCCAGGACTGGCCAGACCAGGCCAGTCCAGGCAAGGAAAGGCCAGGGCAGGCAAGGCAAGGCCAGGCTAGGAAAGGCCAGGCCAGGCCAGGCATGGCCAGGCCAGGAAAGGCTAGGCCAGGCCAGGCCAGCCAAGGCAAGGAAAGGTCAGACCAGGTCAGGAAAGGCCAGGCCTAGCCAGACCAGGCCAGGAAAGGCAAAGCCAGGCCAGGCCAGACCCAGGCCAGGCCAGGCAAGGCAAGGCCAGGCCAGGTAGGGCCAGTCCTGGCAAGGCCAGGCCAGGCCAGGCCAGGCAAGTCCAGGCAAGGCAAGGCCAGGCCAGGAAAGGCCAGGCCAGGCCAGGCAAGGAAAGGCCAGGCCAGGCCAGGAAAGGCCAGGCCAGGCCAGGAAATGCCAGGCCAGGCCAGGCAAGGCAAGGCCAGGAAAAGCAAGGCCAGGCCAGGCCAGGCAAGTCCAGGCAAGGCAAGGCCAGGCCAGGCAAGGCAAGGCCAGGCCAGGCAAGGAAAGGCCAGGCCAGGCAAGGAAAGGCCAGACCAGGCCAGGAAAGACCAGGCCAGGAAATGCCAGGCCAGGCCAGGCAAGCTAAGGCCAGGAAAAGCAAGGCCAGGCCAGGCCAGGCAAGTCCAGACCAGGCCAGGCAAGGCCAGTCCAGGTACGCAAGCCCAGGCCAGGAAAGGCCAGGCAAGGCCAGACTAGGCAAGGCAAGGCCAGGCAAGGCAAGGCCAGGGCAGGCCAGGCCAGGCCATGCAAGGCCAGGCCAGGCACGCAAGGCAAGGCCAGTCCAGGTATGCAAGGCCAGGCCAGGCCAGGAAAAGCAAAGCCAGACTAGGCCAAGCAAAACCAGGACAGGAAAGGCCAGGCCATGCAAGGCAATGCCAGGCCAGGAAAGGCCAGGCCAGGCCAGGCCAGGCCAGGCAAGGAATGGCCAGGCCAGGCCAGGAAAGACCAGGCCAGGAAATGCCAGGCCAGGCCAGGCAAGGCAAGGCCAGGAAAAGCAAGGCCAGGCCAGGCCAGGCAAGTCCAGGCAAGGCAAGGCCAGGCCAGGCAAGGCAAGGCCAGGCCAGGCAAGGAAAGGCCAGGCCAGGCCAGGAAAGACCAGGCCAGGAAATGCCAGGCCAGGCCAGGCAAGGCAAGTCCAGGCAAGGAAAGGCCAGGCCAGGCCAGGAAAGACCAGGCCAGGAAAAGCAAGGCCAGGCCAGGCCAGGCAAGTCCAGGCAAGGCAAGGCCAGGCCAGGCCAGGCAAGGCAAGGCCAGGCCAGGCAAGGAAAGGCCAGGCCAGGCCAGGAAAGACCAGGCCAGGAAATGCCAGGCCAGGCCAGGCAAGCTAAGGCCAGGAAAAGCAAGGCCAGGCCAGGCCAGGCAAGTCCAGACCAGGCCAGGCAAGGCCAGTCCAGGTACGCAAGCCCAGGCCAGGCAAGGCCAGACTAGGCAAGGCAAGGCCAGGCAAGGCAAGGCCAGGGCAGGCCAGGCCAGGCCAGGCAAGGCCAGGCCAGGCACGCAAGGCAAGGCCAGTCCAGGTATGCAAGGCCAGGCCAGGCCAGGAAAAGCAAAGCCAGACTAGGCCAAGCAAAACCAGGACAGGAAAGGCCAGGCCATGCAAGGCAATGCCAGGCCAGGAAAGGCCAGGCCAGGCCAGGCCAGGCCAGGCAAGGAAAGGCCAGGCCAGGCCAGGAAAGACCAGGCCAGGAAATGCCAGGCCAGGCCAGGCAAGGCAAGGCCAGGAAAAGCAAGGCCAGGCCAGGCCAGGCAAGTCCAGGCAAGGCAAGGCCAGGCCAGGCAAGGCAAGGCCAGGCCAGGCAAGGAAAGGCCAGGCCAGGCCAGGAAAGACCAGGCCAGGAAATGCCAGGCCAGGCCAGGCAAGGCAAGGCCAGGAAAAGCAAGGCCAGGCCAGGCCAGGCAAGTCCAGGCAAGGCAAGGCCAAGCAAGGCAAGGCCAGGCTAGGCAAGGAAAGGCCAGGCCAGGCCAGGAAAGACCAGGCCAGGAAATGCCAGGCCAGGCCAGGCAAGCTAAGGCCAGGAAAAGCAAGGCCAGGCCAGGCCAGGCAAGTCCAGACCAGGCCAGGCAAGGCCAGTCCAGGTACGCAAGCCCAGGCCAGGAAAGGCCAGGCAAGGCCAGACTAGGCAAGGCAAGGCCAGGCAAGACAAGGCCAGGGCAGGCCAGGCCAGGCCAGGCAAGGCCAGGCCAGGCACGCAAGGCAAGGCCAGTCCAGGTATGCAAGGCCAGGCCAGGCCAGGAAAAGCAAAACCAGACTAGGCCAAGCAAAACCAGGACAGGAAAGGCCAGGCCATGCAAGGCAATGCCAGGCCAGGAAAGGCCAGGCCAGGCAAGGCATGGCCAGGCAAGGAAAGGCGAGGCCAGGCAAGGCAAGGCAGGACCCGGCCAAGCCAGGCCAGGCTAGGCAAGGCCAGGCCAGGCAAGGAAAGGCCAGGCCAGGCCAGGCAAGGAAAGGCCAGGCCAGGGCAGGCCAGGCCTGGCCAGACCAGGCCAGGCCAGGCAAGGAAAGGCCACGGCAGGCAAGGCAAGGCCAGGCTAGGAAAGGCCAGGCCAGGGCAGGCAAGGCAAGGCCAGGCCAGGTCAGGAAAGGCCAGGCAGGGCCAGGCCTAGCCAGACCAGGCCAGGCAAGGCCAGTCCAGGCCAGACCCAGGCCAGGCCAGGCCAGGCAAGGCAAGGCAAGGCCAGGCCAGGAAAGGCCAGGCCAGGCAAGGCCAGGCCAGGAACGGAAAGGCCAGGCGAGGGCAGGCCAGGACTGGCCAGACCAGGCCAGGCCAGGCAAGGAAAGGCCAGGGCAGGCAAGGCAAGGCCAGGCTAGGAAAGGCCAGGCCAGGCCAGGCATGGCCAGGCCAGGAAAGGCTAGGCCAGGCCAGGCCAGCCAAGGCAAGGCAAGGCCAGACCAGGTCAGGAAAGGCCAGGCCTAGCCAGACCAGGCCAGGAAAGGCAAAGCGAGGCCAGGCCAGACCCAGGCCAGGCCAGGCAAGGCAAGGCCAGGCCAGGTAGGGCCAGTCCTGGCAAGGCCAGGCCAGGCAAGACAAGGCCAGGCCAGGCCAGGCAAGTCCAGGCAAGGCAAGGCCAGGCCAGCCAAGGCAAGGCCAGGCCAGGCAAGGAAAGGCCAGGCCAGGCCAGGAAAGACCAGGCCAGGAAATGCCAGGCCAGGCCAGGCAAGGCAAGGCCAGGAAAAGCAAGTCCAGGCAAGGCAAGGCCAGGCCAGGCAAGGCAAGGCCAGGCCAGGCAAGGAAAGGCCAGGCCAGGCAAGGAAAGGCCAGGCCAGGCCAGGAAAGACCAGGCCAGGAAATGCCAGGCCAGGCCAGGCAAGCTAAGGCCAGGAAAAGCAAGGCCAGGCCAGGCCAGGCAAGTCCAGACCAGGCCAGGCAAGGCCAGTCCAGGTACGCAAGCCCAGGCCAGGAAAGGCCAGGCAAGGCCAGACAAGGCAAGGCAAGGCCAGGCAAGGCAAGGCCAGGGCAGGCCAGGCCAGGCCAGGCAAGGCCGGGCCAGGCACGCAAGGCAAGGCCAGTCCAGGTATGCAAGGCCAGACCCAGGCCAGGCCAGGCCAGGCAAGGCAAGGCAAGGCCAGGCCAGGAAAGGCCAGGCCAGGCAAGGCCAGGCCAGGCACGGAAAGGCCAGGCCAGGGCAGGCCAGGACTGGCCAGACCAGGCCAGGCCAGGCAAGGAAAGGCCAGGGCAGGCAAGGCAAGGCCAGGCAAGGAAAGGCCAGGCCAGGCCAGGCATGGCCAGGCCAGGAAAGGCTAGGCCAGGCCAGGCCAGCCAAGGCAAGGCAAGGCCAGACCAGGTCAGGAAAGGCCAGGCCTAGCCAGACCAGGCCAGGAAAGGCAAAGCCAGGCCAGGCCAGACCCAGGCCAGGCCAGGCAAGGCAAGGCCAGGCCAGGTAGGGCCAGTCCTGGCAAGGCCAGGCCAGGCAAGACAAGGCCAGGCCAGGCCAGGCAAGTCCAGGCAAGGCAAGGCCAGGCCAGCCAAGGCAAGGCCAGGCCAGGCAAGGAAAGGCCAGGCCAGGCCAGGAAAGACCAGGCCAGGAAATGCCAGGCCAGGCCAGGCAAGGCAAGGCCAGGAAAAGCAAGGCCAGGCCAGGCCAGGCAAGTCCAGGCAAGGCAAGGCCAGGCCAGGCAAGGCAAGGCCAGGCCAGGCAAGGCAAGGCCAGGCCAGGCCAGGAAAGACCAGGCCAGGAAATGCCAGGCCAGGCCAGGCAAGCTAAGGCCAGGAAAAGCAAGGCCAGGCCAGGCCAGGCAAGTCCAGACCAGGCCAGGCAAGGCCAGTCCAGGTACGCAAGCCCAGGCCAGGAAAGGCCAGGCAAGGCCAGACTAGGCAAGGCAAGGCCAGGCAAGGCAAGGCCAGGGCAGGCCAGGCCAGGCCAGGCAAGGCCAGGCCAGGCACGCAAGGCAAGGCCAGTCCAGGTATGCAAGGCCAGGCCAGGCCAGGAAAAGCAAAGCCAGACTAGGCCAAGCAAAACCAGGACAGGAAAGGCCAGGCCATGCAAGGCAATGCCAGGCCAGGAAAGGCCAGGCCAGGCCAGGCAAGGAAAGGCCAGGCCAGGCCAGGAAAGACCAGGCCAGGAAATGCCAGGCCAGGCCAGGCAAGGCAAGGCCAGGAAAAGCAAGGCCAGGCCAGGCCAGGCAAGTCCAGGCAAGGCAAGGCCAGGCCAGGCAAGGCAAGGCCAGGCCAGGCAAGGAAAGGCCAGGCCAGGCCAGGAAAGACCAGGCCAGGCCAGGAAAGACCAGGCCAGGAAATGCCAGGCCAGGCCAGGCAAGGCAAGGCCAGGAAAAGCAAGGCCAGGCCAGGCCAGGCAAGTCCAGGCAAGGCAAGGCCAGGCCAGGCAAGGCAAGGCCAGGCCAGGCAAGGAAAGGCCAGGCCAGGCCAGGAAAGACCAGGCCAGGCCAGGAAAGACCAGGCCAGGAAATGCCAGGCCAGGCCAGGCAAGCTAAGGCCAGGAAAAGCAAGGCCAGGCCAGGCCAGGCAAGTCCAGACCAGGCCAAGCAAGGCCAGTCCAGGTACGCAACCTCAGGCCAGGCAAGCTAAGGCCAGGAAAAGCAAGGCCAGGCCAGGCCAGGCAAGTCCAGACCAGGCCAGGCAAGGCCAGTCCAGGTACGCAAGCTCAGGCCAGGCAAGGCCAGACTAGGCAAGGCAAGGCCAGGCAAGGCAAGGCCAGGGCAGGCCAGGCCAGGCCAGGAAAAGCAAAGCCAGACTAGGCCAAGCAAAACCAGGACAGGAAAGGCCAGGCCATGCAAGGCAAGGCCAGTCCAGGAAAGGCCAGGCCAGGCCAGGAAAGGCCAGGCAAGGCCAGGCCAGGCAAGGAAAGGCGAGGCCAGGCAAGGCAAGGCAGGACCAGGCCAAGCCAGGCCAGGCTAGGCAAGGCCAGGCCAGGCAAGGAAAGGCCAGGCCAGGCAAGGAAAGGCCAGGCCAGGCAAGGCCAGGCCAGGCACGGAAAGGCCAGGCCAGGGCAGGCCAGGCCTGGCCAGACCAGGCCAGGCCAGGCATGGCCAGGCCAGGAAAGGCTAGGCCAGGCCAGGCCAGCCAAGGCAAGGCAAGGCCAGGCACGGAAAGGCCAGGCCAGGGCAGGCAAGGCAAGGCCAGACCAGGTCAGCAAAAGGCCAGGCAGGGCCAGGCCTAGCCAGACCAGGCCAGGCAAGGCCAGTCCAGGCCAGACGCAGGCCAGGCCAGGCCAGGCAAGGCAAGGCAAGGCCAGGCCAGGAAAGGCCAGGCCAGGCAAGGCCAGGCCAGGCACGGAAAGGCCAGGCCAGGGCAGGCCAGGACTGGCCAGACCAGGCCAGGCCAGGCAAGGAAAGGCCAGGGCAGGCAAGGCAAGGCCAGGCTAGGAAAGGCCAGGCCAGGCCAGGCATGGCCAGGCCAGGAAAGGCTAGGCCAGGCCAGGCCAGCCAAGGCAAGGCAAGGTCAGACCAGGTCAGGAAAGGCCAGGCCTAGCCAGACCAGGCCAGGAAACGCAAAGCCAGGCCAGGCCAGACCCAGGCCAGGCCAGGCAAGGCAAGGCCAGGCCAGGTAGGGCCAGTCCTGGCAAGGCCAGGCCAGGCAAGACAAGGCCAGACCAGGCCAGGCAAGTCCAGGCAAGGCAAGGCCAGGCCAGCCAAGGCAAGGCCAGGCCAGGCAAGGAAAGGCCAGGCCAGGCCAGGAAAGACCAGGCCAGGAAATGCCAGGCCAGGCCAGGCAAGGCAAGGCCAGGAAAAGCAAGGCCAGGCAAGGCAAGGCCAGGCCAGGCAAGGCAAGGCCAGGCCAGGCCAGGAAAGACCAGGCCAGGAAATGCCAGGCCAGGCCAGGCAAGCTAAGGCCAGGAAAAGCAAGGCCAGGCCAGGAAAGGCCAGGCAAGGCCAGACTAGGCAAGGCAAGGCCAGGCAAGGCAAGGCCAGGGCAGGCCAGGCCAGGCCAGGCAAGGCCAGGCCAGGCACGCAAGGCAAGGCCAGTCCAGGCGAGACCAAGGCCAGGCCAGGCCAGGCAAGGCAAGGCAAGGCCAGGCCAGGAAAGGCCAGGCCAGGCACGGAAAGTCCAGGCCAGGGCAGGCCAGGACTGGCCAGACCAGGCCAGGCCAGGCAAGGAAAGGCCAGGCCAGGCTAGGCTAGGAAAGGCCAGGCCAGGCAAGGCTAGGGAAGGCAAGGCCAGGTCAGGGAAGGCCAGGCCAGACAAGGCAAGGCCAGGTCAGGCCAGGCAAGGCCAGGTCAGGCCAGGCCAGGCCAGGCCAGGCCAGGCCAGGCCAGGCCAGGCAACGCCAGGGCAGGCCAGGCAAGGCCAGGGCAGGCCAGACAAGGCAAGGTAATGCCAGGCCAGGCCAGGCCAGACCAGGAAAGGAAAGGCCAGGCCAGGCCAGGCCCGGCAAGGCAAGGCCAGGCCAGGGAAGGAAAGGCCAGGCCAGGCCATGCAAGGAAAATCAAGGCCAGGCCAGGGCGGGAAAGGCCAGGCCAGGCCAGGCAAGGCCAGTTCAGGTCAGGCAAGGCAAGGCCAGGTCAGGGAAGGCCAGGCCACGCCAGGCAAGGCAAGGCCAGGCCAGGTAAGGCCAGGCCAGGCCAGGCCAGGCAAGGAAAGTCTAGGCCAGGCCAGGCAAGGAAAGTCTAGGCCAGGCCAGGGCGGGAAAGGCCAGGCCTAGCCAGACCAGGCCAGGAAAGGCAAAGCCAGGCCAGGCCAGACCCAGGCCAGGCCAGGCAAGGCAAGGCCAGGCCAGGTAGGGCCAGTCCTGGCAAGGCCAGGCCAGGCAAGACAAGGCCAGGCCAGGCCAGGCAAGTCCAGGCAAGGCAAGGCCAGGCCAGCCAAGGCAAGGCCAGGCCAGGCAAGGAAAGGCCAGGCCAGGCCAGGAAAGGCCAGGCCAGGAAATGCCAGGCCAGGCCAGGCAAGGCAAGGCCAGGAAAAGCAAGGCCAGGCCAGGCCAGGCAAGTCCAGGCAAGGCAAGGCCAGGCCAGGCAAGGCAAGGCCAGGCCAGGCCAGGAAAGGCCAGGCCAGGAAATGCCAGGCCAGGCCAGGCAAGCTAAGGCCAGGAAAAGCAAGGCCAGGCCAGGCCAGGTAAGTCCAGACCAGGCCAGGCAAGGCCAGTCCAGGTACGCAAGCTCAGGCCAGGAAAGGCCAGGCAAGGCCAGACTAGGCAAGGCAAGGCCAGGCAAGGCAAGGCCAGGGCAGGCCAGGCCAGGCCAGGCAAGGCCAGGCCAGGCACGCAAGGCAAGGCCAGTCCAGGTATGCAAGGCCAGGCCAGGCCAGGAAAAGCAAAGCCAGACTAGGCCAAGCAAAACCAGGACAGGAAAGGCCAGGCCATGCAAGGCAATGCCAGGCCAGGAAAGGCCAGGCCACAACAGGCAAGGAAAGGCCAGGAAAGCCAGGCCAGGCCGGGCTAGGAAAGGCCAGGCCAGGCAAGGCCAGGCCAGGCCATGCCAGGCTAGGAAAGGCCGGGCCAGGGCAGGCCAGGCCAGGCCATGCCAGGCCAGGCCAGGCCAAACCAGACCAGACCAGGCCAGGCAAGACCAGGCCAGGCCATGAAAGGCCACGCCAGGTCAGGCAAGGCAAGGCCAGGCAACGCTAGGAAAGGCCAGGACAGGAAAGGCCAGGCAATGGCAGGTCATGCCATGCCATGCCAGGCAAGGCAAGGCCAGACCAGGAAAGGCCAGACCAGGCCAGGAAAAGCCAGGAAAGGCGAGGCCAGGCCAGGCCAGGGAAGGCCAGGCAAGGCCAGGCCAGGCCAGGCAAGGCAAGGTTTGGTTTTCCTGTTTGAGTGCTTGATGGGTTCATTTCCATCAGTGCAAATTGTTTGTGAAATGGAGTTCTCATTTCAAGTTTATTGCCTGGGGGCTAGAGTGTGGGATTTTTGCTGTAATCAGTAACGCTTTTCAGCTGCAAGAGTCAGCTCTGTTAATTAATGTATTGCAGGTGCACCCAGAGAGGAAGTTTACAGCAAGGAGTTGACTTGCAGGCATGGAACATTTTGTTTGGGATGCAAGTCCTTTGCGTCTTAACAAGAGGCCAGGCCAGGCCAGGGAAGGAAATGGCAGGCAAGGCAAGGCCAGGCCAGGCCAGGCTAGAAAAGGCCAGGCCATGCCAGGCCAGGCAAGGCCAGGCCAGGCTCGGAAAGGTCAGGCCAGGCCAGAGAAGGCCAGGCAAGGCAAGGACAGGCCAGGCCAGTCTAGGCTAGGAAAGGCCAGGCCAGGAAAAGCCAGGCAAGGCCAGGGAAGGCGAGGCCAGGCAAGGCCAGGTCAGGGAAGGTCAGGCAAGGCAAGGCCAGGTTAGGAAAGGCCAGGCCAGGAAAGGCCAGGCCAGGCTACTCCAGGCCAGGCAAGGCAAGGCCAGGTTAGGCCAGGCTAGGAAAGGCCAGGCAAGGCCAGGCCCAGCCAGGCAAGGCAAGGCCAGGCCAGGCTTGCCTAGGAAATGCCAGGCCAGGAAAAGCCAGGCAAGGCCAGGCCAGGCCAGGCAAGGCTAGGTAAGGCCAGGCCAGGCCAGGCAAGGCCAGGCCAGGTTAGACCAGGCCAGGTTAGACCAGGCCAGGCCAGACCAGGCTAGGAAAGGCCAGGCCAGACCAGGCTAGGAAAGGCCAGGCCAGACCAGGCCAGGCCAGGCAGGCTAGGAAAGGCCAGGCTAGGCCAGGGCAGGCCATGGCAGGCAAGGCAAGGCCAGGACAGGCCATGGCAGGCAAGGCAAGGCCAGGCCAGGGAAGGCCAGACAAGGCAAGGCCAGGCCAGGGCAGGGAAGGCCAGACAAGGCAAGGCCAGGCCAGGCCAGGCCAGGAAAGGCTAGGAAAGGCCAGGCCAGGCTAGGCTAGGAAAGGCCAGGCCAGGCAAGGCTAGGGAAGGCAAGGCCAGGTCAGGGAAGGCCAGGCCAGACAAGGCAAGGCCAGGCCAGGCCAGGCAAGGCCAGGGCAGGCCAGGCAATGCCAGGCCAGGCCAGACAAGGCAAGGTAAGGCCAGGCCAGGCCAGGCCAGACCAGGAAAGGAAAGGCCAGGCCAGGCCAGGCCCGGCAAGGCAAGGCCAGGCCAGGGAAGGAAAGGCCAGGCCAGGCCATGCAAGGAAAATCAAGGCCAGGCCAGGGCGGGAAAGGCCAGGCAAGGCCAGTTCAGGTCAGGCAAGGCAAGGCCAGGTCAGGGAAGGCCAGGCCACGCCAGGCAAGGCCAGACCAGGCCAGGTAAGGCCAGGCCAGGCCAGGCCAGGTAAGGCCAGGCCAGGCCAGGCCAGGCAAGGAAAGTCTAGGCCAGGCCATGCAAGGAAAGTCTAGGCCAGGCCAGGGCGGGAAAGGCCAGACCAGGCTAGGCAAGGCCAGTTCAGGCCAGGCAAGGCAAGGCCAGGAAAGGCCAGTCCATGCCAGGTCAGGCCAGGCAAGGGCAGGCCATGCCAGGAAAGGCAAGGCCAGACCAGGCAAGTCCAGGCCAGGTAAGACAAGGCCAGGCCAGGCAAGGCAAGGCAAGGCCAGGATAGGCCAGGCCAGGCCAGGCTAGGAAAGGCCAGGGCAGGCCAGGCCAGGCAAGGCAAGGCAAGGCAAGGCCATGTCAGGAAAGGCAAGGCCAGGACAGGCAAGGCCAGGCCAGGCAAGGAAAGGCCAGGGCAGGCAAGGCAAGGCCAGGCTAGGAAAGGCCAGGCCAGGCCAGGCATGGCCAGGCCAGGAAAGGCTAGGCCAGGCCAGGCCAGCCAAGGCAAGGCAAGGCCAGACCAGGTCAGGAAAGGCCAGGCCTAGCCAGACCAGGCCAGGAAAGGCAAAGCCAGGCCAGGCCAGACCCAGGCCAGGCCAGGCAAGGCAAGGCCAGTCCAGGTAGGGCCAGGCCAGGCAAGACAAGGCCAGGCCAGGCAAGACAAGGCCAGGCCAGGCCAGGCAAGTCCAGGCAAGGCAAGGCCAGGCCAGCCAAGGCAAGGCCAGGCCAGGCAAGGAAAGGCCAGGCCAGGCCAGGAAAGACCAGGCCAGGAAATGCCAGGCCAGGCCAGGCAAGGCAAGGCCAGGAAAAGCAAGGCCAGGCCAGGCCAGGCAAGTCCAGGCAAGGCAAGGCCAGGCCAGGCAAGGCAAGGCCAGGCCAGGCAAGGCAAGGCCAGGCCAGGCAAGGAAAGGCCAGGCCAGGCCAGGAAAGACCAGGCCAGGAAATGCCAGGCCAGGCCAGGCAAGCTAAGGCCAGGAAAAGCAAGGCCAGGCCAGGCCAGGCAAGTCCAGACCAGGCCAGGCAAGGCCAGTCCAGGTACGCAAGCCCAGGCCAGGAAAGGCCAGGCAAGGCCAGACTAGGCAAGGCAAGGCCAGGCAAGGCAAGGCCAGGGCAGGCCAGGCCAGGCCAGGCAAGGCCAGGCCAGGCACGCAAGGCAAGGCCAGTCCAGGTATGCAAGGCCAGGCCAGGCCAGGAAAAGCAAAGCCAGACTAGGCCAAGCAAAACCAGGACAGGAAAGGCCAGGCCATGCAAGGCAATGCCAGGCCAGGAAAGGCCAGGCCAGGCCAGGCCAGGCCAGGCAAGGAAAGGCCAGGCCAGGCCAGGAAAGACCAGGCCAGGAAATGCCAGGCCAGGCCAGGCAAGGCAAGGCCAGGAAAAGCAAGGCCAGGCAAGTCCAGGCAAGGCCAGGCAAGTCCAGGCAAGGCAAGGCCAGGCCAGGCAAGGCAAGGCCAGGCCAGGCAAGGAAAGGCCAGGCCAGGCAAGGAAAGGCCAGGCCAGGAAAGACCAGGCCAGGAAATGCCAGGCCAGGCCAGGCAAGCTAAGGCCAGGAAAAGCAAGGCCAGGCCAGGCAAGTCCAGACCAGGCCAGGCAAGGCCAGTCCAGGTACGCAAGCTCAGGCCAGGAAAGGCCAGGCAAGGCCAGACTAGGCAAGGCAAGGCCAGGCAAGGCAAGGCCAGGGCAGGCCAGGCCAGGCCATGCAAGGCCAGGCCAGGCACGCAAGGCAAGGCCAGTCCAGGTATGCAAGGCCAGGCCAGGCCAGGCAAGGCTAGGTAAGGCCAGGCCAGGCCAGGCAAGGCCAGGCCAGGTTAGACCAGGCCAGGCCAGACCAGGCTAGGAAAGGCCAGGCCAGACTAGGCTAGGAAAGGCCAGGCCAGACCAGGCCAGGCCAGGCAGGCTAGGAAAGGCCAGGCTAGGCCAGGGCAGGCCATGGCAGGCAAGGCAAGGCCAGGACAGGCCATGGCAGGCAAGGCAAGGCCAGGCCAGGGAAGGCCAGACAAGGCAAGGCCAGGCCAGGGCAGGGAAGGCCAGACAAGGCAAGGCCAGGCCAGGCCAGGCCAGGAAAGGCTAGGAAAGGCCAGGCCAGGCTAGGCTAGGAAAGGCCAGGCCAGGCAAGGCTAGGGAAGGCAAGGCCAGGTCAGGGAAGGCCAGGCCAGACAAGGCAAGGCCAGGGAAGGCCAGGCAAGGCCAGGTCAGGCCAGGCCAGGCCAGGCCAGGCCAGGCAAGGCCAGGGCAGGCCAGGCAATGCCAGGCCAGGCCAGACAAGGCAAGGTAAGGCCAGGCCAGGCCAGGCCAGACCAGGAAAGGAAAGGCCAGGCCAGGCCCGGCAAGGCAAGGCCAGGCCAGGGAAGGAAAAACCAGGCCAGGCCAGGCAAGGCCAGTTCAGGCCAGGCAAGGCAAGGCCAGGAAAGGCCAGTCCATGCCAGGTCAGGCCAGGCAATGGAAGGCCATGCCAGGAAAGGCAAGGCCAGACCAGGCAAGTCCAGGCCAGGAAAGACAAGGCCAGGCCAGGAAAGACAAGGCCAGGCCAGGCAAGGCAAGGCAAGGCCAGGTTAGGCCAGGCCAGGCCAGGCTAGGAAAGGCCAGGGCAGGCCAGGCCAGGCAAGGCAAGGCAAGGCAAGGCCATGTCAGGAAAGGCAAGGCCAGGACAGGCAAGGCCAGGCCAGGCAAGGAAAGGCCAGGGCAGGCAAGGCAAGGCCAGGCTAGGAAAGGCCAGGCCAGGCCAGGCATGGCCAGGCCAGGAAAGGCTAGGCCAGGCCAGGCCAGCCAAGGCAAGGCAAGGCCAGACCAGGTCAGGAAAGGCCAGGCCTAGCCAGACCAGGCCAGGAAAGGCAAAGCCAGGCCAGGCCAGACCCAGGCCAGGCCAGGCAAGGCAAGGCCAGGCCAGGTAGGGCCAGGCCAGGCAAGACAAGGCCAGGCCAGGCAAGACAAGGCCAGGCCAGGCCAGGCAAGTCCAGGCAAGGCAAGGCCAGGCCAGCCAAGGCAAGGCCAGGCCAGGCAAGGAAAGGCCAGGCCAGGCCAGGAAAGACCAGGCCAGGAAATGCCAGGCCAGGCCAGGCAAGGCAAGGCCAGGAAAAGCAAGGCCAGGCCAGGCCAGGCAAGGAAAGGCCAGGCCAGGCAAGGAAAGGCCAGGCCAGGCCAGGAAAGACCAGGCCAGGAAATGCCAGGCCAGGCCAGGCAAGCTAAGGCCAGGAAAAGCAAGGCCAGGCCAGGCCAGGCAAGTCCAGACCAGGCCAGGCAAGGCCAGTCCAGGTACGCAAGCCCAGGCCAGGAAAGGCCAGGCAAGGCCAGACTAGGCAAGGCAAGGCCAGGCAAGGCAAGGCCAGGGCAGGCCAGGCCAGGCCAGGCAAGGCCAGGCCAGGCACGCAAGGCAAGGCCAGTCCAGGTATGCAAGGCCAGGCCAGGCCAGGAAAAGCAAAGCCAGACTAGGCCAAGCAAAACCAGGACAGGAAAGGCCAGGCCATGCAAGGCAATGCCAGGCCAGGAAAGGCCAGGCCAGGCCAGGCAAGGAAAGGCCAGGCCAGGCCAGGAAAGACCAGGCCAGGAAATGCCAGGCCAGGCCAGGCAAGGCAAGGCCAGGAAAAGCAAGGCCAGGCCAGGCCAGGCAAGTCCAGGCAAGGCCAGGCAAGTCCAGGCAAGGCCAGGCCAGGCCAGGCAAGGCCAGGCCAGGCAAGGCAAGGCCAGGCCAGGCCAGGCAAGGCAAGGCCAGGCCAGGCAAGGAAAGGCCAGGCCAGGCAAGGAAAGGCCAGGCCAGGCCAGGAAAGACCAGGCCAGGAAATGCCAGGCCAGGCCAGGCAAGCTAAGGCCAGGAAAAGCAAGGCCAGGCCAGGCCAGGCAAGTCCAGACCAGGCCAGGCAAGGCCAGTCCAGGTACGCAAGCTCAGGCCAGGAAAGGCCAGGCAAGGCCAGACTAGGCAAGGCAAGGCCAGGCAAGGCAAGGCCAGGGCAGGCCAGGCCAGGCAAGGCCAGGCCAGGCACGCAAGGCAAGGCCAGTCCAGGTATGCAAGGCCAGGCCAGGCCAGGCAAGGCTAGGTAAGGCCAGGCCAGGCCAGGCAAGGCCAGGCCAGGTTAGACCAGGCCAGGCCAGACCAGGCTAGGAAAGGCCAGGCCAGACCAGGCTAGGAAAGGCCAGGCCAGACCAGGCCAGGCCAGGCAGGCTAGGAAAGGCCAGGCTAGGCCAGGGCAGGCCATGGCAGGCAAGGCAAGGCCAGGACAGGCCATGGCAGGCAAGGCAAGGCCAGGCCAGGGAAGGCCAGACAAGGCAAGGCCAGGCCAGGGCAGGGAAGGCCAGACAAGGCAAGGCCAGGCCAGGCCAGGCCAGGAAAGGCTAGGAAAGGCCAGGCCAGGCTAGGCTAGGAAAGGCCAGGCCAGGCAAGGCTAGGGAAGGCAAGGCCAGGTCAGGGAAGGCCAGGCCAGACAAGGCAAGGCCAGGTCAGGCCAGGCAAGGCCAGGTCAGGCCAGGCCAGGCCAGGCCAGGCCAGGCAAGGCCAGGGCAGGCCAGGCAATGCCAGGCCAGGCCAGACAAGGCAAGGTAAGGCCAGGCCAGGCCAGGCCAGACCAGGAAAGGAAAGGCCAGGCCAGGCCCGGCAAGGCAAGGCCAGGCCAGGGAAGGAAAAACCAGGCCAGGCCAGGCAAGGCCAGTTCAGGCCAGGCAAGGCAAGGCCAGGAAAGGCCAGTCCATGCCAGGTCAGGCCAGGCAAGGGAAGGCCATGCCAGGAAAGGCAAGGCCAGACCAGGCAAGGCCAGGCCAGGAAAGACAAGGCCAGGCCAGGAAAGACAAGGCCAGGCCAGGCAAGGCAAGGCAAGGCCAGGTTAGGCCAGGCCAGGCCAGGCTAGGAAAGGCCAGGGCAGGCCAGGCCAGGCAAGGCAAGGCAAGGCAAGGCCATGTCAGGAAAGGCAAGGCCAGGCCAGGAAAGGCGAGGTCGGGCCAGGCAAGGCAAGGCCAGACCAGGAAAGGCCAGGTCGGGCCAGGACAGGCCAGGCAAGACCGGGCCAGGCCAGGCCAGGCAAACCAGGCCAGGCAAGACCGGGCCAGGCCAGGCCAGGCAAACCAGGCCAGGCAAGACCAGGCAAGGCAAGGCAAGGCCAGGCAAGGCAAGGCCATGAAAGGCCAGGCAAGGCCAGGCCAGGAAAGGCCAGGCCAGGCAGAGCCAGGCCAGGTAAGGCAAGGCCAGACAAGGCCAGGACACGCCAGACCAGGCCATGAAAGGCAAGGACAGGCCAGGCAAGGCCAGGTCAGGGAAGGCCAGGCCAGGCAAGGCAAGGCCAGGTTAGGCCAGGCCAGGAAAGGGAAGGCTAGACCAGGCCAAACCAGGCCATGCCAGGAAAGGCCACGACAGGCAAGGTAAGGCCAGGCCAGGCCAGGGTAGGAAAAGTCAGGCCAGGCCAGGGTAGGAAATGTCAGGCCAGGCCAGGCAAGGTAAGGCCAGGCCAGGACAGGCCCGGCCAGGCCAGGCCAGGCAAGGCATTGCCAGACCAGACCAGGCAAGGCCAGGCCAGCACAGGCCAGGAAAGGCCAGGCCAGGAAAGGCCGGGTCGGGTCAGGATAGGCAAGGCCAGGCAAGGCAAGGCAAGGCTAGGCCAGGCCAGGCCAGACACGGCAAGGCCAGGCCAGGCCAGGCCAGGCAAGGCCAGGCCACGCCAGACCACCCCAGGAAAGGCCACGCCAGGAAAGGCCAGGCCAGGCCACGCCAGGAAAGGCCAGGCAAGGCCAGGCCAGGAAAGGCAAGGCCAGGCCAGTTAAGGCAGGGCCAGGCAAGGCCAGGCCAGGCATGGTCAGGCCAGGCATGGTCAGGCCAGGCCAGGCCAGGCCAGGCATGGTCAGGCCAGGCCAGGCCAGGCCAGGCCACTCCAGGCCAGACAAGGCCAGGCCAGGCCAGGCCAGGTCAGGCCAAACAAGGCCAGGCCATGCCAGGAAAGGCAAGGCCAGGCCAGACCAGGCCAGGCAAGGCCAGGCCAGGAAAGGCCAGACCAGGTAAGTCAAGGCCAGGCCAGGCCAGGAAAGGCCAGGCCAGGCCAGGAAAGGCCAGGCCATGCCAGGGAAGGAAAGGCAAGGCCATGCCAGGCCAGGAAAGGCCAGGCCAGGCCAGGGAAGGCCAGACCAGGTAAGTCAAGGCCAGTCCAGGCCAGGAAAGGCCAGACCATGCCAGGGAAGGAAAGGCAAGGCCATGCCAGGCCAGGCAAGGCCAGGCCAGGCAAGGCAAGGCCAGGCAAGGCAAGGCCAGACCAGGCAAGGCAAGGCCACACCAGGCTAGAAAAGGCCAGGCCAGGCCAGGCCAGGCAAGGAAAGGCCAGGCCAGGCCAGGAAAGGCCAGGTCGGGCCAGGCCAGGCCAGGCAAGACCAGGCCAGGCAAGGCCAGGCCAGGCAAGACCAGGCCAGGAAAGGCCAGGCAAGGCAAGGCCGGGCCAGACAAGGTAGGCCAGGCCAGTCAAGGCCAGGCCAGGGAAGTCCAGACCAGGTAAGTCAAGGCCAGGCCAGGCAAGGAAAGGCCAGGCAAGGCCAGGCCAGACACGGCAAGGCCAGGCCAGGCCAGGAAACGCAAGGCCAGGCAGAGCCAGGCCAGATAAGGCAAGGCCAGGCCGCGCCAGACCAGGCCAGGAACGGCAAGGCCAGGCAAGGCCAGGTCAGGGAAGGCCAGGCCAGGCCAGGCAAGGAAAGGCCAGGCCATGCAAGGAAAATCAAGGCCAGGCCAGGGTGGGAAAGGCCAGGCCAGGCCAGGCAAGGCCAATTCAGGTCAGGGAAGGCAAGGCCAGGTCAGGGAAGGCCAGGCAAGGCAAGGCAAGGCCAGGTAAGGCCAGGCCAGGCCAGGCAAGGAAAGGCCAGGCCAGGCCAGGCCATGCAAGGAAAATCAAGGCCAGGCCAGGGAGGGAAAGGCCAGGCCAGGCCAGGCCAGGCAAGGCCAGGTCAGGGAAGGCCAGGCCAGGCCAGGCAAGGCAAGGCAAGGCCAGTTCAGGTCAGGCCAGGCAAGGCCAGTTCAGGCCAGGCAAGGAAAGGCCAGGAAAGGCCAGGCCAGGCCAGGCCAGGCCAGTCCATGCCAGGTCAGGCCAGGCAAGGGCAGGCCATGCCAGGAAAGGCAAGGCCAGGCCAGGCAAGGAAGGCCAGACCATGCCAGGCCAGGCAAGGAAAGTCCAGGCCAGGAAAGGCCAGGACATGCCAGGGAAGGAAGGGCTAGGCAAGGCCAGGGAAGGCCAGGCCAGGCTAGGGAAGGCCACGCCAGGCAAAGTAAGGGCAGGCCAGGCCAGGCAAGGCCAGAGCAGACCAGGCAAGGAAAGGCGAGGCAAGGCCAGGCCAAGCTAGGAAAGGCCTGGCCAGGCCAGGCTAGGAAATGACCGGCCAGACCAGGCCAGGAAAGGCCAGGCCAGGTAACACCAGGCCAGGCCAGGCAAACCAGGCCAGGCCAGGCCAGGCCAAGCAAGGCCAGGCCAGGCCAGGCAAGGAAACACCATGTCAGGCCAGGAAAGCCAAGGCCAGGCAAGGCCAGGCAAGGGAAGGCCAGGCCAGTCCAGGCAAGGCAAGGCCAGGCCAGGCCAGGCCAGGCCAGGTCAGTCCAGGCAAGGCCAGGCCATGCCAGGAAAGGCAAGGCCAGGCCAGGCAAGGCAAGGCAAGGCCAGGCTAGGAAAGGCCAGGCCAGGCCAGGCTAGGAAAGGCCAGGCCAGGCCAGGCCAGGGCAGGCCAGGCCAGGCAAGGCAAGGCAAGGCAAGGCCATGTCAGGAAAGGCAAGGCCAGGCCAGGCAAGGCAAGGCCAGGCCAGGAAAGGCCAGGTCGGGCCAGGCAAGGCAAGGCCAGGCCAGGAAAGGCCAGGTCGGGCCAGGCCAGGCCAGACAAGACCGGGCCAGGCCAGGAAAGGCAAGGCCAGGCAAGGCCAGGCCAGGCAGGGCCAGGCCAGGCAGAGCCAGGCCAGGTAAGGCAAGGCCAGACAAGGCCAGGACACGCCAGACCAGGCCATGAAAGGCAAGGACAGGCCAGGCAAGGCCAGGTCAGGGAAGGCCAGGCCAGGCAAGGCAAGGCCAGGTTAGGCCAGGCCAGGAAAGGGAAGGCTAGACCAGGCCAAACCAGGCCATGCCAGGAAAGGCCACGACAGGCAAGGTAAGGCCAGGCCAGGTAAGGCCAGGCCAGGCCAGGTAAGGTCAGGCCAGGCCAGGCCAGGCCAGGCAAGGCCAGGCAAGGTAAGGCCAGGCCAGGCCAGGCCTGGCCAGGCCAGGCCAGGCAAGCCCAGGCCAGCACAGGCCAGGAAAGGCCAGGCCAGGCAAGGAAAGGCCAGGCCAGGAAGAGCCAGGTCGGGTCAGGATAGGCAAGGCCAGACCAGGCCAGGCGAGGCCAGGCCAGACACGGCAAGGCCAGGCCAGGCCAGGCAAGGCCAGGCCACGCCAGACCAGGCCAGGAAAGGCAACGCCAGGCCAGGCAAGGCCAGGCCAGGCCAAGCAAGGCCAGGCCAGGCCAGGAAAGGCAAGCCCAGGCAAGGCCAGGCCAGGTAAGGCAAGGCCAGGCCAGGCAAGGCAAGGCCAGGCAAGGCCAGGCCAGGAAAGGCAAGGCCAGGTCACGGAAGGCCAGGCCAGGGAAGGCCAGGCCAGGTTAGGCCAGGCCAGGCCAGGTTAGGCCAGGCCAGGCCAGGCAAGGCCAGGCCAGGCTAGGAAAGGCCAGGCCAGGCCAGGAAAGGCCAGGCCAGGCCATGCCAGGCCAGGGAAGGCCAGGCCAGGCCAGGCCAGGCAAGGCAAGGCCAGGCCAGGCAAGGCAAGGCCAGACCAGGCAAGGCAAGGGCACACCAGGCCAGGAAAGGCCAGGCCAGGCCAGGCAAGGAAAGGCCAGGCCAGGAAAGGCCAGGTCAGGCTAGGCCAGGCTAGGCAAGGCCAGGCCAGGCAAGACCAGGGCAGGAAAGGCAAGGCCAGGCCAGGCCAGGGAAGGCCAGACCAGGTAAGTCAAGGCCAGGCAAGGCCAGGCCAGGCCAGGAAAGGCCAGGCCATGCCAGGGAAGGAAAGCAAGGCAAGGCCATGCCAGGTCAGGAAAGGTCAGGCCAGGAAAGGCCAGGCCAGGAAAGGCCAGGCCAGGCAAGGCAAAGCCAGGCCAGGCCAGGCCAGGCCAAGCAAGGCCGGGTCAGGCCAGGCCAGGGAAGGCAAGGCCAGGAAAGGCAAGGCCAGGCCAGGAAAGGCAAGGCCAGGCCAGGCCAGACCAGGCCAGAAAAGGCAAGGCCAGGCCAGGGAAGGCCAGGACAGGACAGGCAAGGCTAGGTCAGAGAAGGCCAGGCCAGGCCAGGCAAGGCAAGGCCAGCTTAGGCCAGGCCAGGCAAGGCCAGGTCAGGCTATGAAAGGCCAGGCCAGGGCAGGCCAGGCCAGGCCAATCCAGACCAGGCCAGGCCAGGCCAGGCCAGGCAAGGCAAGGCCAGGCCAGGCCACTACAGATCAGGCAAGGCCAGGCCAGGCAAGGCCAGGCCATGCCAGGCAAGGCAAGGCCAGGTCAGGCCAGGCCAGTTCAGGCCACGCCAGGCAAGGGCAGACCAGACAAGGAAAGGCCAGGGGAGGAAAGGCCAGGCCAGGCAAGGCCAGGCAAGGCCATGCCAGGCCACGCCAGGAAAGGCCATGCCAGGCAAGGCAACGCCAGCCAAGGCCAGGAAAAGACAAGGCAGGAAAGGCCAGGTAAGGCCAGGCCCTTGCCTGACAAGGTTTGGTTTTCCTCTTTGAGTACTTGATGAATTCATTTCCATCAGTGCAAATTGTTTGTGAAATGGAGTTCTCATTTCAAGTTTATTGCATGGGGGCTAGAGTGTGGGATTTTTGCTGTAATCAGTAACGCTTTTCAGCTGCAAGAGTCAGCTCTGTGAATTAATGTATTGCAGGTGCACCCAGAGAGGAAGTTTACAGCAAGGAGTTGACTTGCAGGCATGGAACATTTTGTTTGGGATGCAAGTACTTTGCGTCTTAACAAAAGGCCAGGCCAGGAAAGGCAAAGCCAGACCAGACCAGGAAAGGCCAGGCCAGGCCCGGCCAGGCAAGGCCGGCCAAGGCAAGGCCAGACCAGGCCAGGAAAGGCCAGGCCAGGCAAGGAAATGCCAGGCCAGGGCAGGCCAGGCCAAGCAAGGCAAGGCCAGGCCAGTCAAGGTCAGGCCAGGCCAGGCCAGGCAACACCAGGCCAGGCCAGGCCAGGCTAGGCAAGGAAAGGCCAGGGAAGGAAAGGGCAGGCCAGGCAAGGCCAGGCCAGTCCAGGCCAGGAAAGGCCAGGCCAAGCAAGGCCAGGTCAGGACAGCCCAGGAAAGGCCAGGCCAGGAAAGGCCAGGCCAAGCAAGGCCAGGTCAGGACAGCCCAGGAAAGGCCAGGCCAGGCCAGGCAAGGCAAGGTCAGGCCAGGCCAGGCCAGGCCAGGAAAGGCCAGACCAGGCCAGACCAGGCCAGGCCAGGCCAGGCCAGACAAAACCAGTCAAGGCCAGGAAAGGCCAGTCAAGGCCAGGGAAGGCCAGGCCAGGCCAGGCCAGGCTAGGCAAGGAAAGGCCAGGGAAGGAAAGGGCAGGCCAGGCAAGGCCAGGCCAGACAAGGCCAGGCCAGGCCACGCCAGGCCAGGTCAGGCCAAACAAGGCCAGGTCATGCCAGGAAAGGCCAGGCCAGGCCAGGCCAGGCAAGGCAAGGCCAGACCAGGCCACTACAGATCAGGCAAGGCCAGGCCAGGCAAGGCCAGGCCATGCCAGGCAAGGCAAGGCCAGGTCAGGCCAGGCCAGTTCAGGCCACGCCAGGCAAGGGCAGACCAGACAAGGAAAGGCCAGGGGAGGAAAGGCAAGGCCAGGCAAGGCCAGGCCAGGCCACGCCAGGAAAGGCCATGCCAGGCAAGGCAACGCCAGCCAAGGCCAGGAAAAGACAAGGCAGGAAAGGCCAGGTAAGGCCAGGCCCTTGCCTGACAAGGTTTGGTTTTCCTCTTTGAGTACTTGATGGGTTCATTTCCATCAGTGCAAATTGTTTCTGAAATGGAGTTCTCATTTCAAGTTTATTGCATGGGGGCTAGAGTGTGGGATTTTTGCTGTAATCAGTAACGCTTTTCAGCTGCAAGAGTCAGCTCTGTGAATTAATGTATTGCAGGTGCACCCAGAGAGGAAGTTTACAGCAAGGAGTTGACTTGCAGGCATGGAACATTTTGTTTGGGATGCAAGTCCTTTGCGTCTTAACAAAAGGCCAGGCCAGGAAAGGCAAAGCCAGACCAGACCAGGAAAGGCCAGGCCAGGCCCGGCCAGGCAAGGCCGGCCAAGGCAAGGCCAGACCAGGCCAGGAAAGGCCAGGCCAGGCAAGGAAATGCCAGGCGAGGGAAGGCCAGGCCAGGAAAGGCCAGGCCAGGGCAGGCCAGGCCAAGCAAGGCAAGGCCAGGCCAGTCAAGGTCAGGCCAGGCCAGGCCAGGCAACGCCAGGCCAGGCCAGGCCAGGCTAGGCAAGGAAAGGCCAGGGAAGGAAAGGGCAGGCCAGGCAAGGCCAGGAAAGGCCAGGCCAAGCAAGGCCAGGTCAGGACAGCCCAGGAAAGGCCAGGCCAGGAAAGGCCAGGCCAAGCAAGGCCAGGTCAGGACAGCCCAGGAAAGGCCAGGCCAGGCAAGGCAAGGTCAGGCCAGGCCAGGCCAGGCCAGGAAAGGCCAGACCAGGCCAGGCAAGGCCAGGCCAGACAAAACCAGTCAAGGCCAGGAAAGGCCAGTCAAGGCCAGGGAAGGCCAGGCCAGGCCAGGCAAGGCCAGGGCTGGCCAGGCAAGGCAAGGCCAGGCCAGGCAAGGCAAGGCCAGGCCAGGCCAGGCAAGGCAATGCCAGGTTAGGCCAGGCCAGGAAAGGCAAGGCAAGGCCAGGAAAGGCCAGGGCACTCCAGGCCAGGCAAGGCCAGGTCAGGCCAGGCCAGGTCAGGCCATGCCAAGAAAGGCAAGGCCATGCCAGGAAAGGCAAGGCCAGGCCAGGCAAGGCAATGCCACACCAGGCCAGGAAAGGCCAGGCCAGGCCAGGAAAGGAAAGACGAGGCCAGGAAAGGCCAGGTCGGGCAACGCCAGGCCAGGCAACACCAGGCCAGGCAAGGCCGGGCCAGACAAGGTAGGCCAGGCCAGTCAAGGCCAGGCCAGGCCAGGGAAGGCCAGACCAGGTAAGTCAAGCCCAGGCAAGGCCAGGCTAGGCCAGGAGAGGCCAGGTCATGCCAGGGAAGGCAAGGCAAGGCAAGGCCATGCCAGGCCAGGAAAGGCCAGGCCAGGCCAGGCAACGCCAGGCCAGGCCAGGCCAGGCTAGGCAAGGAAAGGCCAGGGAAGGAAAGGGCAGGCCAGGCAAGGCCAGGCCAGACAAGGCCAGGCCAGGCCACGCCAGGCCAGGTCAGGCCAAACAAGGCCAGGTCATGCCAGGAAAGGCAAGGCCAGTCCAGACCAGACCAGACCAGGCAAGGCAAGACCAGGCAAGGCAAGGCCAGGCAAGGCAAGGCAAGGCCAGACCAGACGAGACCAGGAAAGGCCAGGCCAGGCCCGGCCAGGCCAGGACAGGCAAGGCAAGGCAAATCCAGGCCAGGAAAGGCCAGACAAGGCCAGGCCAGGCAAGGCCAGACCAGGCCACGCAAGGCAAGGCAAGGCCAGGCCAGACAAGGCAAGGCCAGGCCAGGCAAGGCCAGGAAAGGCCAGGCCAGGACATGCCAGTCAAGGCCAGGAAGGCAAGGCCAGAGAAGGCCAGGCCAGGAAAGGCCAGGCCAGGCAGAGCCAGGCCAGGTAAGGCAAGGCCAGGCAAGGCCAGGCCACGCCAGACAAGGCCATGAAAGGCAAGGACAGGCCAGGCAAGGCCAGGTCAGGGAAAGCCAGGCCAGGCAAGTCAAGGCCAGGTTAGGCCAGGGAAGGCCAGGCCAGGCCAGGCAAGGCAAGGCCAGGCCAGCCTAGGAAAGGCAAGGCCAGGCCAGCCTAGGAAAGGCAAGGCCAGGCCAGGCCAGGAAAGGCCAGGCCAGGCCAGGAAAGGCCAGGCCATGCCAGGCCAGGAAAGGCCAGGCCAGGCCAGGAAAGGCCAGGCCAGGCCAGGCTAGGCAAGGAAAGGCCAGGGAAAGCAAGGCCAGGCCAGGCAAGGCCAGGCCAGGGAAGGCCAGGCCAGTCCAGGCCAGGTCAGTCCAGGCAAGGCAAGGCCAGGCCAGGAAAGGCAAGGCCAGGCAAGGCCAGGCCAGGTAAGGCAAGGCCAGGAAAGGCAAGGCCAGACCAGGGAAGGCCAGGCCAGGCAAGGCAAGGCCAGCTTAGGCTAGGCCAGGCCAGGTCAGGCCAGGCAAGGCCAGGGCTGGCCAGGCAAGGCAAGGCCAGGCCAGGCAAGGCAAGGCCAGGCCAGGCCAGGCAAGGCAATGCCAGGTTAGGCCAGGCCAGGAAAGGCAAGGCAAGGCCAGGAAAGGCCAGGGCACTCCAGGCCAGGCAAGGCCAGGTCAGGCCAGGCCAGGTCAGGCCATGCCAAGAAAGGCAAGGCCATGCCAGGAAAGGCAAGGCCAGGCCAGGCAAGGCAATGCCACACCAGGCCAGGAAAGGCCAGGCCAGGCCAGGAAAGGAAAGACGAGGCCAGGAAAGGCCAGGTCGGGCAAGGCCAGGCCAGGCAACACCAGGCCAGGCAAGGCCGGGCCAGACAAGGTAGGCCAGGCCAGTCAAGGCCAGGCCAGGCCAGGGAAGGCCAGACCAGGTAAGTCAAGCCCAGGCAAGGCCAGGCTAGGCCAGGAGAGGCCAGGTCATGCCAGGGAAGGAAAGGCAAGGCAAGGCCATGCCAGGCCAGGAAAGGCCAGACCATGCCAGGGAAGGAAAGGCAAGGCCATGCCAGGCCAGGCAAGGCCAGGCCAGGCAAGGCAAGGCCAGGCAAGGCAAGGCCAGACCAGGCAAGGCAAGGCCACACCAGGCTAGAAAAGGCCAGGCCAGGCCAGGCCAGGCAAGGAAAGGCCAGGCCAGGCCAGGAAAGGCCAGGTCGGGCCAGGCCAGGCCAGGCAAGACCAGGCCAGGCAAGGCCAGGCCAGGCAAGACCAGGCCAGGAAAGGCCAGGCAAGGCAAGGCCGGGCCAGACAAGGTAGGCCAGGCCAGTCAAGGCCAGGCCAGGGAAGTCCAGACCAGGTAAGTCAAGGCCAGGCCAGGCAAGGAAAGGCCAGGCAAGGCCAGGCCAGACACGGCAAGGCCAGGCCAGGCCAGGAAACGCAAGGCCAGGCAGAGCCAGGCCAGATAAGGCAAGGCCAGGCCGCGCCAGACCAGGCCAGGAACGGCAAGGCCAGGCAAGGCCAGGTCAGGGAAGGCCAGGCCAGGCCAGGCAAGGAAAGGCCAGGCCATGCAAGGAAAATCAAGGCCAGGCCAGGGTGGGAAAGGCCAGGCCAGGCCAGGCAAGGCCAATTCAGGTCAGGGAAGGCAAGGCCAGGTCAGGGAAGGCCAGGCAAGGCAAGGCAAGGCCAGGTAAGGCCAGGCCAGGCCAGGCAAGGAAAGGCCAGGCCAGGCCAGGCCATGCAAGGAAAATCAAGGCCAGGCCAGGGAGGGAAAGGCCAGGCCAGGCCAGGCCAGGCAAGGCCAGGTCAGGGAAGGCCAGGCCAGGCCAGGCAAGGCAAGGCAAGGCCAGTTCAGGTCAGGCCAGGCAAGGCCAGTTCAGGCCAGGCAAGGAAAGGCCAGGAAAGGCCAGGCCAGGCCAGGCCAGGCCAGTCCATGCCAGGTCAGGCCAGGCAAGGGCAGGCCATGCCAGGAAAGGCAAGGCCAGGCCAGGCAAGGAAGGCCAGACCATGCCAGGCCAGGCAAGGAAAGTCCAGGCCAGGAAAGGCCAGGACATGCCAGGGAAGGAAGGGCTAGGCAAGGCCAGGGAAGGCCAGGCCAGGCTAGGGAAGGCCACGCCAGGCAAAGTAAGGGCAGGCCAGGCCAGGCAAGGCCAGAGCAGACCAGGCAAGGAAAGGCGAGGCAAGGCCAGGCCAAGCTAGGAAAGGCCTGGCCAGGCCAGGCTAGGAAATGACCGGCCAGACCAGGCCAGGAAAGGCCAGGCCAGGTAACACCAGGCCAGGCCAGGCAAACCAGGCCAGGCCAGGCCAGGCCAAGCAAGGCCAGGCCAGGCCAGGCAAGGAAACACCATGTCAGGCCAGGAAAGCCAAGGCCAGGCAAGGCCAGGCAAGGGAAGGCCAGGCCAGTCCAGGCAAGGCAAGGCCAGGCCAGGCCAGGCCAGGCCAGGTCAGTCCAGGCAAGGCCAGGCCATGCCAGGAAAGGCAAGGCCAGGCCAGGCAAGGCAAGGCAAGGCCAGGCTAGGAAAGGCCAGGCCAGGCCAGGCTAGGAAAGGCCAGGCCAGGCCAGGCCAGGGCAGGCCAGGCCAGGCAAGGCAAGGCAAGGCAAGGCCATGTCAGGAAAGGCAAGGCCAGGCCAGGCAAGGCAAGGCCAGGCCAGGAAAGGCCAGGTCGGGCCAGGCAAGGCAAGGCCAGGCCAGGAAAGGCCAGGTCGGGCCAGGCCAGGCCAGACAAGACCGGGCCAGGCCAGGAAAGGCCAGGCCAGGCAAGGCCAGGCCAGGCAGGGCCAGGCCAGGCAGAGCCAGGCCAGGTAAGGCAAGGCCAGACAAGGCCAGGACACGCCAGACCAGGCCATGAAAGGCAAGGACAGGCCAGGCAAGGCCAGGTCAGGGAAGGCCAGGCCAGGCAAGGCAAGGCCAGGTTAGGCCAGGCCAGGAAAGGGAAGGCTAGACCAGGCCAAACCAGGCCATGCCAGGAAAGGCCACGACAGGCAAGGTAAGGCCAGGCCAGGTAAGGCCAGGCCAGGCCAGGTAAGGTCAGGCCAGGCCAGGCCAGGCCAGGCAAGGCCAGGCAAGGTAAGGCCAGGCCAGGCCAGGCCTGGCCAGGCCAGGCCAGGCAAGCCCAGGCCAGCACAGGCCAGGAAAGGCCAGGCCAGGCAAGGAAAGGCCAGGCCAGGAAGAGCCAGGTCGGGTCAGGATAGGCAAGGCCAGACCAGGCCAGGCGAGGCCAGGCCAGACACGGCAAGGCCAGGCCAGGCCAGGCAAGGCCAGGCCACGCCAGACCAGGCCAGGAAAGGCAACGCCAGGCCAGGCAAGGCCAGGCCAGGCCAAGCAAGGCCAGGCCAGGCCAGGAAAGGCAAGCCCAGGCAAGGCCAGGCCAGGTAAGGCAAGGCCAGGCCAGGCAAGGCAAGGCCAGGCAAGGCCAGGCCAGGAAAGGCAAGGCCAGGTCACGGAAGGCCAGGCCAGGGAAGGCCAGGCCAGGTTAGGCCAGGCCAGGCCAGGTTAGGCCAGGCCAGGCCAGGCAAGGCCAGGCCAGGCTAGGAAAGGCCAGGCCAGGCCAGGAAAGGCCAGGCCAGGCCATGCCAGGCCAGGGAAGGCCAGGCCAGGCCAGGCCAGGCAAGGCAAGGCCAGGCCAGGCAAGGCAAGGCCAGACCAGGCAAGGCAAGGGCACACCAGGCCAGGAAAGGCCAGGCCAGGCCAGGCAAGGAAAGGCCAGGCCAGGAAAGGCCAGGTCAGGCTAGGCCAGGCTAGGCAAGGCCAGGCCAGGCAAGACCAGGGCAGGAAAGGCAAGGCCAGGCCAGGCCAGGGAAGGCCAGACCAGGTAAGTCAAGGCCAGGCAAGGCCAGGCCAGGCCAGGAAAGGCCAGGCCATGCCAGGGAAGGAAAGCAAGGCAAGGCCATGCCAGGTCAGGAAAGGTCAGGCCAGGAAAGGCCAGGCCAGGAAAGGCCAGGCCAGGCAAGGCAAAGCCAGGCCAGGCCAGGCCAGGCCAAGCAAGGCCGGGTCAGGCCAGGCCAGGGAAGGCAAGGCCAGGAAAGGCAAGGCCAGGCCAGGAAAGGCAAGGCCAGGCCAGGCCAGACCAGGCCAGAAAAGGCAAGGCCAGGCCAGGGAAGGCCAGGACAGGACAGGCAAGGCTAGGTCAGAGAAGGCCAGGCCAGGCCAGGCAAGGCAAGGCCAGCTTAGGCCAGGCCAGGCAAGGCCAGGTCAGGCTATGAAAGGCCAGGCCAGGGCAGGCCAGGCCAGGCCAATCCAGACCAGGCCAGGCCAGGCCAGGCCAGGCAAGGCAAGGCCAGGCCAGGCCACTACAGATCAGGCAAGGCCAGGCCAGGCAAGGCCAGGCCATGCCAGGCAAGGCAAGGCCAGGTCAGGCCAGGCCAGTTCAGGCCACGCCAGGCAAGGGCAGACCAGACAAGGAAAGGCCAGGGGAGGAAAGGCCAGGCCAGGCAAGGCCAGGCAAGGCCATGCCAGGCCACGCCAGGAAAGGCCATGCCAGGCAAGGCAACGCCAGCCAAGGCCAGGAAAAGACAAGGCAGGAAAGGCCAGGTAAGGCCAGGCCCTTGCCTGACAAGGTTTGGTTTTCCTCTTTGAGTACTTGATGAATTCATTTCCATCAGTGCAAATTGTTTGTGAAATGGAGTTCTCATTTCAAGTTTATTGCATGGGGGCTAGAGTGTGGGATTTTTGCTGTAATCAGTAACGCTTTTCAGCTGCAAGAGTCAGCTCTGTGAATTAATGTATTGCAGGTGCACCCAGAGAGGAAGTTTACAGCAAGGAGTTGACTTGCAGGCATGGAACATTTTGTTTGGGATGCAAGTACTTTGCGTCTTAACAAAAGGCCAGGCCAGGAAAGGCAAAGCCAGACCAGACCAGGAAAGGCCAGGCCAGGCCCGGCCAGGCAAGGCCGGCCAAGGCAAGGCCAGACCAGGCCAGGAAAGGCCAGGCCAGGCAAGGAAATGCCAGGCCAGGGCAGGCCAGGCCAAGCAAGGCAAGGCCAGGCCAGTCAAGGTCAGGCCAGGCCAGGCCAGGCAACACCAGGCCAGGCCAGGCCAGGCTAGGCAAGGAAAGGCCAGGGAAGGAAAGGGCAGGCCAGGCAAGGCCAGGCCAGTCCAGGCCAGGAAAGGCCAGGCCAAGCAAGGCCAGGTCAGGACAGCCCAGGAAAGGCCAGGCCAGGAAAGGCCAGGCCAAGCAAGGCCAGGTCAGGACAGCCCAGGAAAGGCCAGGCCAGGCCAGGCAAGGCAAGGTCAGGCCAGGCCAGGCCAGGCCAGGAAAGGCCAGACCAGGCCAGACCAGGCCAGGCCAGGCCAGGCCAGACAAAACCAGTCAAGGCCAGGAAAGGCCAGTCAAGGCCAGGGAAGGCCAGGCCAGGCCAGGCCAGGCTAGGCAAGGAAAGGCCAGGGAAGGAAAGGGCAGGCCAGGCAAGGCCAGGCCAGACAAGGCCAGGCCAGGCCACGCCAGGCCAGGTCAGGCCAAACAAGGCCAGGTCATGCCAGGAAAGGCCAGGCCAGGCCAGGCCAGGCAAGGCAAGGCCAGACCAGGCCACTACAGATCAGGCAAGGCCAGGCCAGGCAAGGCCAGGCCATGCCAGGCAAGGCAAGGCCAGGTCAGGCCAGGCCAGTTCAGGCCACGCCAGGCAAGGGCAGACCAGACAAGGAAAGGCCAGGGGAGGAAAGGCAAGGCCAGGCAAGGCCAGGCCAGGCCACGCCAGGAAAGGCCATGCCAGGCAAGGCAACGCCAGCCAAGGCCAGGAAAAGACAAGGCAGGAAAGGCCAGGTAAGGCCAGGCCCTTGCCTGACAAGGTTTGGTTTTCCTCTTTGAGTACTTGATGGGTTCATTTCCATCAGTGCAAATTGTTTCTGAAATGGAGTTCTCATTTCAAGTTTATTGCATGGGGGCTAGAGTGTGGGATTTTTGCTGTAATCAGTAACGCTTTTCAGCTGCAAGAGTCAGCTCTGTGAATTAATGTATTGCAGGTGCACCCAGAGAGGAAGTTTACAGCAAGGAGTTGACTTGCAGGCATGGAACATTTTGTTTGGGATGCAAGTCCTTTGCGTCTTAACAAAAGGCCAGGCCAGGAAAGGCAAAGCCAGACCAGACCAGGAAAGGCCAGGCCAGGCCCGGCCAGGCAAGGCCGGCCAAGGCAAGGCCAGACCAGGCCAGGAAAGGCCAGGCCAGGCAAGGAAATGCCAGGCGAGGGAAGGCCAGGCCAGGAAAGGCCAGGCCAGGGCAGGCCAGGCCAAGCAAGGCAAGGCCAGGCCAGTCAAGGTCAGGCCAGGCCAGGCCAGGCAACGCCAGGCCAGGCCAGGCCAGGCTAGGCAAGGAAAGGCCAGGGAAGGAAAGGGCAGGCCAGGCAAGGCCAGGAAAGGCCAGGCCAAGCAAGGCCAGGTCAGGACAGCCCAGGAAAGGCCAGGCCAGGAAAGGCCAGGCCAAGCAAGGCCAGGTCAGGACAGCCCAGGAAAGGCCAGGCCAGGCAAGGCAAGGTCAGGCCAGGCCAGGCCAGGCCAGGAAAGGCCAGACCAGGCCAGGCAAGGCCAGGCCAGACAAAACCAGTCAAGGCCAGGAAAGGCCAGTCAAGGCCAGGCAAGGCCAGGGCTGGCCAGGCAAGGCAAGGCCAGGCCAGGCAAGGCAAGGCCAGGCCAGGCCAGGCAAGGCAATGCCAGGTTAGGCCAGGCCAGGAAAGGCAAGGCAAGGCCAGGAAAGGCCAGGGCACTCCAGGCCAGGCAAGGCCAGGTCAGGCCAGGCCAGGTCAGGCCATGCCAAGAAAGGCAAGGCCATGCCAGGAAAGGCAAGGCCAGGCCAGGCAAGGCAATGCCACACCAGGCCAGGAAAGGCCAGGCCAGGCCAGGAAAGGAAAGACGAGGCCAGGAAAGGCCAGGTCGGGCAACGCCAGGCCAGGCAACACCAGGCCAGGCAAGGCCGGGCCAGACAAGGTAGGCCAGGCCAGTCAAGGCCAGGCCAGGCCAGGGAAGGCCAGACCAGGTAAGTCAAGCCCAGGCAAGGCCAGGCTAGGCCAGGAGAGGCCAGGTCATGCCAGGGAAGGCAAGGCAAGGCAAGGCCATGCCAGGCCAGGAAAGGCCAGGCCAGGCCAGGCAACGCCAGGCCAGGCCAGGCCAGGCTAGGCAAGGAAAGGCCAGGGAAGGAAAGGGCAGGCCAGGCAAGGCCAGGCCAGACAAGGCCAGGCCAGGCCACGCCAGGCCAGGTCAGGCCAAACAAGGCCAGGTCATGCCAGGAAAGGCAAGGCCAGTCCAGACCAGACCAGACCAGGCAAGGCAAGACCAGGCAAGGCCAGGCCAGGCAAGACCAGGGCAGGAAAGGCAAGGCCAGGCCAGGCCAGGGAAGGCCAGACCAGGTAAGTCAAGGCCAGGCAAGGCCAGGCCAGGCCAGGAAAGGCCAGGCCATGCCAGGGAAGGAAAGCAAGGCAAGGCCATGCCAGGTCAGGAAAGGTCAGGCCAGGAAAGGCCAGGCCAGGAAAGGCCAGGCCAGGCAAGGCAAAGCCAGGCCAGGCCAGGCCAGGCCAAGCAAGGCCGGGTCAGGCCAGGCCAGGGAAGGCAAGGCCAGGAAAGGCAAGGCCAGGCCAGGAAAGGCAAGGCCAGGCCAGGCCAGACCAGGCCAGAAAAGGCAAGGCCAGGCCAGGGAAGGCCAGGACAGGACAGGCAAGGCTAGGTCAGAGAAGGCCAGGCCAGGCCAGGCAAGGCAAGGCCAGCTTAGGCCAGGCCAGGCAAGGCCAGGTCAGGCTATGAAAGGCCAGGCCAGGGCAGGCCAGGCCAGGCCAATCCAGACCAGGCCAGGCCAGGCCAGGCCAGGCAAGGCAAGGCCAGGCCAGGCCACTACAGATCAGGCAAGGCCAGGCCAGGCAAGGCCAGGCCATGCCAGGCAAGGCAAGGCCAGGTCAGGCCAGGCCAGTTCAGGCCACGCCAGGCAAGGGCAGACCAGACAAGGAAAGGCCAGGGGAGGAAAGGCCAGGCCAGGCAAGGCCAGGCAAGGCCATGCCAGGCCACGCCAGGAAAGGCCATGCCAGGCAAGGCAACGCCAGCCAAGGCCAGGAAAAGACAAGGCAGGAAAGGCCAGGTAAGGCCAGGCCCTTGCCTGACAAGGTTTGGTTTTCCTCTTTGAGTACTTGATGAATTCATTTCCATCAGTGCAAATTGTTTGTGAAATGGAGTTCTCATTTCAAGTTTATTGCATGGGGGCTAGAGTGTGGGATTTTTGCTGTAATCAGTAACGCTTTTCAGCTGCAAGAGTCAGCTCTGTGAATTAATGTATTGCAGGTGCACCCAGAGAGGAAGTTTACAGCAAGGAGTTGACTTGCAGGCATGGAACATTTTGTTTGGGATGCAAGTACTTTGCGTCTTAACAAAAGGCCAGGCCAGGAAAGGCAAAGCCAGACCAGACCAGGAAAGGCCAGGCCAGGCCCGGCCAGGCAAGGCCGGCCAAGGCAAGGCCAGACCAGGCCAGGAAAGGCCAGGCCAGGCAAGGAAATGCCAGGCCAGGGCAGGCCAGGCCAAGCAAGGCAAGGCCAGGCCAGTCAAGGTCAGGCCAGGCCAGGCCAGGCAACACCAGGCCAGGCCAGGCCAGGCTAGGCAAGGAAAGGCCAGGGAAGGAAAGGGCAGGCCAGGCAAGGCCAGGCCAGTCCAGGCCAGGAAAGGCCAGGCCAAGCAAGGCCAGGTCAGGACAGCCCAGGAAAGGCCAGGCCAGGAAAGGCCAGGCCAAGCAAGGCCAGGTCAGGACAGCCCAGGAAAGGCCAGGCCAGGCCAGGCAAGGCAAGGTCAGGCCAGGCCAGGCCAGGCCAGGAAAGGCCAGACCAGGCCAGACCAGGCCAGGCCAGGCCAGGCCAGACAAAACCAGTCAAGGCCAGGAAAGGCCAGTCAAGGCCAGGGAAGGCCAGGCCAGGCCAGGCCAGGCTAGGCAAGGAAAGGCCAGGGAAGGAAAGGGCAGGCCAGGCAAGGCCAGGCCAGACAAGGCCAGGCCAGGCCACGCCAGGCCAGGTCAGGCCAAACAAGGCCAGGTCATGCCAGGAAAGGCCAGGCCAGGCCAGGCCAGGCAAGGCAAGGCCAGACCAGGCCACTACAGATCAGGCAAGGCCAGGCCAGGCAAGGCCAGGCCATGCCAGGCAAGGCAAGGCCAGGTCAGGCCAGGCCAGTTCAGGCCACGCCAGGCAAGGGCAGACCAGACAAGGAAAGGCCAGGGGAGGAAAGGCAAGGCCAGGCAAGGCCAGGCCAGGCCACGCCAGGAAAGGCCATGCCAGGCAAGGCAACGCCAGCCAAGGCCAGGAAAAGACAAGGCAGGAAAGGCCAGGTAAGGCCAGGCCCTTGCCTGACAAGGTTTGGTTTTCCTCTTTGAGTACTTGATGGGTTCATTTCCATCAGTGCAAATTGTTTCTGAAATGGAGTTCTCATTTCAAGTTTATTGCATGGGGGCTAGAGTGTGGGATTTTTGCTGTAATCAGTAACGCTTTTCAGCTGCAAGAGTCAGCTCTGTGAATTAATGTATTGCAGGTGCACCCAGAGAGGAAGTTTACAGCAAGGAGTTGACTTGCAGGCATGGAACATTTTGTTTGGGATGCAAGTCCTTTGCGTCTTAACAAAAGGCCAGGCCAGGAAAGGCAAAGCCAGACCAGACCAGGAAAGGCCAGGCCAGGCCCGGCCAGGCAAGGCCGGCCAAGGCAAGGCCAGACCAGGCCAGGAAAGGCCAGGCCAGGCAAGGAAATGCCAGGCGAGGGAAGGCCAGGCCAGGAAAGGCCAGGCCAGGGCAGGCCAGGCCAAGCAAGGCAAGGCCAGGCCAGTCAAGGTCAGGCCAGGCCAGGCCAGGCAACGCCAGGCCAGGCCAGGCCAGGCTAGGCAAGGAAAGGCCAGGGAAGGAAAGGGCAGGCCAGGCAAGGCCAGGAAAGGCCAGGCCAAGCAAGGCCAGGTCAGGACAGCCCAGGAAAGGCCAGGCCAGGAAAGGCCAGGCCAAGCAAGGCCAGGTCAGGACAGCCCAGGAAAGGCCAGGCCAGGCAAGGCAAGGTCAGGCCAGGCCAGGCCAGGCCAGGAAAGGCCAGACCAGGCCAGGCAAGGCCAGGCCAGACAAAACCAGTCAAGGCCAGGAAAGGCCAGTCAAGGCCAGGGAAGGCCAGGCCAGGCCAGGCAAGGCCAGGGCTGGCCAGGCAAGGCAAGGCCAGGCCAGGCAAGGCAAGGCCAGGCCAGGCCAGGCAAGGCAATGCCAGGTTAGGCCAGGCCAGGAAAGGCAAGGCAAGGCCAGGAAAGGCCAGGGCACTCCAGGCCAGGCAAGGCCAGGTCAGGCCAGGCCAGGTCAGGCCATGCCAAGAAAGGCAAGGCCATGCCAGGAAAGGCAAGGCCAGGCCAGGCAAGGCAATGCCACACCAGGCCAGGAAAGGCCAGGCCAGGCCAGGAAAGGAAAGACGAGGCCAGGAAAGGCCAGGTCGGGCAACGCCAGGCCAGGCAACACCAGGCCAGGCAAGGCCGGGCCAGACAAGGTAGGCCAGGCCAGTCAAGGCCAGGCCAGGCCAGGGAAGGCCAGACCAGGTAAGTCAAGCCCAGGCAAGGCCAGGCTAGGCCAGGAGAGGCCAGGTCATGCCAGGGAAGGCAAGGCAAGGCAAGGCCATGCCAGGCCAGGAAAGGCCAGGCCAGGCCAGGCAACGCCAGGCCAGGCCAGGCCAGGCTAGGCAAGGAAAGGCCAGGGAAGGAAAGGGCAGGCCAGGCAAGGCCAGGCCAGACAAGGCCAGGCCAGGCCACGCCAGGCCAGGTCAGGCCAAACAAGGCCAGGTCATGCCAGGAAAGGCAAGGCCAGTCCAGACCAGACCAGACCAGGCAAGGCAAGACCAGGCAAGGCAAGGCCAGGCAAGGCAAGGCAAGGCCAGACCAGACGAGACCAGGAAAGGCCAGGCCAGGCCCGGCCAGGCCAGGACAGGCAAGGCAAGGCAAATCCAGGCCAGGAAAGGCCAGACAAGGCCAGGCCAGGCAAGGCCAGACCAGGCCACGCAAGGCAAGGCAAGGCCAGGCCAGACAAGGCAAGGCCAGGCCAGGCAAGGCCAGGAAAGGCCAGGCCAGGACATGCCAGTCAAGGCCAGGAAGGCAAGGCCAGAGAAGGCCAGGCCAGGAAAGGCCAGGCCAGGCAGAGCCAGGCCAGGTAAGGCAAGGCCAGGCAAGGCCAGGCCACGCCAGACAAGGCCATGAAAGGCAAGGACAGGCCAGGCAAGGCCAGGTCAGGGAAAGCCAGGCCAGGCAAGTCAAGGCCAGGTTAGGCCAGGGAAGGCCAGGCCAGGCCAGGCAAGGCAAGGCCAGGCCAGCCTAGGAAAGGCAAGGCCAGGCCAGCCTAGGAAAGGCAAGGCCAGGCCAGGCCAGGAAAGGCCAGGCCAGGCCAGGAAAGGCCAGGCCATGCCAGGCCAGGAAAGGCCAGGCCAGGCCAGGAAAGGCCAGGCCAGGCCAGGCTAGGCAAGGAAAGGCCAGGGAAAGCAAGGCCAGGCCAGGCAAGGCCAGGCCAGGGAAGGCCAGGCCAGTCCAGGCCAGGTCAGTCCAGGCAAGGCAAGGCCAGGCCAGGAAAGGCAAGGCCAGGCAAGGCCAGGCCAGGTAAGGCAAGGCCAGGAAAGGCAAGGCCAGACCAGGGAAGGCCAGGCCAGGCAAGGCAAGGCCAGCTTAGGCTAGGCCAGGCCAGGTCAGGCCAGGCAAGGCCAGGGCTGGCCAGGCAAGGCAAGGCCAGGCCAGGCCAGGCAAGGCAATGCCAGGTTAGGCCAGGCCAGGAAAGGCAAGGCAAGGCCAGGAAAGGCCAGGGCACTCCAGGCCAGGCAAGGCCAGGTCAGGCCAGGCCAGGTCAGGCCATGCCAAGAAAGGCAAGGCCATGCCAGGAAAGGCAAGGCCAGGCCAGGCAAGGCAATGCCACACCAGGCCAGGAAAGGCCAGGCCAGGCCAGGAAAGGAAAGACGAGGCCAGGAAAGGCCAGGTCGGGCAAGGCCAGGCCAGGCAACACCAGGCCAGGCAAGGCCGGGCCAGACAAGGTAGGCCAGGCCAGTCAAGGCCAGGCCAGGCCAGGGAAGGCCAGACCAGGTAAGTCAAGCCCAGGCAAGGCCAGGCTAGGCCAGGAGAGGCCAGGTCATGCCAGGGAAGGAAAGGCAAGGCAAGGCCATGCCAGGCCAGGAAAGGCCAGGCCAGGCCAGGCAACGCCAGGCCAGGCCAGGCCAGGCTAGGCAAGGAAAGGCCAGGGAAGGAAAGGGCAGGCCAGGCAAGGCCAGGCCAGACAAGGCCAGGCCAGGCCACGCCAGGCCAGGTCAGGCCAAACAAGGCCAGGTCATGCCAGGAAAGGCCAGGCCAGGCCAGGCCAGGCAAGGCAAGGCCAGGCCAGGCCACTACAGATCAGGCAAGGCCAGGCCATGCCAGGCAAGGCAAGGCCAGGTCAGGCCAGGCCAGTTCAGGCCACGCCAGGCAAGGGCAGACCAGACAAGGAAAGGCCAGGGGAGGAAAGGCCAGGCCAGGCAAGGCCAGGCAAGGCCAGGCCAGGCCACGCCAGGAAAGGCCATGCCAGGCAAGGCAACGCCAGCCAAGGCCAGGAAAAGACAAGGCAGGAAAGGCCAGGTAAGGCCAGGCCCTTGCCTGACAAGGTTTGGTTTTCCTCTTTGAGTACTTGATGGGTTCATTTCCATCAGTGCAAATTGTTTCTGAAATGGAGTTCTCATTTCAAGTTTATTGCATGGGGGCTAGAGTGTGGGATTTTTGCTGTAATCAGTAACGCTTTTCAGCTGCAAGAGTCAGCTCTGTGAATTAATGTATTGCAGGTGCACCCAGAGAGGAAGTTTACAGCAAGGAGTTGACTTGCAGGCATGGAACATTTTGTTTGGGATGCAAGTACTTTGCGTCTTAACAAAAGGCCAGGCCAGGAAAGGCAAAGCCAGACCAGACCAGGAAAGGCCAGGCCAGGCCCGGCCAGGCAAGGCCGGCCAAGGCAAGGCCAGACCAGGCCAGGAAAGGCCAGGCCAGGCAAGGAAATGCCAGGCGAGGGAAGGCCAGGCCAGGGCAGGCCAGGCCAAGCAAGGCAAGGCCAGGCCAGTCAAGGTCAGGCCAGGCCAGGCCAGGCAACGCCAGGCCAGGCCAGGCCAGGCTAGGCAAGGAAAGGCCAGGGAAGGAAAGGGCAGGCCAGGCAAGGCCAGGCCAGTCCAGTCCAGGCCAGGAAAGGCCAGGCCAAGCAAGGCCAGGTCAGGACAGCCCAGGAAAGGCCAGGCCAGGAAAGGCCAGGCCAAGCAAGGCCAGGTCAGGACAGCCCAGGAAAGGCCAGGCCAGGCCAGGCAAGGCAAGGTCAGGCCAGGCCAGGCCAGGCCAGGAAAGGCCAGACCAGGCCAGGCAAGGCCAGGCCAGACAAAACCAGTCAAGGCCAGGAAAGGCCAGTCAAGGCCAGGGAAGGCCAGGCCAGGCCAGGCAAGGCCAGGGCTGGCCAGGCAAGGCAAGGCCAGGCCAGGCAAGGCAAGGCCAGGCCAGGCCAGGCAAGGCAATGCCAGGTTAGGCCAGGCCAGGAAAGGCAAGGCAAGGCCAGGAAAGGCCAGGGCACTCCAGGCCAGGCAAGGCCAGGTCAGGCCAGGCCAGGTCAGGCCATGCCAAGAAAGGCAAGGCCATGCCATGAAAGGCAAGGCCAGGCCAGGCAAGGCAATGCCACACCAGGCCAGGAAAGGCCAGGCCAGGCCAGGAAAGGAAAGACGAGGCCAGGAAAGGCCAGGTCGGGCAAGGCCAGGCCAGGCAACACCAGGCCAGGCAAGGCCGGGCCAGACAAGGTAGGCCAGGCCAGTCAAGGCCAGGCCAGGCCAGGGAAGGCCAGACCAGGTAAGTCAAGCCCAGGCAAGGCCAGGCTAGGCCAGGAGAGGCCAGGTCATGCCAGGGAAGGAAAGGCAAGGCAAGGCCATGCCAGGCCAGGAAAGGCCAGGCCAGGCCAGGCAACGCCAGGCCAGGCCAGGCCAGGCTAGGCAAGGAAAGGCCAGGGAAGGAAAGGGCAGGCCAGGCAAGGCCAGGCCAGACAAGGCCAGGCCAGGCCACGCCAGGCCAGGTCAGGCCAAACAAGGCCAGGTCATGCCAGGAAAGGCAAGGCCAGTCCAGACCAGACCAGACCAGGCAAGGCAAGACCAGGCAAGGCAAGGCCAGGCAAGGCAAGGCAAGGCCAGACCAGACGAGACCAGGAAAGGCCAGGCCAGGCCCGGCCAGGCCAGGACAGGCAAGGCAAGGCAAATCCAGGCCAGGAAAGGCCAGACAAGGCCAGGCCAGGCAAGGCCAGACCAGGCCACGCAAGGCAAGGCAAGGCCAGGCCAGACAAGGCAAGGCCAGGCCAGGCAAGGCCAGGAAAGGCCAGGCCAGGACATGCCAGTCAAGGCCAGGAAGGCAAGGCCAGAGAAGGCCAGGCCAGGAAAGGCCAGGCCAGGCAGAGCCAGGCCAGGTAAGGCAAGGCCAGGCAAGGCCAGGCCACGCCAGACAAGGCCATGAAAGGCAAGGACAGGCCAGGCAAGGCCAGGTCAGGGAAAGCCAGGCCAGGCAAGTCAAGGCCAGGTTAGGCCAGGGAAGGCCAGGCCAGCCTAGGAAAGGCAAGGCCAGGCCAGCCTAGGAAAGGCAAGGCCAGGCCAGCCTAGGAAAGGCAAGGCCAGGCCAGGCCAGGAAAGGCCAGGCCAGGCCAGGAAAGGCCAGGCCATGCCAGGCCAGGAAAGGCCAGGCCAGGCCAGGAAAGGCCAGGCCAGGCCAGGCTAGGCAAGGAAAGGCCAGGGAAAGCAAGGCCAGGCCAGGCAAGGCCAGGCCAGGGAAGGCCAGGCCAGTCCAGGCCAGGTCAGTCCAGGCAAGGCAAGGCCAGGCCAGGAAAGGCAAGGCCAGGCAAGGCCAGGCCAGGTAAGGCAAGGCCAGGAAAGGCAAGGCCAGACCAGGGAAGGCCAGGCCAGGCAAGGCAAGGCCAGCTTAGGCTAGGCCAGGCCAGGTCAGGCCAGGCAAGGCCAGGTCAGGCTAGGCAAGGCCAGGTCAGGCTAGGAAAGGCCAGGCCAGGCCAGGCCAGTCCATGCCAGGTCAGGCCAGGCAAGGGCAGGCCATGCCAGGAAAGGCAAGGCCAGGCCAGGCAAGGAAGGCCAGACCATGCCAGGCCAGGCAAGGAAAGTCCAGGCCAGGAAAGGCCAGGACATGCCAGGGAAGGAATGGCTAGGCAAGGCCAGGGAAGGCCACGCCAGGCAAAGTAAGGGCAGGCCAGGCCAGACAAGGCCAGAGCAGACCAAGCAAGGAAAGGCCAGGCAAGGCCAGGCCAGGCAAGGCAATGCCACACCAGGCCAGGAAAGGCCAGGCCAGGCCAGGAAAGGAAAGACGAGGCCAGGAAAGGCCAGGTCGGGCAAGGCCAGGCCAGGCAACACCAGGCCAGGCAAGGCCGGGCCAGACAAGGTAGGCCAGGCCAGTCAAGGCCAGGCCAGGCCAGGGAAGGCCAGACCAGGTAAGTCAAGCCCAGGCAAGGCCAGGCTAGGCCAGGAGAGGCCAGGTCATGCCAGGGAAGGAAAGGCAAGGCAAGGCCATGCCAGGCCAGGAAAGGCCAGGCCAGGCCAGGCAACGCCAGGCCAGGCCAGGCCAGGCTAGGCAAGGAAAGGCCAGGGAAGGAAAGGGCAGGCCAGGCAAGGCCAGGCCAGACAAGGCCAGGCCAGGCCACGCCAGGCCAGGTCAGGCCAAACAAGGCCAGGTCATGCCAGGAAAGGCAAGGCCAGTCCAGACCAGACCAGACCAGGACAGGCAAGACCAGGCAAGGCAAGGCCAGGCAAGGCAAGGCAAGGCCAGACCAGACGAGACCAGGAAAGGCCAGGCCAGGCCCGGCCAGGCCGGGACAGGCAAGGCAAGGCAAATCCAGGCCAGGAAAGGCCAGACAAGGCCAGGCCAGGCAAGGCCAGGCCAGGCCAGGCAAGGCTAGGAAAGGTCAGGTCAGGGAAGGCAAGGCCAGGCCAGGCCAGGCCAGGTAAGGCAAGGCAAGAGCAGGCCAGGTTAGGCTAGGACAGACCAGGAAAGGAAAGGCCAGGCCAGGCAATGACAGGAAACACCAGGCAAGGCCAGGCCAGGCCAGACAAGGCAAGATAAGGCCAGGCCAGGCCAGGACAGACCAGGAAAGGAAAGGCCAGGCCAGGCCAGACAAGGCAAGATAACGCCAGGTTAGGCCAGGGCAGGCCAGGCCAGGCCACGCCAGGCCACTCCAGGCCAGGCAAGGCCAGGCCAGGCCAGGTCAGGCTAGGCAAGGCCAGGCCAGGCCATGCAAGGAAATGCAAGGCCATGACAGGGAAGGAAAGGCCAGGCCAGGCCAGGTCAGGGAAGGCCAGGCCAGGTCAGGGAAGGCCAGGCCAGGCCAGGGAAGGCCAGGCCAGGCCAGGCCAGGCCAGGCCATGCCAGGAAAGGCAAGGCCAGGGCAAACAAGGCAAGGCCAGACCAGGCCTGGCAAGGCAAGGTTTGGTGTTCCTCTTTGAGTGCTTGATGGGTTCATTTCCATCAGTGCAAATTTTTTGTGAAATGGAGTTCTCATTTCAAGTTTATTGCATGGGGGCTAGAGTGTGGGATTTTTGCTGTAATCAGTAACGCTTTTCAGCTGCAAGAGTCAGCTCTGTTAATTAATGTATTGCAGGTGCACCCAGAGAGGAAGTTTACAGCAAGGAGTTGACTTGCAGGCATGGAACATTTTGTTTGGAATGCAAGTCCTTTGCGTCTTAACAAAAGGCAAGGCCAGGCAAGGCCAGGCCAGGTTAGGCAAGGCCACTCCAGGCCAGGCCAGGCTAGGAAAGGCCAGGCAAGGCCAGGCAAGGCCAGGCCAGGCCAGGATTGGCCAGGCAAGGAAGGGCCAGGCCAGACTAGGCTAGGAAAGGCCAGGCCAGGAAAAGCCAGGCAAGGCCAGGCCAGGCCAGGGAAGGCCAGCCAGGTAAGTCAAGGCCAGGGCAGGCCAGGCCAGGCCAGGAAAGTCAAGTCCAGGCCAGGCCAGGCCAGGAAAGGCCAGGCCATGCCAGGGAAGGAAAGGCCAGGCAAGGCCAGGCCGGGCCAGGCCAGGCAAGGCCAGGCCGGGCCAGGCAAGGCAAGGCCAGGCCAGGCCAGGCCAGGCTAGGAAAGGCCAGGCCAGGAAAAGCCAGGCAAGTCCAGGCCAGGCCAGGCAAGGCCAGATCAGGGAAGGCCAGGCCAGGCAAGGCAAGCCAGGTTAGGCCAGGCCAGGCCAGGCCAGGCTAGGAAAGGGCAGGCCAGGCCAGGCTAGGAAAGGGCAGGCCAGGCCCGGGAAGGCCAGGCCAGGTCAGGCCAGGTCAGGCCAGGCGAGGTCAGGTCAGGCCAGGCCAGGTCAGGCCAGGCAATGGCAGGCCAGGCCAGGCAAGGCCAGGCCAGGGAACGCCAGGCCAGGCCAGGCCAGGCCAGGCTAGGAAAGGCCAGGCCAGGCCAGGCCAGGCCAGGCTAGGAAAGGCCAAACCAGGCCAGGCCAGGCCAGGGTAGGAAAGGCCAGGCAAGGCCAGGCCAGGCCAGGCCCGGCCAGGCAAGGTAAGGCCAGGCCAGGCCAGGCTTGCCTAGGACATGCCAGGCCAGGAAAAGCCGGGCAAGGCCAGGCCAGGCAAGACTAGGGAAGGGCAGGCCAGGCAAGGCAAGGCCAGGTTAGACCAGGGCAGGCCAGACCAGGCTAGGAAAGGCCAGGCCAGACCAGGCAAGGCCAGGCAAGCTACGAAAGGCCAGGCCAGGCGAGGGTAGGCCAGTCCAGGCCAGGCAAGGCCAGTCCAGGCCAGGGAAGGCCAGACCAGGTAAGTCAAGGCCAGGCCACGAAAGGCAAGGTTTGGTTTTCCTGTTTGAGTGCTTGATCGGTTCATTTCCATCAGTGCAAATTGTTTGTGAAATGGAGTTCTCATTTCAAGTTTATTGCATGGGGGCTAGAGTGTGGGATTTTTGCTGTAATCAGTAACGCTTTTCAGCTGCAAGAGTCAGCTCTGTGAATTAATGTATTGCAGGTGCACCCAGAGAGGAAGTCTCTGTTAATTAATGTATTGCAGGTGCACCCAGAGAGGAAGTTTACAGCAAGGAGTTGACTTGCAGGCATGGAACATTTTGTTTGGAATGCAAGTCCTTTGCGTCTTAACAAAAGGCTAGGCAAGGCCAGGCCAGACAAGGCAAGGCCAGGCCAGGCCAGGGAAGGCCAGACCAGGAAAGGCTAGGAAAGGCCAGGAAAGGCTAGGAAAGGCCAGGAAAGGCTAGGAAAGGCCAGGCAAGGCAAGGCAAGGCAAGGCCAGGTTAGGCCAGGCCAGGCCAGGCAAGGCCAGGTCAGGCCAGGCAAGAGCAAGCCAGCAAGGAAAGGCCAGGCGAGGGCAGGCCAGGCCAGGGCAGGCCAGGCAATGCCAGGCCAGGCCAGGCAAGGCAAGATAAGGCCAGGCCAGGCCAGGACAGACCAGAAAAGGAAAGGCCAGGCCAGGCCCGGCAAGGAAAGGCCAGGCCAGGGAAGGCCAGGAAAGGCAAGGCCAGGTTAGGCCAGGGCAGGCCAGGCCAGGCCAGGCCAGGCTAGGCTAGCAAAGGCCAGGCCAGGCAAGTCCAAGCCAGGCCAGGTCATGCCAGGCTATGCCAGGCCAGGCTAAGAAAGTCCAGGCCAGGCAAGTCCAGGCGAGGCCAGGTAAGGCCAGGCCATGCAAGGAAAGGCAAGGCCAGGACAGGCCAGGCCAAAAAAGGCAAGGCCAGGCTAAGAAAGGCCAGGCAAGGCCAGGCCAGGCCAGGCTAGGAAAGGCCAGGCGAGGCCAGTCCAGGCCAGGGAAGGCCAGACCAGGTAAGTCAAGGCCAGGGCAGGCCAGGCCAGGCCAGGAAAGGCCAGGCCATGCCAGGGAAGGAAAGGCCAGGCAAGGCCAGGCCGGGCCAGGCAAGGCAAGGCCAGGCCAGGCCAGGCCAGGCTAGGAAAGGGCAGGCCAGGCTAGGAAAGGGCAGGCCAGGCTAGGAAAGGGCAGGCCAGGCCAGGGAAGGCCAGGCCAGGTCAGGCCAGGCCAGGTCAGGCCAGGCAATTACAGGCCAGGCCAGGCAAGGCCAGGCCAGGGAACGCCAGGCCAGGCCAGGCCAGGCTAGGAAAGGCCAGGCCAGGCCATGCCAGGCCAGGCTAGGAAAGGCCAGGCCAGGCCAGGCCAGGCCAGGCTAGGAAAGGCCAAACCAGGCCAGGCCAGGCCAGGGTAGGAAAGGCCAGGCAAGGCCAGGCCAGGCCAGGCCTGGCCAGGCAAGGTAAGGCCAGGCCAGGCCAGGCTTGCCTAGGAAATGCCAGTCCAGGAAAAGCCGGGCAAGGCCAGGCCAGGCAAGACTAGGGAAGGGCAGGCCAGGCAAGGCAAGGCCAGGTTAGACCAGGGCAGGCTAGACCAGGCTAGGAAAGGCCAGGCCAGACCAGGCAAGGCCAGGCAGGCTACGAAAGGCCAGGCCAGGCGAGGGTAGGCCAGTCCAGGCCAGGCAAGGCCAGTCCAGGCCAGGGAAGGCCAGACCAGGTAAGTCAAGGCCAGGCCACGAAAGGCAAGGTTTGGTTTTCCTGTTTGAGTGCTTGATCGGTTCATTTCCATCAGTGCAAATTCTTTGTGAAATGGAGTTCTCATTTCAAGTTTATTGCCTGGGGGCTAGAGTGTGGGATTTTTGCTGTAATCAGTAACGCTTTTCAGCTGCAAGAGTCAGCTCTGTTAATTAATGTATTGCAGGTGCACCCAGAGAGGAAGTCTCTGTTAATTAATGTATTGCAGGTGCACCCAGAGAGGAAGTTTACAGCAAGGAGTTGACTTGCAGGCATGGAACATTTTGTTTGGAATGCAAGTCCTTTGCGTCTTAACAAAAGGCTAGGCAAGGCCAGGCCAGAAAAAGCAAGGCTAGGAAAGGCCAGGAAAGGCTAGGAAAGGCCAGGAAAGGCTAGGAAAGGCCAGGCAAGGCTAGGGAAGGCCAGGCCAGGCCAGGCAAGGCAAGGCAAGGCCAGGTTAGGCCAGGCCAGGCCAGGCAAGGCCAGGTCAGGCCAGGCAAGAGCAGGCCAGCAAGGAAAGGCCAGGCGAGGCAAGGCCAGGCGAGGGCAGGCCAGGCCAGGGCAGGCAAGGCAAGATAAGGCCAGGCCAGGCCAGGACAGACCAGAAAAGGAAAGGCCAGGGAAGGCCAGGCCAGGGAAGGCCAGGCCAGGCCAGGACAGGCTAGGCTAGCAAAGTCCAGGCCCGGCAAGTCCAGGCCCGGCAAGTCCAGGCCCGGCAAGTCCAGGCCAGGCAAGGCCAGGCCAGGCCAGGTAAGGCCAGGCCATGCAAGGAAAGGCAAGGCCAGGCCAGGCCAAACAAGGCAAAGCCAGGCAAGGCCAGGCCAGGGGAGGAAAGACCAGGGGATGAAAGGCAAGGCAAGGCCAGGCCAGGCAAGGCAAGGTTTGGTTTTCCTGTTTGAGTGCTTGATGGGTTCATTTCCATCAGTGCAAATTGTTTGTGAAATGGAGTTCTCATTTCAAGTTTACTGCATGGGGGCTAGAGTGTGGGATTTTTGCTCTAATTAGTAATGCTTTTCAGCTGCAAGAGTCAGCTCTGTTAATTAATGTATTGCAGGTGCACCCAGAGAGGAAGTTTACAGCAAGGAGTTGACTTGCAGGCATGGAACATTTTGTTTGGGATGCAAGTCCTTTGCATCGTAACAAAAGGCCAGGCCAGGCCAGGGAAGGCCAGACCAGGTAAGTCAAGGCCAGGAAAGTCCAGGCCATGACAGGGAAGGAAAGGCCAGGCAAGGCCAGGCCAGGCCAGGCCAGTCCCGGCCAGGCAAGGCAAGGCCAGGCCAGGTTAGGCTAGGAAAGGCCAGGCCAGGAAAAGGCAGGCAAGGCTAGGCCATGCCAGGCAAGGCTAGGGAAAGCCAGGCCAGGCCAGGCCAGGCCAGACTAGGAAACACCAGGCCAGGGCAGGCCAGGCCAGGAAAGGCCAGGCCAGGACACTCTAGGCCAGGCAAGGGAAGGCCATGCCAGGCCAGGCCAAACCAGACCAGACAAGGCCAGGCAAGACCAGGCCAATCCAGGCCAGGCCATGAAAGGCCAGGCAAGGGCAGGTAAGGCACAGCCAGGCAAGGCCAGGCCATGCCATGCCAGGCAAGGCAAGGCCACATCAGGCCAGAAAAGGCCAGGCCAGGCCAGGCTAGGAAAGGCCAGGCCAGGCCAGGCAAGGTTTGTTTTTCCTGTTTGAGTGCTTGATGGGTTCATTTCCATCAGTGCAAATTGTTTCTGAAATGGAGTTCTCATTTCAAGTTTATTGCATGGGGGCTAGAGTGTGGGATTTTTGCTGTAATCAGTAACGCTTTTCAGCTGCAAGAGTCAGCTCTGTTAATTAATGTATTGCAGGTGCACCCAGAGAGGAAGTTTACAGCAAGGAGTTGACTTGCAGGCATGGAACATTTTGTTTGGGACGCAAGTCCTTTGCATCTTAACAAAAGGCCAGGCCAGGCCAGGAAAGGCCAGGCCATGCCATGGAAGGAATGGCCAGGCAAGGCCAGGCCAGGCCAGGGAAGGCCCGACCAGGTAAGTCAAGGCCAGACCAGGCCAGGCTAGGAAAGGCCAGGCCAGGAAAAGCCAGGCAAGGCCAGGCCAGGCAAGGCTAGGGAAGGCCAGGCCAGGCCAGGCATGGGAAGGCCAGGTTAGGCCAGGCGAGGAAAGGCAAGGCCAGGCCAGGGCAGGTCAGGCCAGGAAAGGCCAGGCCATGCCAGGCAAGGCAAGGCCAGGCAAGGCCAGACAGGGCAAGGCAAGGCCACATCAGGCCAGGAAAGGCCAGGAAAGCCAGGCCAGGCCAGGCCAGGCCAGGCCAGGTAAGGCTAGGCAAGGCCAGGCCAGGCCATGCCATGCCAGGCCAGGCCAGGCCATGAAAGGCCACGCCAGGCCAGGAAAGGCAAGGCAAGGCCAGACCAGGAAAGGCTAGGCCAGGAAAGGCCAGGCCAGGCCAGGCAAGGCAAGGCCAGGCCAGGCTAGGCTAGGAAAGGCCAGGCCAGGAAAAGCCAGGGAAGGCCAGGCCAGGTCAGGGAAGGCCAGGCGAGGCCAGGTCAGGGAAGGCCAGGGAAGGCAAGGCCAGGTTAGGCCAGTCCAGGCCAGGCCAGGGTAGGAAAGGCCAGGCCAGGCAAGGCCAGGCCAGGCCAGGCTAGGAAATGCTAGGCCAGGGTAGGAAAGGCCAGGCCAGGCAAGGCCAGTACAGGCCAGGCAAGGCCAGGGAAGGCAAGGCCAGCCCAGGCCAGGTCAGGCACGGCTAGGCAAGGCCAGGCCATGCCATGGAATCAAGGCCAGGCCAGGCCACTCCAAACCAGGCAAGGCCAGGGCAGGCCAGGCAAGGCAAGGCCACACCAGGCCAGGAAAGGCCAGAAAAGCCAGGCCAGGCCGGGCTAGGAAATGCCAGGCCAGGCCAGGCCAGGCTAGGAAAGGCCGGGCCAGGGCAGGCCGGGCCAGGGCAGGAAAGGCCAGGCCAGGCCATGAAAGGCCACGCCAGGCCAGGCAAGGCAAGACCAGACAAGGAAAGGCTAGGCCAGGAAAGGCCAGACCACGCCAGGGAAGGCCAGGCAAGGCAAGGCCAGGTTAGGCCAGGTCAGGCCAGGGTAGGAAAGGCAAGGCCAGGCCAGGCCAGGCCAGGAAACGCCAGGCCGGAACAGGCCAGGCCAGGCCAGGCCACGCTAGGCCAGGCCAGGCAAGGCAAGGCCAGGCCAGTCCAGGCCAGGCGAAGCAAGGCCAGGCAAGGCAAGGCCAGGCCATGCCAGGAAAGGCAAGACCAGGCCAGGCAAGGCGAGGCCAGGGCAGGTCAGGCATGGCCAGGCAAGGCCAGGCCCTGCCGTGGCAGACAAGGCCAGGCCAGTCCACTCCAAGCCAGGCAAGGCCAGAACAGGCAAGGCAAGGCCACAACAGGCCAGGAAAGGCCAGGAAAGCCAGGCCGGGCTAGGAAAGGCCAGGTCAGGAAAGGCCATGCCAGGCTAGGAAAGGCCGGGCCAGGCCAGGCCAGGCCAAACCAGACGAGACGAGGCCAGGCAAGACCAGGCCAGGCCATGAAAGGCCACGCCAGGCCAGGCAAGGCAAGGCCAGGCAACGCTAGGAAAGGCCAGGCCAGGAAAGGCCAGGCAATGGCAGGTCAGGCACTGCCTGGCAAGGCCAGGCCATGCCATGCCAGGCAAGGCAAGGCCAGAGCAGGAAAGGCTAGGCCAGGAAAGGCCAGACCAGACCAGGAAAGGCCAGGCCAGGCCAGGCCACTCCAGGCCACTCCAGGCCAGGCCAGGGAAGGCCAGGCCCGGCCAGGCAAGGGCAGGCCATGCCAGGCCATGCCAGGAAAGGCAAGACCAGGCCAGGCAAGGCCAGGCCAGGGCAGGTCAGGAACGGCCAGGCAAGGCCAGGCCGTGCCATGGCAGGCAAGGCCAGGCCAGGCCACTCCAGGCCAGGCAAGGCCAGGGCAGGCCAGGCAAGGCAAGGCCACACCAGGCCAGGAAAGGCCAGGAAAGCCAGGCCAGGCCGGGCTAGAAAAGGCCAGGACAGGCCAGGCAAGACCAGGCCAGGCAAGACCAGGCCAGGCAAGGCCAGCCCAGGCCAGGTCAGGCACGGCTAGGCAAGGCCAGGCTAGGAAAGGCCAGGCCAGGGCAGGCCAGGCCAGGCAAGGCCAGGCCATGCAAGGAAAGGAAAGGCCAGGTAAGGCCAGGCCACTCCAGGCCAGGGAAGGCCCGGCCAGGCCAGGCAAGGAAAGGCGAGGTCGGGCCAGTCCAGGCAAGGCCAGACCAGGCCAGGCCAGGCAAGGCCAGGCCAGACAAGGAAAGGCAAGGCCAGGCCAGGGGAGGAAAGGCCAGGCCAGGCAAGGCAAGGTTTGGTTTTTCTCTTTGAGTACTTGATGGGTTCATTTCCATCAGTGCAAATTTTTTCTGAAATGGAGTTCTCATTTCAAGTTTATTGCATGGGGGCTAGAGTGTGGGATTTTTGCTGTAATCAGTAACGCTTTTCAGCTGCAAGAGTCAGCTCTGTGAATTAATGTATTGCAGGTGCACCCAGAGAGGAAGTTTACAGGAAGGAGTTGACTTGCAGGCATGGAACATTTTGTTTGGAATGCAAGTCCTTTGCGTCTTAACAAAAGGCCAGGCCAGGCCAGGGAAAGCCAGACCAGGTAAGTCAAGGCCAGGCCAGGCCAAGCAAGGCCAGGAAAGGCCAGGCCATGCCAGGGAAGGAATGGCCAGGCAAGGCAAGGCCAGGTTAGGCTAGGCCAGGCCAGGCCAGGTTAGGCTAGGCCAGGCCAGGCCAGGTTAGGCTAGACCAGGCCAGGCCAGGCTAGGAAAGGCCAGGCTAGGAAAGGCCAGGCAAGGCCAGGCCAGGCCACTACAGGCCAGGCCAGGCAAGGTCAGGCAAGGCCAGGAAGTTCCAGGCCAGGCCAGACCAGACGAGACCAGGCCAGGCAAGGCCAGGCCAGGCTAGGAAAGGCGAGGCCAAGCCAGGAAAGGCCAGGCCAGGAAAGGCCAGACAAGGCCAGGCCAGGCCAGGCAAGGCAAGGCCAGACCAGGTCAGGAAAGGCTAGGCCAGGCCAGGCTAGGCCAGGGAAGGCCCGATCAGGTAAGTCAAGGCCAGGCCAGGCCAGGTAAGGCCAGGAAAGGCCAGGCCATGCCAGGGAAGGAATGGCCAGGCAAGGCCAGGAAAGGCCAGGCCATGCCAGGGAAGGAATTGCCGGGCAAGGCCAGGCCAGGCCAGGCCATGCCAGGGAAGGAATGGCCGGGCAAGGCCAGGCCAGGCCCGGCCAAGCAAGGGAAGGCCAGGCCAGGCTAGGCTAGGAAAGGCCAGGCCAGGAAAAGCCAGGCAAGGCTAGGGAAGGCCAGGCCAGGCAAGGCTAGGGAAGGCCAGGCCAGGCCAGGCATGGGAAGGCCAGGCCAGGCATGGGAAGGCCAGGCCAGGCATGGGAAGGCCAGGTTAGGCCAGGCCAGGCAAGGCCAGGCCAGGCTAGGAAAGGCAAGGCCAGGCCAGGAAAGGCCAGGTCAGGCCAGGAAAGGCCAGGCCATGCCAGGCAAGGCAAGGCCAGGCAAGGCCAGACCAGGCAAGGCAAGGCCACACCAGGCCAGGAAATGCCAGGAAAGCCAGGCCAGGCCGGGCTAGGAAAGGCCAGGCCAGGCTAGGAAAGGCCAGGCCAGGGCAGGCCAGGCCAGGCCAGGTCAGGCTCGGTAAGGCCAGGCCATGCCATGCCAGGCCAGGCCAATCCAGACCAGACCAGGCCAGGCAAGACCAGGCCAGGCCATGAAAGGCCACGCCAGGCCAGGCAAGGCAAGGCCAGGCAAGGCTAGGAAAGGCCAGGCCAGGAAAGACCAGGCAAGTGCAGGTCAGGCACGGCCTGGCAAGGCCAGGCCATGCCATGCCAGGCAAGGCAAGGCCAGAGCAGAAAAGGCTAGGCCAGGAAAAGCAAGGCCAAACCAGACCAGGCCAGGCCAGGCAAGACCAGGCCAGGCAAGGCAAGGCCAGGCCAGGCTAGGCTAGGAAAGGCCAGGCCAGGAAAAGCCAGGGAAGGCCAGGCCAGGTCAGGGAAGGCCAGGCCAGGTCAGGGAAGGCCAGGCAAGGCCAGGTCAGGGAAGGCCAGGGAAGGCAAGGCCAGGTTAGGCCAGGCCAGGCAAGGCCAGGCCAGGCCACTCCAGGCCACTCCAGGCCAGGCAAGGGCAGGCCATGCCAGGCCATGCCAGGAAAGGCAAGACCAGGCCAGGCAAGACCAAGCCAGGGCAGGTCAGGAACGGCCAGGCAAGGCCAGGCCGTGCCATGGCAGGCAAGGCCAGGCCAGTCCACTCCAGGCCAGGCAAGGCCAGGGCAGGCCAGGCAAGGCAAGGCCACACTAGGCCAGGAAAGGCCAGGAAAGCCAGGCCAGGCCGGGCTAGAAAAGGCCAGGACAGGCCAGGTCAGGCACGGCTAGGCAAGGCCAGGCTAGGAAAGGCCAGGCCAGGGCAGGCCAGGCCCGGAAAGGCCAGGCCAGGCAAGGCCAGGCCATGCAAGGAAAGGAAAGGCCAGGTAAGGCCAGGACGTTCCAGGCCAGGCAAGACCAGACCAGACCAGGCCAGGCCAGGTTAGGCTAGACCAGGCCAAGCCAGGCTAGGAAAGGCCAGGCTAGGAAAGGCCAGGCCACTCCAGGCCAGGCCACTCCAGGCCACTCCAGGCCACGTCAGGCCAGGCAAGGTCAGGCAAGGCCAGGAAGTTCCAGGCCAGGCCAGACCAGACGAGACCAGGCCAGGCAAGGCCAGGCCAGGCTAGGAAAGGCCAGGCCAGGCCAGGCCAGACAAGGCCAGGCCAGGCCAGGCCAGGCAAGGCAAGGCCAGGCCAGGCCAGGCAAGGCAAGGCCACACCAGGCCAGGAAAGGCCAGGAAAGCCCGGCCAGGCCGGGCTAGAAAAGGCCAGGACAGGCCAGGCAAGACCAGGCCAGGCAAGGCCAGCCCAGGCCAGGTCAGGCAAGGCCAGGCAAGGCAAGGCAAGGCCAGGCCAGGCAAGGCAAGGCCAGGCCAGGCAAGGCAAGGCCAGACCAGGCCAGGCAAGTCCAGGCAAGGCAAGGCAAGGCCAGGCCAGGCAAGGAAAGGCCAGGCCAGGCCAGGCTAGGGTAGCAAAGGCCAGGCCAGGCAATTCTAGGCCAGGCAATTCTAGGCCAGGCAAGTCCAGGCTAGGAAAGGCCAGGCCAGGCTAGGAAAGGCCAGGCCAGGCTAGGAAAGGCCAGGCCAGGCTAGGAAAGGCCAGGCCGGGCCACTCCAGGCCAGGCAAGGCCAGGCCAGGCCCGGCCAGGTCAGGCTAAGCAAGGCCAGGCTGTTCCAGGCCAGGCAAGGCCAGGCAAGGCAATGCCAGACCAGGCCAGGAAAGGCCCGGCCAGGCCAGGAAAGGCCGGGTCGGGCCAGGCCAGGCAAGGCCAGGCAAGGCAAGGCCAGGCCAGGCCAGGCAAGGCAAGGTTTGGTTTTCCTGTTTGAGTGCTTGATGGGTTCATTTCCATCAGTGCAAATTGTTTGTGAAATGGAGTTCTCATTTCAAGTTTATTGCATGGGGGCTAGAGTGTGGGATTTTTGCTGTAATCAGTAACGCTTTTCAGCTGCAAGAGTCAGCTCTGTGAATTAATGTATTGCAGGTGCACCCAGAGAGGAAGTTGACAGCAAGGAGTTGACTTGCAGGCATGGAACATTTTGTTTAGAATGCAAGTCCTTTGCGTCTTAACAAAAGGCCAGGCCAGGCTAGGCTAGAAAGGCCAGGCCAGGAAAAGCCAGGCAAGGCCAGGCCAGGCTAGGGAAGGCCAGGCAAGGCCAGGTCAGGGAAGGCCAGGCCAGGCCAGACAAGGCCAGGCCAGACAAGGCAAGGTAAGGCCAGGCCAGGCCTGGCCAGACCAGGAAAGGAAAGGCCAGGCAAGGCAAGGCCAGGCCAGGTTAGGCCAGGACACTCCAGGCCAGGCAATGCCAGGCAAGGCCAGGCCAGGCCAGGCCAGGCCTGGCTAGGAAAGGCCAGGCAAGGCCGTGCCAGGCCAGGGAAGGCCAGATCAGGTATGTCAAGGCCAGGCCAGGCCAGGCTAGGCTAGGAAAGGCCAGGCCAGGAAAAGCCAGGCCAGGCAAGGCTAGGGAAGGCCAGGCCACGCCAGGCAAGGCCAGGTCATGGAAGGCCAGGCCAGGCCAGACAAGGCAAGGCAAGGCCAGGTTAGGCCAGGCCAGGCCAGGCCAGGCAAGGCCAGGAAAGGCCAGGCCATGCCAGGGAAGGAATGGCCAGGCAAGGCAAGGCCAGGCTAGGCTAGGAAAGGCCAGGCCAGGAAAAGCCAGGCAAGGCCAGGCAAGGCTAGGGAAGGCCAGGCCAGGCAAGGCCAGGTAAGGCTAGGGAAGGCCAGGCCAGGCTAGGAAAGGCCAGGCTAGGAAAGGCCAGGCCAGGCCAGGCCCGGAAAGGCCAGGCCACTCCAGGCCAGGCAAGGCCAGGCCAGTCCAGGTCAGGCCAGGCAAGGCCAGGCCAGGCTAGGAAAGGCCAGGCCAGGCAAGGCCACTCCAGGCCACTCCAGGCCAGGCCAGGCAAGGCCACTCCAGGCCAGGCCAGGGAAGGCCAGGCCAGGCAAGGGCAGGCCATGCCAGGCCATGCCAGGAAAGGCAAGACCAGGCCAGGCAAGGCCAGGCCAGGGCAGGTCAGGAACGGCCAGGCAAGGCCAGGCCGTGCCATGGCAGGCAAGGCCAGGCCAGGCAACTCCAGGCCAGGCAAGGCCAGGGCAGGCCAGGCAAGGCAAGGCCACACCAGGCCAGGAAAGGCCAGGAAAGCCAGGCCAGGCCGGGCTAGAAAAGGCCAGGACAGGCCAGGCAAGACCAGGCCAGGCAAGGCCAGCCCAGGCCAGGTCAGGCACGGCTAGGCAAGGCCAGGCTAGGAAAGGCCAGGCCAGGGCAGGCCAGGCCAGGCAAGGCCAGGCCATGCAAGGAAAGGAAAGGCCAGGTAAGGCCAGGCCACTCCAGGCCAGGAAAGGCCCGGCCAGGCCAGGCAAGGAAAGGCGAGGTCGGGCCAGTCCAGGCAAGGCCAGACCAGGCCAGGCCAGGCAAGGCCAGTCCAGGCAAGGCCAGGCCAGACAAGGCAAGGCAAGGCCAGGCCAGGCCTGGCCAGACCAGGAAAGGAAAGGCCAGGCAAGGCCAGGTCAGGGAAAGCCAGGCCAGGCAAGGCAAGGCCAGGTTAGGCCAGGCCACTCCAGGCCAGGCAATGCCAGGCAAGGCCAGGCCAGGCCAGGCCAGGCCTGGCTAGGAAAGGCCAGGCAAGGCCGTGCCAGGCCAGGGAAGGCCAGACCAAGTATGTCAAGGCCAGGCCAGGCCAGGCTAGGCTAGGAAAGGCCAGGCCAGGAAAAGCCAGGCCAGGCAAGGCTAGGGAAGGCCAGGCCACGCCAGGCAAGGCCAGGTCATGGAAGGCCAGGTTAGGCCAGGCAAGGCAAGGCCAGGTTAGGCCAGGCCAGGCCAGGCCAGGCAAGGCCAGGAAAGGCCAGGCCATGCCAGGGAAGGAATGGCCAGGCAAGGCAACGCCAGGCTAGGCTAGGAAAGGCCAGGCCAGGAAAAGCCAGGCAAGGCCAGGCAAGGCTAGGGAAGGCCAGGCCAGGCAAGGCCAGGTAAGGCTAGGGAAGGCCAGGTAAGGCCAGGCTAGGAAAGGCCAGGCTAGGAAAGGCCAGGCCAGGCCAGGCCCGGAAAGGCCAGGCCACTCCTGGCCAGGCAAGGCCAGGCCAGTCCAGGTCAGGCCAGGCAAGGCCAGGCCATGCAAGGAAAGGCAAGGCCAGGCAAGGCCAGGGCGTTCCAGGCCAGACCAGACCAGGCCAGGCAAAGCCAGGCCAGGCTAGGAAAGGCCAGGTCAGGCAAGGCCAGGCCAGGCCAGACAAGGCAAGGCCAGGGCACTCCAGGCCAGGCAAGGCCAGGCCAGGTCAGGCCAGGCAAGGCCAGGCCATGCAAGGAAAGGCAAGGCTAGGCCGTTCCAGGCCAGGCCAGGCCAGACCAGACCAGACCAGGCTAGGCCAGGAAAGGCCAGGCCAGGCCAGACAAGGCAAGGCCAGACCAGGCCAGGAAAGGCCCGGCCAGGCCAGGCAAGTAAAGGCGAGGTCGGGCCAGTCCAGGCAAGGCCAGGCCAGGAAAGGCAAGGCCAGGCCAGACAAGGCAAGGCCAGGCCAGGCCAGGGGAGGAAAGGCCAGGCCAGGCGAGGCAAGGTTTGGTTTTCCTCTTTGAGTGCTTGATGGGTTCATTTCCATCAGTGCAAATTGTTTCTGAAATGGAGTTCTCATTTCAAGTTTATTGCATGGGGGCTAGAGTGTGGGATTTTTGCTGTAATCAGTAACGCTTTTCAGCTGCAAGAGTCAGCTCTGTGAATTAATGTATTGCAGGTGCACCCAGAGAGGAAGTTGACAGCAAGGAGTTGACTTGCAGGCATGGAACATTTTGTTTAGAATGCAAGTCCTTTGCGTCTTAACAAAAGGCCAGGCCAGGCTAGGCTAGAAAGGCCAGGCCAGGAAAAGCCAGGCAAGGCCAGGCCAGGCTAGGGAAGGCCAGGCAAGGCCAGGTCAGGGAAGGCCAGGCCAGGCCAGACAAGGCCAGGCCAGACAAGGCAAGGTAAGGCCAGGCCAGGCCTGGCCAGACCAGGAAAGGAAAGGCCAGGCAAGGCAAGGCCAGGCCAGGTTAGGCCAGGACACTCCAGGCCAGGCAATGCCAGGCAAGGCCAGGCCAGGCCAGGCCAGGCCTGGCTAGGAAAGGCCAGGCAAGGCCGTGCCAGGCCAGGGAAGGCCAGATCAGGTATGTCAAGGCCAGGCCAGGCCAGGCTAGGCTAGGAAAGGCCAGGCCAGGAAAAGCCAGGCCAGGCAAGGCTAGGGAAGGCCAGGCCACGCCAGGCAAGGCCAGGTCATGGAAGGCCAGGCCAGGCCAGACAAGGCAAGGCAAGGCCAGGTTAGGCCAGGCCAGGCCAGGCCAGGCAAGGCCAGGAAAGGCCAGGCCATGCCAGGGAAGGAATGGCCAGGCAAGGCAAGGCCAGGCTAGGCTAGGAAAGGCCAGGCCAGGAAAAGCCAGGCAAGGCCAGGCAAGGCTAGGGAAGGCCAGGCCAGGCAAGGCCAGGTAAGGCTAGGGAAGGCCAGGCCAGGCTAGGAAAGGCCAGGCTAGGAAAGGCCAGGCCAGGCCAGGCCCGGAAAGGCCAGGCCACTCCAGGCCAGGCAAGGCCAGGCCAGTCCAGGTCAGGCCAGGCAAGGCCAGGCCAGGCTAGGAAAGGCCAGGCCAGGCAAGGCCACTCCAGGCCACTCCAGGCCAGGCCAGGCAAGGCCACTCCAGGCCACTCCAGGCCAGGCCAGGGAAGGCCAGGCCAGGCAAGGGCAGGCCATGCCAGGCCATGCCAGGAAAGGCAAGACCAGGCCAGGCAAGGCCAGGCCAGGGCAGGTCAGGAACGGCCAGGCAAGGCCAGGCCGTGCCATGGCAGGCAAGGCCAGGCCAGGCAACTCCAGGCCAGGCAAGGCCAGGGCAGGCCAGGCAAGGCAAGGCCACACCAGGCCAGGAAAGGCCAGGAAAGCCAGGCCAGGCCGGGCTAGAAAAGGCCAGGACAGGCCAGGCAAGACCAGGCCAGGCAAGGCCAGCCCAGGCCAGGTCAGGCACGGCTAGGCAAGGCCAGGCTAGGAAAGGCCAGGCCAGGGCAGGCCAGGCCAGGCAAGGCCAGGCCATGCAAGGAAAGGAAAGGCCAGGTAAGGCCAGGCCACTCCAGGCCAGGAAAGGCCCGGCCAGGCCAGGCAAGGAAAGGCGAGGTCGGGCCAGTCCAGGCAAGGCCAGACCAGGCCAGGCCAGGCAAGGCCAGTCCAGGCAAGGCCAGGCCAGACAAGGCAAGGCAAGGCCAGGCCAGGCCTGGCCAGACCAGGAAAGGAAAGGCCAGGCAAGGCCAGGTCAGGGAAAGCCAGGCCAGGCAAGGCAAGGCCAGGTTAGGCCAGGCCACTCCAGGCCAGGCAATGCCAGGCAAGGCCAGGCCAGGCCAGGCCAGGCCTGGCTAGGAAAGGCCAGGCAAGGCCGTGCCAGGCCAGGGAAGGCCAGACCAAGTATGTCAAGGCCAGGCCAGGCCAGGCTAGGCTAGGAAAGGCCAGGCCAGGAAAAGCCAGGCCAGGCAAGGCTAGGGAAGGCCAGGCCACGCCAGGCAAGGCCAGGTCATGGAAGGCCAGGTTAGGCCAGGCAAGGCAAGGCCAGGTTAGGCCAGGCCAGGCCAGGCCAGGCAAGGCCAGGAAAGGCCAGGCCATGCCAGGGAAGGAATGGCCAGGCAAGGCAACGCCAGGCTAGGCTAGGAAAGGCCAGGCCAGGAAAAGCCAGGCAAGGCCAGGCAAGGCTAGGGAAGGCCAGGCCAGGCAAGGCCAGGTAAGGCTAGGGAAGGCCAGGTAAGGCCAGGCTAGGAAAGGCCAGGCTAGGAAAGGCCAGGCCAGGCCAGGCCCGGAAAGGCCAGGCCACTCCTGGCCAGGCAAGGCCAGGCCAGTCCAGGTCAGGCCAGGCAAGGCCAGGCCATGCAAGGAAAGGCAAGGCCAGGCAAGGCCAGGGCGCTCCAGGCCAGACCAGACCAGGCCAGGCAAAGCCAGGCCAGGCTAGGAAAGGCCAGGTCAGGCAAGGCCAGGCCAGGCCAGACAAGGCAAGGCCAGGGCACTCCAGGCCAGGCAAGGCCAGGCCAGGTCAGGCCAGGCAAGGCCAGGCCATGCAAGGAAAGGCAAGGCTAGGCCGTTCCAGGCCAGGCCAGGCCAGACCAGACCAGACCAGGCTAGGCCAGGAAAGGCCAGGCCAGGCCAGACAAGGCAAGGCCAGACCAGGCCAGGAAAGGCCCGGCCAGGCCAGGCAAGTAAAGGCGAGGTCGGGCCAGTCCAGGCAAGGCCAGGCCAGGAAAGGCAAGGCCAGGCCAGACAAGGCAAGGCCAGGCCAGGCCAGGGGAGGAAAGGCCAGGCCAGGCGAGGCAAGGTTTGGTTTTCCTCTTTGAGTGCTTGATGGGTTCATTTCCATCAGTGCAAATTGTTTCTGAAATGGAGTTCTCATTTCAAGTTTATTGCATGGGGGCTAGAGTGTGGGATTTTTGCTGTAATCAGTAACGCTTTTCAGCTGCAAGAGTCAGCTCTGTGAATTAATGTATTGCAGGTGCACCCAGAGAGGAAGTTGACAGCAAGGAGTTGACTTGCAGGCATGGAACATTTTGTTTGGGACGCAAGTCCTTTGCATCTTAAAAAAAGGCAAGGCCAGGCCAGGAAAGGCCAGGCCAGGCCAGGAAAGGCCAGACCATGCCATGGAAGGAATGGCCAGGCAAGGCCAGGCCAGGCCAGGGAAGGCCTGACCAGGTAAGTCAAGACCAGACCAGGCCAGGCCATGCCAGGGAAGGAATGGCCAGGCAAGGCCAGGAAAGGCCAGGCCATGCCAGGGAAGGAATGGCCAGGCAAGGCCAGGCCAGGCCCGGCCAAGCAAGGGAAGGCCAGGCCAGGCAAGGCTAGGAAAGGCCAGGCCAGGAAAAGCCAGACAAGGCCAGGCCAGGCAAGGCTAGGGAAGGCCAGGCCACGCCAGGCAAGGCCAGGTCAGGGAAGGCCAGGCCAGGGCAGGCATGGGAAGGCCAGGTTAGGCCAGGCTAGGAAAGGCAAGGCCAGGCCAGGGCAGGTCAGGCCAGGCAAGGCCAGGCCATGCCAGGCAAGGCAAGGCCAGGCAAGGCCAGGCCAGGCAAGGCAAGGCCACATCAGGCCAGGAAAGGCCAGGAAAGGCCAGGCCAGGCCGGGCTAGGAAAGGCCTGGCCAGGCCGGGCCAGGAAAGGCCAGGCCAGGCCAGGCTAGGCAAGGCCAGGCCATGCCATGCCATGCCAGGCCAGGCCATGAAAGGCCACGCCAGGCCAGGCAAGGCAAGGCAAGACCAGACCAGGAAAGGCCAGGCCAGGAAAAGCAAGGCCAGGCCAGACCAGGCCAGGCCAGGCCAGGCCGGGCTAGGAAAGGCCAGGCCAGGCCAGGCTAGGCAAGGCCAGGCCATGCCATGCCATGCCAGGCCAGGCCATGAAAGGCCACGCCAGGCCAGGCAAGGCAAGGCAAGACCAGAACAGGAAAGGCCAGGCCAGGAAAAGCAAGGCCAGGCCAGACCAGGCCAGGCAAGGCAAGAACAGGCCAGGCTAGGAAATGCTAGGCCAGGCCAGGGCAGGTCAGGCACGGCTAGGCAAGGCCAGGCCATGCCATGGAATCAAGGCCAGGCCAGGCCACTCTAAACCAGGCAAGGCCAGGGCAGGCCAGGCAAGGCAAGGCCAGGCCATGCCATGGAATCAAGGCCAGGCCAGGCCACTCCAAACCAGGCAAGGCCAGGGCAGGTCAGGCAAGGCAAGGCCAGGCCAGGCCAGGCAAGGCAAGGCCACACCAGGCCAGGAAAAGCCAGGGAAGGCCGGGCCAGGTCAGGGAAGGCCAGGCCAGGCCAGGTCAGGGAAGGCCAGGCGAGGCCAGGTCAAGGAAGGCCAGGGAAGGCAAGGCCAGGTTAGGCCAGTCCAGTCCAGGCCAGGGTAGGAAAGGCAAGGCCAGGCAAGGCAAGGCCAGGCTAGGAAATGCTAGGCCAGGCCAGGGCAGGTCAGGCACGGCTAGGCAAGGCCAGGCCATGCCATGGAATCAAGGCCAGGCCAGGCCACTCTAAACCAGGCAAGGCCAGGGCAGGCCAGGCAAGGCAAGGCCAGGCCATGCCATGGAATCAAGGCCAGGCCAGGCCACTCCAAACCAGGCAAGGCCAGGGCAGGTCAGGCAAGGCAAGGCCAGGCCAGGCAAGGCAAGGCCACACCAGGCCAGGAAAAGCCAGAAAAGCCAGGCCAGGCCGGGCTAGGAAAGGCCAGGCCAGGCTAGGAAAGGCCGGGCCAGTGCAGGCCGGGCCAGGGCAGGAAAGGCCAGGCCAGACCAGGCAAGACCAGGCCAGGCAAGGCCAGGCCAGGGCAGGTCAGGCAAGGCCAGGCCAGGCTAGGCAAGATCAGGCCAAACTAGGCAAGGCCAGGCCAGGCTAGGCTAGGAAAGGCCAGGCCAGGAAAAACAGGGAAGGCCAGGCCAGGTCAGGGAAGACCAGGGAAGGCAAGGCCAGGTTAGGAAAGGCCAGGCCAGGCAAGGCCAGGCCAGGCTAGGAAATGTTAGGCCAGGCCAGGGCAGGCCAGGCCAGGAAAGGCCAGGCCAGGCTACTCCAGGCCACTCCAGGCCAGGCAAGGCAAGGCCAGGGAAGGCCAGGCCAGGCCAGGGAAGGCGAGGCCATGCCAGGAAAGGCAAGACCAGGCCAGGGCAGGTCAGGCAAGGCCAGGCCATGCCATGGCAGGCAAGGCCAGGCCAGGCCACTCCAGGCCAGGCCAGGCCACTCCAGGCCAGGCAAGGCCAGGGCAGGCAAGGCAAGGCCAGGCCAGGCAAGGCAAGGCCACACCAGGCCAGGAAAGGCCAGGAAAGCCAGGCCAGGCCGGGCTAGAAAAGGCCAGGACAGGCCAGGCAAGACCAGGCCAGGCAAGGCCAGGCCAGGGCAGGTCAGGCAAGGCCAGGCCAGGCAAGGCAAGGCCAGGCCAGGCCAGGCAAGGCCAGGCTTGCTAGGAAAGGCCAGGCAAGGCCAGGCCAGGCTAGGAAAGGCCAGGCAATGGCAGGTCAGGCACGGCCTGGCAAGGCCAGGCCATGCCATGCCAGGCAAGGCAAGGCCAGACCAGGAAAGGCTAGGCCAGGAAAGGCCAGGCCATGCCAGGCAAGGCAAGGCCAGGCAAGGCCAGACCAGGAAAGGCAAGGCCAGATCAGGCCAGGAAAGGCCAGGAAAGCCAGGCCACGCCGGGCTAGGAAAGGCCAGGACAGGCCAGGCTAGGAAAGGCCAGGGCAGGCCAGGCCAGGCCAGGTCAGGCTAGGCAAGGCCAGGCCATGCCATGCCAGGCCAGGCCAGGCAAGACCAGGCCAGGCCATGAAAGGCCACGCCAGGCCAGGCAAGGCAAGGCCAGGCAAGGCTAGGAAAGGCCAGGCCAGGAAAGGCCAGGCAAGTGCAGGTCAGGCACGGCCTGGCAAGGCCAGGCCTTGCCATGCCAGGCAAGGCAAGGCCAGACAAGGAAAGGCTAGGCCAGGAAAGGCCAGACCAGACCAGGATAGGCCAGGCCAGGCCAGACCAGGCCAGGAAAAGCAAGGCCAGGCCAGGAAAAGCATGGCCAGGCCAGGCTAGGCAAGACCAGGCCAAACTAGGCAAGGCCAGGCCAGGCTAGGCTAGGAAAGGCCGGGCCAGGAAAAACAGGGAAGGCCAGGCCAGCTCAAGGAAGACCAGGTAAGGCAAGGCCAGGTTAGGAAAGGCCAGGCCAGGCTAGGAAATGCTAGGCCAGGCCAGGGCAGGCCAGGCCAGGAAAGGCCAGGCCAGGCTACTCCAGGCCAGGCAAGGCAAGGCCAGGGAAGGCCAGGCCAGGCCAGGCATGGGAAGACCAGGCTAGGCCAGGCCAGGCAAGGCCAGGCCAGGCTAGGAAAGGCAAGGCCAGGCCAGGGCAGGCCAGGCCAGGAAAGGCCAGGTCAGACCAGGAAAGGCCAGGCCATGCCAGGCAAGGCAAGGCCAGGCAAGGCCAGACCAGGAAAGGCAAGTCCAGATCAGGCCAGGAAAGGCCAGGAAAGCCAGGCTACGCCGGGCTAGGAAAAGCCAGGACAGGCCAGGCTAGGCAAGGCCAGGACAGGCCAGGTCAGGCTAGGCAAGGCCAGGCCATGCCATGCCAGGCCAGGCCAGGCAAGACCAGGCCAGGCCATGAAAGGCCATGCCAGGCCAGGCAAGGCAAGGCCAGGCAAGGCTAGGAAAGGCCAGGCCAGGAAAGGCCAGGCAAGTGCAGGTCAGGCACGGCCTGGCAAGGCCAGGCCTTGCCATGCCAGGCAAGGCAAGGCCAGACAAGGAAAGGCTAGGCCAGGAAAGGCCAGACCAGACCAGGATAGGCCAGGCCAGGCCAGACCAGGCTAGGAAAAGCAAGGCCAGGCCAGGAAAAGCAAGGCCAGGCCAGGCTAGGCAAGACCAGGCCAAACTAGGCAAGGCCAGGCCAGGCTAGGCTAGGAAAGGCCAGGCCAGGAAAAAGAGAGAAGGCCAGGCCAGGTCAGGGAAGACCAGGGAAGGCAAGGCCAGGTTAGGAAAGGCCAGGCCAGGTTCCTCCAGGCCAGGCAAGACCAGTCCAGGCCACTCCAGGCCAGGCAAGGCAAGGCCAGGGAAGGCCAGGCCAGGCCAGGGAAGGCCAGGCCATGCCAGGAAAGGCAAGACCAGGCCAGGGCAGGTCAGGCAAGGCCAGGCCATGCCATGGCAGGCAAGGCCAGGCCAGGCCACTCCAGGCCAGGCAAGGCCAGGGCAGGCCAGGCAAGGCCAGGCCAGGCAAGGCAAGGCCACACCAGGCCAGGAAAGGCCAGGAAAGCCAGGCCAGGCCAGGCAAGGCCAGGCCAGGCAAGGCCAGGCAAGGCTAGGCCAGACAAGGCAAAGCCAGGCCAGACCAGGCCAGGCAAGGCCAGGCCAGGCCAGGCCAGGCAAGGCAAGGCCAGGCCAGGCCAGGTTAGGAAAGGCCAGGCCAGGCCAGGTTAGGAAAGGCCAGGCCAGGAAAAGCCAGGAAAGGCCAGGCCAGGCAAGGCTAGGGAAGGCCAGGCCAGGCCAGGCAAGGCCAGGTCAGAGAAGGCCGGGCCAGGCCAGGCAAGGCAAGGCCACTCCAGGCCAGGAAAGCCAGGCCAGGAAAGCCAGGCCAGGCCAGGCCAGGCTAGGAAAGGCGAGGCAAGCCTTGGAAAGGCCAGGCCAGGAAATGCCAGGCAAGGGCCGGTCAAGTATGGCCTGGAAAGGCCAGGCAATGCCATGCCAGGCAAGGCAAGGACAGACCAGGAAAGGCTAGGCCAGGAAAGGCCAGACCAGAACAGGAAAGGTCAGGCCAGGCCAGACCAGGCCAGGAAAAGCAAGGCCAGACCAGGTAAGTCAAGGTCAGGCCAGGCAAGGCCAGGTCAGGGAAGGCCAGGCCAGGCAAGGCAAGGGCAGGTTAGGCCAGGCCAGGCCAGGAAAGGCCAGGCCAGGCCAGGCCAGGCCAGACAAGGCAAGGTCAGAGCAGGCCAGGCACTGCCAGGCCACGCCACGCAAGGCCAGGACAGGCCAGACAAGGCAAGATAAGGCCAAGCCAGGGCAGGACAGACCAGGAAAGAAAAGGCCAGGCCAGGCCGGGCCAGGCCAGGCCAGGCTAGGAAAGGCCAGGCCAGGCTAAGAAAGGCCAGGCCAGGCAAGGCCAGGCTTTCTAGGAAAGGCCAGGCTAGGCCACGCCAGGCCAGGCTAGGAAAGGCCAGGCCAGGCTAGGAAAGGCTAGGCCAGGCCAGGCCAGGCCAGGAAAGCTCAGGCACGGCCTGGCAAGGCCAGGCCATGCCATGCCAGGCAAGGCAAGGCCAGACCAGGAAAGGCTAGGCCAGGATAGGCCAGACCAGGCCAGGAAAAGCCAGGAAAGGAAAGGCCAGGCCAGGGAAGGCCAGGCAAGGCCACGCCAGGCAAGGCCAGGTCAGGGAAGGCCAGGCCAGGCCAGGCATGGGAAGGCCAGGCTAGGCCAGGCCAGGCAAGGCCAGGCCAGGCTAGGAAAGGCAAGGCCAGGCCAGGGCAGGCAAGGCCAGGCCAGGGCAGGCCAGGCCAGGAAAGGCCAGGTCAGACCAGGAAAGGCCAGGCCATGCCAGGCAAGGCAAGGCCAGGCAAGGCCAGACCAGGAAAGGCAAGGCCAGATCAGGCCAGGAAAGGCCAGGAAAGCCAGGCCACGCCGGGCTAGGAAAGGCCAGGACAGGCCAGGCCAGGCCAGGTCAGGCTAGGCTAAGAAATGCTAGGCCAGGCAAGACCAGGCCAGGCCAGGAAAGGCCAGGCCAGGCTACTCCAGGCCAGGCAAGGCCAGTCCAGGCTAGGAAATGCTAGGCCAGTCCAGGCTAGGAAATGCTAGGCCAGGCCAGGAAAGGCCAGGCCAGGAAAGGCCAGGCCAGGCTAGGAAATGCTAGGCCAGGCCAGGGCAGGCCAGGCCAGGAAAGGCCAGTCCAGGCCACTCCAGGACAGGCAAGGCCAGTCCAGGACACTCCAGGCCAGGCAAGGCCAGTCCAGGCCACTCCAGGCCAGGCAAGGCAAGGCCAGGGAAGGCCAGGCCAGGCCAGGGAAGGCCAGGCCATGCCAGGAAAGGCAAGACCAGGCCAGGGCAGGTCAGGCAAGGCCAGGTCATGCCATGGCAGGCAAGGCCAGGCCAGGCCACTCCAGGCCAGGCAAGGCCAGGCCAGGCCACACCAGGCCAGGAAAGGCCAGGAAAGCCAGGCCAGGCCGGGCTAGAAAAGGCCAGGCCAGGCCAGGCCAGGGCAGGTCAGGCAAGGCCAGGCCAGACAAGGCAAGGCCAGGCCAGACCAGGTAAGTCAAGGCCAGGCCAGGCCAGGCCAGGCCAGGCCAGGCCAGGCAAGGCAAGGCCAGGCCAGGCCAGGTTAGGAAAGGCCAGGCCAGGCCAGGTTAGGAAAGGCCAGGCCAGGAAAAGCCAGGAAAGGCCAGGCCAGGCAAGGTTAGGGAAGGCCAGGCCAGGCCAGGCAAGGCCAGGTCAGAGAAGGCCGGGCCAGGCCAGGCCAGGCCAGGCAAGGCCAGGTCAGAGAAGGCCGGGCCAGGCCAGGCCAGGCAAGGCCAGGTCAGAGAAGGCCGGGCCAGGCCAGGCAAAGCAAGGCCACTCCAGGCCAGGAAAGCCAGGCCAGGCCAGGCTAGGAAAGGCCAGGCCAGGGCAGGCCAGGCCACTCCAGGTCAGGCCAGGCAAGGCCAGGCCATGCCAGGCCAGGCCAAACCAGACCAGGCCAGGCCAGGCAAGGCAAGGTGAGGCAAGGCTTGGAAAGGCCAGGCCAGGAAATGCCAGGCAAGGGCCGGTCAAGTACGGCCTGGCAAGGCCAGGCCATTCCATGCCAGGCAAGGCAAGGACAGACCAGGAAAGGCTAGGCCAGGAAAGGCAAGGGCAGGTTAGGCCAGGCCAGGCCAGGAAAGGCCAGGCCAGACAAGGCAAGGTCAGGCAAGGCAAGAGCAGGACAGACCAGGAAAGAAAAGGTCAGGCCAGGCCAGGCCAGGCCAGGCAAGGCAAGGCCAGGCCAGGCCAGGCAAGGCAAGGCCAGGCCAGGCCAGGCCAGGAAAGGCTAGGCCAGGTCAGGCCAGGCCAGGAAAGGCCAGGCCAGGCAACTCAAGGCCAGGCAAGGCCAGGCCAGGCCAGGCAAGGCAAGGCAAGGATAGGCCAGGCCAGGCCAGGCCAGGGTAGGAAAGGCCAGGCCAGGCAAGGCCAGGCCTGGCTAGGAAAGGCTAGGCCAGGCCAGGCCAGGCCAGGCCAGGCAAGGCCAGGCCATGCCAGAGAAGGAATGGCCAGGCAAGGCCAGGCCCGGCCAGGCAAGGCAAGGCCACGCCAGGCCAGGTTAGGAAAGGCCAGGCCAGGAAAAGCCAGGAACGGCCAGGCCAGGCCAGGCAAGGCTAGGGAAGGCCAGGCCAGGCAAGGCCAGGTCAGAGAAGGCCGGGCCAGGCCAGGCAAGGCAAGGCCACTCCAGGCCAGGAAAGCCAGGCCAGGAAAGCCAGGCCAGGCCAGGCTAGGAAAGGCGAGGCAAGGCTTGGAAAGGCCAGGCCAGGAAATGCCAGGCAAGGGCCGGTCAAGTACGGCCTGGCAAGGCCAGGCAATGCCATGCCAGGCAAGGCAAGGACAGACCAGGAAAGGCTAGGCCAGGAAAGGCCAGACCAGAACAGGAAAGGTCAGGCCAGGCCAGACCAGGCCAGGAAAAGCAAGGCTAGGCCAGGTCAGGGAAGGCCAGACCAGGTAAGTCAAGGTCAGGCCAGGCAAGGCCAGGCCAGGCCAGGAAAGGCCAGGCCAGGCCAGGCCAGGCCAGACAAGGCAAGGTCAGAGCAGGCCAGGCACTGCCAGGCCACGCCACGCAAGGCCAGGACAGGCCAGACAAGGCAAGATAAGGCCAAGCCAGGGCAGGACAGACCAGGAAAGAAAAGGTCAGGCCAGGCCAGGCCAGGCCAGGCAAGGCAAGGCAAGGCCAGGCCAGGCCAGGCTAGGAAAGGCCAGGCCAGGCTAAGAAAGGCCAGGCCAGGCAAGGCCAGGCTTTCTAGGAAAGGCCAGGCTAGGCCACGCCAGGCCAGGCTAGGAAAGGCCAGGCCAGGCTAGGAAAGGCTAGGCCAGGCCAGGCCAGGCCAGGAAAGCTCAGGCACGGCCTGGCAAGGCCAGGCCATGCCATGCCAGGCAAGGCAAGGCCAGACCAGGAAAGGCTAGGCCAGGATAGGCCAGACCAGGCCAGGAAAAGCCAGGAAAGGAAAGGCCAGGCCAGGGAAGGCCAGGCAAGGCCACGCCAGGCAAGGCCAGGTCAGGGAAGGCCAGGCCAGGCCAGGCATGGGAAGGCCAGGCTAGGCCAGGCCAGGCAAGGCCAGGCCAGGCTAGGAAAGGCAAGGCCAGGCCAGGGCAGGCCAGGCCAGGAAAGGCCAGGTCAGACCAGGCAAGGCCAGGCCATGCCGTGGCAGACAAGGCCAGGCCAGTTCACTCCAGGTCAGGCAATGCCAGGGCAGGCCAGGCAAGGCCAGACCAGGCAAGGCAAGGCCACAACAGGCCAGGAAAGGCCAGGAAAGCCAGGTCAGGCCGGGCTAGGAAAGGCCAGGGCAGGCAAGGCCAGGCCAGGCCAGGCCATGCCAGGCTAGGAAAGGCCGGGCCAGGGCAGGCAAGGCCAGGCCAGGCCAGGCCAAACCAGACCAGACCAGACCAGGCCAGGCAAGACCAGGCCAGGCAAGGCAAGGCCAGGCAACGCTAGGAAAGGCCAGGCCAGGAAAGGTCAGGCAATGGCAGGTCAGGCACGGCCTGGCAAGGCCAGGCCATGCCATGCCAGGCAAGGCAAGGCCAGACCAGGAAAGGCTAGGCCAGGAAAGGCCTGACCAGGCCAGGAAAAGCCAGGAAAGGCAAGGCCAGGCCAGGGAAGGCCAGGCAAGGGAAGGCCAGGCAAGGCGAGGCCAGGCCAGGGAAGGCCAGGTCAGGGAAGACCAGGCCAGGCCAGGCATGGGAAGGCCAGGCTAGGCCAGGCCAGGCAAGGCCAGGCCAGGCTAGGAAAGGCAAGGCCAGGCCAGGGCAGGCCAGGCCAGGAAAGGCCAGGTCAGACCAGGAAAGGCCAGGCCATGCCAGGCAAGGCAAGGCCAGGCAAGGCCAGACCAGGAAAGGCAAGGCCAGATCAGGCCAGGAAAGGCCAGGAAAGCCAGGCCACGCCGGGCTAGGAAAGGCCAGGACAGGCCAGGCTAGGAAAGGCCAGGGCAGGCCAGGCCATGCCAGGTCAGGCTAGGCAAGGCCAGGCCATGCCATGCCAGGCCAGGCCAGGCAATACCAGGCCAGGCCATGAAAGGCCATGCCAGGCCAGGCAAGGCAAGGCCAGGCAAGGCTAGGAAAGGCCAGGCCAGGAAAGGCCAGGCAAGTGCAGGTCAGGCACGGCCTGGCAAGGCCAGGCCTTGCCATGCCAGGCAAGGCAAGGCCAGACAAGGAAAGGCTAGGCCAGACCAGGATAGGCCAGGCCAGGCAAGACCAGGCCAGGCAAGGCCAGGCCAGGGCAGGTCAGGCAAGGCCAGGCCAGGCCAGGCAAGGCCAGGCCAGGCCAGGCAAGGCAAGGCCAGGCCAGGCCAGGCAAGGCAAGGCCAGGCCAGGCAAGGCAAGGCCAGGCCAGGCCAGGCAAGGCAAGGCCAGGCCAGGCCAGGTTAGGAAAGGCCAGGCCAGGAAAAGCCAGGAAAGGCCAGGCCAGGCAAGGCTAGGGAAGGCCAGGCCAGGCCAGGCAAGGCCAGGTCAGAGAAGGCCGGGCCAGGCCAGGCAAGGCAAGGCCACTCCAGGCCAGGAAAGCCAGGCCAGGCTAGGAAAGGCGAGGCAAGGCTTGGAAAGGCCAGGCCAGGAAATGCCAGGCAAGGGCCGGTCAAGTACGGCCTGGCAAGGCCAGGCAATGCCATGCCAGGCAAGGCAAGGACAGACCAGGAAAGGCTAGGCCAGGAAAGGCCAGACCAGAACAGGAAAGGTCAGGCCAGGCCAGACCAGGCCAGGAAAAGCAAGGCCAGGCCAGGTCAGGGAAGGCCAGACCAGGTAAGTCAAGATCAGGCCAGGCAAGGCAAGGCCAGACCAGGAAAGGCTAGGCCAGGATAGGCCAGACCAGGCCAGGAAAAGCCAGGAAAGGAAAGGCCAGGCCAGGGAAGGCCAGGCAAGGCCACGCCAGGCAAGGCCAGGTCAGGGAAGGCCAGGCCAGGCCAGGCATGGGAAGGCCAGGCTAGGCCAGGCCAGGCAAGGCCAGGCCAGGCTAGAAAAGGCAAGGCCAGGCCAGGGCAGGCAAGGCCAGGCCAGGGCAGGCCAGGCCAGGAAAGGCCAGGTCAGACCAGGAAAGGCCAGGCCATGCCAGGCAAGGCAAGGCCAGGCAAGGCCAGACCAGGAAAGGCAAGGCCAGATCAGGCCAGGAAAGGCCAGGAAAGCCAGGCCACGCCGGGCTAGGAAAGGCCAGGACAGGCCAGGCTAGGAAAGGCCAGGGCAGGCCAGGCCAGGCCAGGTCAGGCTAGGCTAGGAAATGCTAGGCCAGGCAAGACCAGGCCAGGCCAGGAAAGGCCAGGCCAGGCTACTCCAGGCCAGGCAAGGCCAGTCCAGGCTAGGAAATGCTAGGCCAGGCCAGGAAAGGCCAGGCCAGGAAAGGCCAGGCCAGGCAAGGCCAGGCCAGGCTAGGAAATGCTAGGCCAGGCCAGGGCAGGCCAGGCCAGGAAAGGCCAGTCCAAGCCACTCCAGGACAGGCAAGGCCAGTCCAGGACACTCCAGGCCACTCCAGGCCAGGCAAGGCAAGGCCAGGGAAGGCCAGGCCAGGCCAGGGAAGGCCAGGCCATGCCAGGAAAGGCAAGACCAGGCCAGGGCAGGTCAGGCAAGGCCAGGCCAGACAAGGCAAGGCCAGGCCAGACCAGGCCACTCCAGGCCAGGCAAGGCCAGGCCAGGCAAGGCAAGGCCACACCAGGCCAGGAAAGGCCAGGAAAGCCAGGCCAGGCCAGGGCAGGTCAGGACAGGCCAGGCCAGGGCAGGTCAGGCAAGGCCAGGCCAGACAAGGCAAGGCCAGGCCAGACCAGGTGAGTCAAGGCCAGGCCAGGCCAGGCCAGGCCAGGCCAGGCCAGGCAAGGCAAGGCCAGGCCAGCCCAGGCCAGGCAAGGCAAGGCCAGGCCAGGCCAGGCAAGGCAAGGCCAGGCCAGGCCAGGTTAGGAAAGGCCAGGCCAGGCCAGGTTAGGAAAGGCCAGGCCAGGAAAAGCCAGGAAAGGCCAGGCCAGGCAAGGCTAGGGAAGGCCAGGCCAGGCCAGGCAAGGCCAGGTCAGAGAAGGCCGGGCCAGGCCAGGCCAGGCAAGGCCAGGTCAGAGAAGGCCGGGCCAGGCCAGGCAAGGCAAGGCCACTCCAGGCCAGGAAAGCCAGGCCAGGCCAGGCTAGGAAAGGCCAGGCCAGGGCAGGCCAGGCCACTCCAGGTCAGGCCAGGCAAGGCCAGGCCATGCCAGGCCAGGCCAAACCAGACCAGGCCAGGCCAGGCAAGGCAAGGCGAGGCAAGGCTTGGAAAGGCCAGGCCAGGACATGCCAGGCAAGGGCCGGTCAAGTACGGCCTGGCAAGGCCAGGCCATTCCATGCCAGGCAAGGCAAGGACAGACCAGGAAAGGCTAGGCCAGGAAAGGCAAGGGCAGGTTAGGCCAGGCCAGGCCAGGAAAGGCCAGGCCAGACAAGGCAAGGTCAGGCAAGGCAAGAGCAGGACAGACCAGGAAAGAAAAGGTCAGGCCAGGCCAGGCCAGGCAAGGCAAGGCAAGGCCAGGCCAGGCCAGGCCAGGAAAGGCTAGGCCAGGTCAGGCCAGGCCAGGAAAGGCCAGGCCAGGCAACTCAAGGCCAGGCAAGGCCAGGCCAGGCCAGGCAAGGCAAGGCAAGGTTAGGCCAGGCCAGGCCAGGCCAGGGTAGGAAAGGCCAGGCCAGGCAAGGCCAGGCCTGGCTAGGAAAGGCTAGGCCAGGCCAGGCCAGGCCAGGCCAGGCAAGGCCAGGCCATGCCAGAGAAGGAATGGCCAGGCAAGGCCAGGCCCGGCCAGGCAAGGCAAGGCCACGCCAGGCCAGGTTAGGAAAGGCCAGGCCAGGAAAAGCCAGGAACGGCCAGGCCAGGCCAGGCAAGGCTAGGGAAGGCCAGGCCAGGCAAGGCCAGGTCAGAGAAGGCCGGGCCAGGCCAGGCAAGGCAAGGCCACTCCAGGCCAGGAAAGCCAGGCCAGGCCAGGCTAGGAAAGGCGAGGCAAGGCTTGGAAAGGCCAGGCCAGGAAATGCCAGGCAAAGGCTGGTCAAGTACGGCCTGGCAAGGCCAGGCAATGCCATGCCAGGCAAGGCAAGGACAGACCAGGAAAGGCTAGGCCAGGAAAGGCCAGACCAGAACAGGAAAGGTCAGGCCAGGCCAGACCAGGCCAGGAAAAGCAAGGCCAGGCCAGGTCAGGGAAGGCCAGACCAGGTAAGTCAAGGTCAGGCCAAGCAAGGCCAGGCCAGGCAAGGCCAGGTCAGGGAAGGCCAGGCCAGGCAAGACAAGGGCAGGTTAGGCCAGGCCAGGCCAGGAAAGGCCAGGCCAGGCCAGGCCAGACAAGGCAAGGTCAGAGCAGGCCAGGCACTGCCAGGCCACGCCACGCAAGGCCAGGACAGGCCAGACAAGGCAAGATAAGGCCAAGCCAGGGCAGGACAGACCAGGAAAGAAAAGGCCAGGCCAGGCCAGGCCAGGCCAGGCCAGGCAAGGCAAGGCAAGGCCAGGCCAGGCCAGGCTAGGAAAGGCCAGGCCAGGAAAGGCTAGGCCAGGATAGGCCAGACCAGGCCAGGAAAAGCCAGGAAAGGAAAGGCCAGGCCAGGGAAGGCCAGGCAAGGCCACGCCAGGCAAGGCCAGGTCAGGGAAGGCCAGGCCAGGCCAGGCATGGGAAGGCCAGGCTAGGCCAGGCCAGGCAAGGCCAGGCCAGGCTAGGAAAGGCAAGGCCAGGCCAGGGCAGGCCAGGCCAGGAAAGGCCAGGTCAGACCAGGCAAGGCCAGGCCATGCCGTGGCAGACAAGGCCAGGCCAGTTCACTCCAGGTCAGGCAATGCCATGGCAGGCCAGGCAAGGCCAGACCAGGCAAGGCAAGGCCACAACAGGCCAGGAAAGGCCAGGAAAGCCAGGTCAGGCCGGGCTAGGAAAGGCCAGGGCAGGCAAGGCCAGGCCAGGCCAGGCCATGCCAGGCTAGGAAAGGCCGGGCCAGGGCAGGCAAGGCCAGGCCAGGCCAGGCCAAACCAGACCAGACCAGACCAGACCAGGCCAGGCCATGAAAGGCCAGGCCAGGCAAGGCAAGGCCAGGCAACGCTAGGAAAGGCCAGGCCAGGAAAGGTCAGGCAATGGCAGGTCAGGCACGGCCTGGCAAGGCCAGGCCATGCCATGCCAGGCAAGGCAAGGCCAGACCAGGAAAGGCTAGGCCAGGAAAGGCCTGACCAGGCCAGGAAAAGCCAGGAAAGGCAAGGCCAGGCCAGGGAAGGCCAGGCAAGGGAAGGCCAGGCAAGGCGAGGCCAGGCCAGGGAAGGCCAGGTCAGGGAAGACCAGGCTAGGCCAGGCCAGGCAAGGCCAGGCCAGGCTAGGAAAGGCAAGGCCAGACCAGGGCAGGCCAGGCCAGGAAAGGCCAGGTCAGACCAGGAAAGGCCAGGCCATGCCAGGCAAGGCAAGGCCAGGCAAGGCCAGACCAGGAAAGGCAAGGCCAGATCAGGCCAGGAAAGGCCAGGAAAGCCAGGCCACGCCGGGCTAGGAAAGGCCAGGACAGGCCAGGCTAGGAAAGGCCAGGGCAGGCCAGGCCATGCCAGGTCAGGCTAGGCAAGGCCAGGCCATGCCATGCCAGGCCAGGCCAGGCAAGACCAGGCCAGGCCATGAAAGGCCATGCCAGGCCAGGCAAGGCAAGGCCAGGCAAGGCTAGGAAAGGCCAGGCAAGTGCAGGTCAGGCACGGCCTGGCAAGGCCAGGCCTTGCCATGCCAGGCAAGGCAAGGCCAGACAAGGAAAGGCTAGGCCAGACCAGGATAGGCCAGGCCAGGCCAGACCAGGCCAGGAAAAGCAAGGCCAGGCCAGGAAAAGCAAGGCCAGGCCAGGCTAGGCAAGACCAGGTCAAAATAGGCAAGGCCAGGCCAGGCTAGGCTAGGAAAGGCCAGGCCAGGAAAAAGAGGGAAGGCCAGGCCAGGTCAGGGAAGACCAGGTAAGGCAAGGCCAGGTTAGGAAAGGCCAGGCCAGGCAAGGCCAGGCCAGGCTACTCCAGGCCAGGCAAGGCCAGTCCAGGCCACTTCAGGCCAGGCAAGGCAAGGCCAGGGAAGGCCAGGCCAGGCCAGGGAAGGCCAGGCCATGCCAGGAAAGGCAAGACCAGGCCAGGGCAGGTCAGGCAAGGCCAGGCCATGCCATGGCAGGCAAGGCCAGGCCAGGCCACTCCAGGCCAGGCAAGGCCAGGGCAGGCCAGGCAAGGCCAGGCCAGGCAAGGCAAGGCCACACCAGGCCAGGAAAGGCCAGGAAAGCCAGGCCAGGCCGGGCTAGAAAAGGCCAGGACAGGCCAGGCAAGACCAGGCCAGGCAAGGCCAGGCCAGGGCAGGTCAGGCAAGGCCAGGCCAGACAAGGCAAGGCCAGGCCAGACCAGGTAAGTCAAGGCCAGGCCAGGCCAGGTAAGTCAAGGCCAGGCCAGGCCAGGCCAGGCAAGGCAAGGCCAGGCCAGGCCAGGTTAGGAAAGGCCAGGCCAGGAAAAGCCAGGAAAGGCCAGGCCAGGCAAGGCTAGGGAAGGCCAGGCCAGGCCAGGCAAGGCCAGGTCAGAGAAGGCCGGGCCAGGCCAGGCAAGGCAAGGCCACTCCAGGCCAGGAAAGCCAGGCCAGGCTAGGAAAGGCGAGGCAAGGCTTGGAAAGGCCAGGCCAGGAAATGCCAGGCAAGGGCCGGTCAAGTACGGCCTGGCAAGGCCAGGCAATGCCATGCCAGGCAAGGCAAGGACAGACCAGGAAAGGCTAGGCCAGGAAAGGCCAGACCAGAACAGGAAAGGTCAGGCCAGGCCAGACCAGGCCAGGAAAAGCAAGGCCAGGCCAGGTCAGGGAAGGCCAGACCAGGTAAGTCAAGGTAAGGCAGGCAAGGCCAGGCCAGGCAAGGCCAGGTCAGGGAAGGCCAGGCCAGGCAAGGCAAGGGCAGGTTAGGCCAGGCCAGGCCAGGAAAGGCCAGGCCAGGCCAGGCCAGGCCAGACAAGGCAAGGTCAGAGCAGGCCAGGCACTGCCAGGCCACGCCACGCAAGGCCAGGACAGGCCAGACAAGGCAAGATAAGGCCAAGCCAGGGCAGGACAGGGCAGGAAAGAAAAGGTCAGGCCAGGCCAGGCCAGGCCATGAAAGGCTGTTGGGGAAGGGCTCAAGGAACAGGGACATGGGTCCCTGGACGAGTTAGTTTGCAGCATGTAACAGCGTTGGGTCTGAGCTGGTGTGCCTAGGCCTCCGTTAGCATAAGCGAGCTCGGTTAGCATAAGGGAGCTATGCAGGAGGCCCATGAAGATTACGATAACCTTGAGCAAGGAGTAAGCAACATTCCTGGTAACGAGCCAGCATAGAAAGGATAAGCGGCCTGGAAACAAACTGCGGCCGGGAAACTAACTAACTGCGGCTGGGAGACAAACTATGGCCGAGAGATGAAGTCACCAGTAGCCAGTAATGTTATAATACGAATGCATAATTAAAGTAAAGGTAGCCAATTATGTTATAACACATGTGCATAATTAAAGCAAAGGAGCATAAAAGAAGCTGTGTCACATCAATAAACTTGAAGCTTGCTTATCACTCATATTGAGTTGGCCGCATTCTTCCACCACCGTCCGGGACTCGTGCCGCGTCGATTCTCGCGCTGCGACAAATGGTGACCCCGACGTGATCCGAAGAAGTCCGACGTGATACGCTGACACGAGACCGGGAGACGGTGGTAAGGACGAGGCTCTGGGGGCAGTGACCAGAGGGCAAGAGCGACCGAACACTACGTGCTGGTGTGTCGACTCAGGACGCCTGACTGCGCGAATTGCGTACGATCGCCTCGACAAGGGCTACAGGATAGGGCTGCAAGGATATTGCTTCGGGCAGGTATTTTATTTCGGATAAAGGTTTAATTATGTCGGATAAAGGTTTAAATATAGAAGTAGCCCTTGACTTATTACAGCGCTTTTTAGAAAAGCGGGAAGTAGAGCAAGGTTGTATTAAACAACTAGCTGGTCTAGTGACAACCGGAAAGCTCAAAGGATTTTTTTTAAGGATGCCGACTCATTATTTGAAGGAAAGTGAATGGAGAGCGTTTGGAGACCATCTGTGGGACTGTACTATATCAGGAAAAGGCAAGGATATGGCAGCTTTTGGTCCAATTTGGGGAACTGTGATTAATACCCTAAAATCGATAAGAGCTGAGGTGCAAACAAATCCATCTCTAAGTACTCCTTTACTGGATAGTGACTCTGAGGAAAGTGATACTGTAGCAGAAGACTCTCTGGAATACACACAGTCTGGCCCAGAGACGGCAACAAAAGGGGACGATTACCGCGACCAGTTTGTTAACTATTTGGGGACTGGTGATTACTGATTCCTTACGGGACTTAGGAACTGAACACAAGGTAGCGACGGGGGCAGGATACTATGGCAAAGGATGACGGTGAGAGCGAGGAACCATCTGATAGAGACACTGTTGTATCCACTTGTTTAGCCGTTCTCATTTTCACATCGACTCAGAAAGTAGCGTTTGATCAGAATCCTCCTCGCAGCACCGAGAGGGGGAAACAAACGGACCTGGAGGGGGCAGCCGGGGGGGGGCAACAAAGGGATCCCTCGCCGGAGCGAGTGCTGCCCCCCCCCCCCCCCCGCCCGCTCCACACTCCCCCCAGGAAATCACGCGCCGGAACAACGGACAGCTCAGGAGCGGTCCTGCCCGCCGCAGTCACAGCAGACTTATTAACCCCTACAGTTCACCTTGTTCCTCCAGGGGTTCAACCGTCCCTCTTTGAAAAGGGAATTGATTCACAGCTGTTTGCACACCAAGGGTGTTTTAACAGGATTGATGGAGAGCGGCGCTGGTGTTACTGGAACAGCAGCATCTGTGCTCTAGCGCGGAGGGGAAGGAGCACGAGAGATCCAATGCCATTTAGTAACTGCATTTGCAACACTGGGGTTTTTTGCAACTCTAAAACCAGATAATGGTCCGGCATAAGTTTCTGCTAAAGTGTAATCCTTTTTACAGTTATGGGGGGTGACACATGTCACTGGACTTTCCCACTCTCGTACAGACAGGCCATTGTGGAACATGCTGGCGCCTTAAAGTGCTTTTTACAAAAAAAAAAAAAAAAAAAAAAAAAAAAAAAAAAAAAAAAAGAGAGAAAAAAGTGGGGAAAAAAGTGACAAAGGAGTGAAAAAAGAGTGAAAAAAAAAAAAAAAAAAAAAAAAAAGTTGAAAGAGTAAAAAAAAAAAAAAGTTGAAAGAGTAAAAAAAAAAAAAAAGTGGAAAAAAGTGAAAAAAAGAGTGAAAAAAGTGAAAAAACAAAAAAAAAAGACTAAAAAAAAAAAAAAAAAAAATTAATAAATAAAGGGGGGGTGGAATGAACCTCCAGAGGCACGTTTGAATAAGGTAACTTATGTATTGAATTTCTTGCATATCACCGATGAACTACAGGAACTCCTGATTTTACGACATTTTGGGTCCAGGAGTGAAAGTGATGATGCGAGACTTACAGACAGGTCAGTGCTCGGCTCCCTGTGATTTGCTAACCTGGGGAAGAGGGTGTGCTTGTGTTCCCACAGATCGTGGACCTCAGTGGATACCCACACGCAATGTTCAGCCAGTACTATCATCATCCTGACTTGGGCCATGACTGCAGCATTCTGGATGCTCGCAGAACAGAGAACAAATGTGTGGATCACCCTAACCAACATAACGGGACGAACTTGATATGTCTGGCTACAGCATCCCTGGAAAACCTATTTCTACCTGTCTGATTGACTGGCCTGCAGACCAATGGCTCGTGCTGACATTGCTGCAGAAAGTGTTCTTCCAATGTCAATAATAATGTTGTTAGGATTAATAAAATGGATGATTGTGTGGTGTTTAGTTATAAGTAGCAGGATAGAAAAATCTTTTGTGTAAAATCTAAGTTCATCTTTAGGGATATTTAGAAATAGTAATAAGTGGTCCAATAGTACAACAGCATACATATCAAAATCAAACAATGCACCATTTGGCTTTACTATCAGGGGTATTCCTTTTTCATTTGTGGGGACAAAACATGAGGAGAATATTCCATTCAATATAAGGAAAGAGCCCTGCAGTTAATGCCCTACTAACCCTACTAACACTAATACTAACATTAAGCCTAACTTCACCTGTCATCACTTTAATAGAAGCAAGCAAACAGCACATGTTTTATAATGGATGGAATATTCTTGGAAGACAGTTTAATGATTTAAGAATTTTGGGTGAAGTGCCCTTTTGGATTTATTAGTTTTTATATGTTTTGAGATGTATGCTGTGTGTCATATAATGTATACAGAGAATGAGAGAAACATAGAAAGGGGCTTAAAGTGACCCTGCTTGCACAAAAAAAAAAAAAAAAAAAAAAACCAAAAAAAAAAACCGGGGAAATTGTTGGGAAGCTAACTATGTTTACCCCCTCTTATCGGAATTTAATTCACAATACATATAACATGACTCGAAGCCCACGAAAGCGACGATCTATCAGTAATATTGGTCCTGATTGTGACCCCCATGTTCGAATCTCGTCTCTTGGATCCGCCATAGCCATGTCTTTTTTCACCCCGGGTGTTATGGCAGCCGCAAACTGGAGAAATATTAAAACATTAGCGTGTTTTGCAGTACAAGAATTTAATGTCACCTCAAATATATTGAGTGATCTAATGCATGACGTGGATAGCATTCGCCATGCTGTGTTGCAGAATCGCGCCGCCATAGATTTTTTATTGTTAGCCCAAGGTCATGGATGTAACGAATTTGAAGGGATGTGTTGTTTAAATCTTTCGGATCACGGTAACAGCATTTATAGACAAATTAAGCAATTGCGCGACAATTTTAAGGATATAACAATTAACAACGGCTGTCTTGACCACTTTTTATCTAACTGGGGCTTAACGGGTTGGTTACGGGATCTCATTAAACAATTAATTGTTGTAGGCATAATAATCCTTTTATTAATCATTTGTATTCCTTGTATTTTGCAATGTATGCAGGATTGTATCGAAAAGAGTGTTCAATCGGTGTTTCACAAAGCCTATCCTGTATTAAAAGAAAAAGGGGGAATTGTTGGGGAATGGCTCAAGGAACAGGGACATGGGTCCCTGGACGAGTTAGTTTGCAGCATGTAACAGCATCAAGTCTGAGCTGGTGTGCCTGGGCCTCCGTTAGCATAAGCGAGCTCGGTTAGCATAAGGGAGCTATGCAGGAGGCCCATGAAGATTACGATAACCTTGAGCAAGGAGTAAGCAACATTCCTGGTAACGAGCCAGCATAGAAAGGATAAGCGGCCTGGAAACAAACTGCGGCCGGGAAACTAACTAACTGCGGCCGGGAGACAAACTATGGCCGAGAGATGAAGTCACCAGTAGCCAGTAATGTTATAATACGAATGCATAATTAAAGTAAAGGTAGCCAATTATGTTATAACACATGTGCATAATTAAAGCAAAGGAGCATAAAAGAAGCTGTGTCACATCAATAAACTTGAAGCTTGCTTATCACTCATATTGAGTTGGCTGCATTCTTCCACCACCGTCCGGGACTCGTGCCGCGTCGATTCTCGCGCTGCGACAAAAGGCCACGCCAGGCCAGGCAAGGCAAGGCCAGGCAAGGCTAGGAAAGGCCAGGCCAGGAAAGGCCAGGCAAGTGCAGGTCAGGCACGGCAAGGCAAGGCCAGACAAGGAAAGGCTAGGCCAGGAAAGGCCAGACCAGACCAGGATAGGCCAGACCAGGCCAGGAAAAGCAAGGCCAGGCCAGGAAAAGCAAGGCCAGGCCAGGCTAGGCAAGACCAGGCCAAACTAGGCAAGGCCAGGCCAGGCTAGGCTAGGAAAGGCCAGGCCAGGAAAAACAGGGAAGGCCAGGCCAGGTCAGGGAAGACCAGGGAAGGCAAGGCCAGGTTAGGAAAGGCCAGGCCAGGCAAGGCCAGGCCAGGCTAGGAAATGCTAGGCCAGGCCAGGCAAGGCCAGGCCAGGCTACTCCAGGCCAGGCAAGGCAAGGCCAGGGAAGGCCAGGCCAGGCCAGGGAAGGCCAGGCCATGCCAGGAAAGGCAAGACCAGGCCAGGGCAGGTCAGGCAAGGCCAGGCCATGCCATGGCAGGCAAGGCCACACCAGGCCAGGAAAGGCCAGGCAAGGCCAGGGCAGGCAAGGCAAGGCCAGGCCAGGCAAGGCAAGGCCACACCAGGCCAGGAAAGGCCAGGAAAGCCAGGCCAGGCCGGGCTAGAAAAGGCCAGGACAGGCCAGGCAAGGCCAGGCCAGGGCAGGTCAGGCAAGGCCAGGCCAGACAAGGCAAGGCCAGGCCAGACCAGGTAAGTCAAGGCCAGGCCAGGCAAGGCAAGGCCAGGCCAGGCCAGGTTAGGAAAGGCCAGGCCATGCCAGGTTAGGAAAGGCCAGGCCAGGAAAAGCCAGGAAAGGCCAAGCCAGGCAAGGCTAGGGAAGGCCAGGCCAGGCCAGGCCAGGCAAGGCCAGGTCAGAGAAGGCCGGGCAAGGCCAGGCAAGGCAAGGCCACTCCAGGCCAGGAAAGCCAGGCCAGGAAAGGCCAGGCCAGGCCAGGCCAGGCTAGGAAAGGCGAGGCAAGGCTTGGAAAGGCCAGGCCAGGAAATGCCAGGCAAGGGCCGGTCAAGTACGGCCTGGCAAGGCCAGGCAATGCCATGCCAGGCAAGGCAAGGACAGACCAGGAAAGGCTAGGCCAGGAAAGGCCAGACCAGAACAGGAAAGGTCAGGCCAGGCCAGACCAGGCCAGGAAAAGCAAGGCCAGGCCAGGTCAGGGAAGGCCAGACCAGGTAAGTCAAGGCCAGGCCAGGCAAGGCCAGGCCAGGCAAGGCAAGGGCAGGTTAGGCCAGGCCAGGCCAGGAAAGGCCAGGCCAGGCCAGGCCAGGCCAGACAAGGCAAGGTCAGAGCAGGCCAGGCACTGCCAGGCCACGCCACGCAAGGCCAGGACAGGCCAGACAAGGCAAGATAAGGCCAAGCCAGGGCAGGACAGGGCAGGAAAGAAAAGGTCAGGCCAGGCCAGGCCAGGCCAGGCAAGGCAAGGCAAGGCAAGGCCAGGCCAGGCCAGGCTAGGCTAGGAAAGGCCAGGCCAGGCTAAGAAAGGCCAGGCCAGGCAAGGCCAGGCTTTCTAGGAAAGGCCAGGCCAGGCCACGCCAGGCCAGGGTAGGAAAGGCCAGGCCAGGCTAGGAAAGGCTAGGCCAGGCCAGGCCAGGAAAAGTCAGGCACGGCCTGGCAAGGCCAGGCCATGCCATGCCAGGCAAGGCAAGGCCAGACCAGCAAAGGCTAGGCCAGGATAGGCCAGACCAGGCCAGGAAAAGCCAGGAAAGGAAAGGCCAGGCCAGGGAAGGCCAGGCAAGGCAACGCCAGGCAAGGCCAGGTCAGGGAAGGCCAGGCCAGGCCAGGCATGGGAAGGCCAGGCTAGGCCAGGCCAGGCAAGGCCAGGCCAGGCTAGGAAACGCAAGGCCAGGCCAGGGCAGGCCAGGCCAGGAAAGGCCAGGTCAGACCAGGAAAGGCCAGGCCATGCCAGGCAAGGCAAGGCCAGGCAAGGCCAGACCAGGAAAGGCAAGGCCAGATCAGGCCAGGAAAGGCCAGGAAAGCCAGGCCACGCCGGGCTAGGAAAGGCCAGGACAGGCCAGGCCAGGTCAGGCTAGGCAAGGCCAGGCCATGCCATGCCAGGCCAGGCCAGGCAAGACCAGGCCAGGCCATGAAAGGTCATGCCAGGCCAGGCAAGGCAAAGCCAGGCAAGGCTAGGAAAGGCCAGGCCAGGAAAGGCCAGGCAAGTGCAGGTCAGGCACGGCCTGGCAAGGCCAGGCCTTGCCATGCCAGGCAAGGCAAGGCCAGACAAGGAAAGGCTAGGCCAGGAAAGGCCAGACCAGACCAGGATAGGCCAGGCCAGGCCAGACCAGGCTAGGAAAAGCAAGGCCAGGCCAGGAAAAGCAAGGCCAGGCCAGGCTAGGCAAGACCAGGCCAAACTAGGCCAGGCCAGGCCAGGCTAGGCTAGGAAAGGCCAGGCCAGGAAAAAGAGGGAAGGCCAGGCCAGGTCAGGGAAGACCAGGGAAGGCAAGGCCAGGTTAGGAAAGGCCAGGCCAGGCTCCTCCAGGCCAGGCAAGGCCAGTCCAGGCCACTCCAGGCCAGGCAAGGCAAGGCCAGGGAAGGCCAGGCCAGGGAAGGCCAGGCCATGCCAGGAAAGGCAAGACCAGGCCAGGGCAGGTCAGGCAAGGCCAGGCCATGCCATGGCAGGCAAGGCCAGGCCAGGCCACTCCAGGCAAGGCCAAGGCAGGTCAGGCAAGGCCAGGCCAGGCAAGGCAAGGCCACACCAGGCCAGGAAAGGCCAGGAAAGCCAGGCCAGGCCGGGCTAGAAAAGGCCAGGACAGGCCAGGCAAGACCAGGCCAGGCAAGGCCAGGCCAGGGCAGGTCAGGCAAGGCCAGGCCAGACAAGGCAAGGCCAGGCCAGACCAGGTTAGGAAAGGCCAGGCCAGGCCAGGTTAGGAAAGGCCAGGCCAGAAAAAGCCAGGAAAGGCCAGGCCAGGCAAGGCTAGGGAAGGCCAGGCCAGGCAAGGCCAGGTCAGAGAAGGCCAGGCCAGGCCAGGCCAGGCCAGGCAAGGCAAGGCCAGGCCAGGCCAGGCAAGGCAAGGCCAGGCCAGGCCAGGTTAGGAAAGGCCAGGCCAGGAAAAGCCAGGAAAGGCCAGGCCAGGCAAGGCTAGGGAAGGCCAGGCCAGGCAAGGCCAGGTCAGAGAAGGCCGGGCCAGGCCAGGTAAGGCAAGGCCACTCCAGGCCAGGAAAGCCAGGCCAGGAAAGCCAGGCCAGGCCAGGCCAGGCTAGGAAAGGCGAGGCAAGGCTTGGAAAGGCCAGGCCAGGAAATGCCAGGCAAGGGCCGGTCAAGTACGGCCTGGCAAGGCCAGGCCATTCCATGCCAGGCAAGGCAAGGACAGACCAGGAAAGGCTAGGCCAGGAAAGGCCAGACCAGAACAGGAAAGGTCAGGCCAGGCCAGACCAGGCCAGGAAAAGCAAGGCCAGGCCAGGTCAGGGAAGGCCAGACCAGGTAAGTCAAGGTCAGGCCAGGCAAGGCCAGGCCAGGCAAGGCCAGGCCAGGCAAGGCAAGGGCAGGTTAGGCCAGGCCAGGCCAGGAAAGGCCAGGCCAGGCCAGGCCAGGCCAGACAAGGCAAGGTCAGAGCAGGCCAGGCACTGCCAGGCCACGCCACGCAAGGCCAGGACAGGCCAGACAAGGCAAGATAAGGCCAAGCCAGGGCAGGACAGACCAGGAAAGAAAAGGTAAGGCAAGGCAAGGCCAGGCCAGGCCAGGCTAGGAAAGGCCAGGCCAGGCTAGGAAAGGCCAGGCCAGGCAAGGCCAGGCTTTCTCGGAAAGGCCAGGCCAGGCCACGCCAGGCCAGGGTAGGAAAGGCCAGGCCAGGCTAGGAAAGGCTAGGCCAGGCCAGGCCAGGCCAGGAAAGGTCAGGCACGGCCTGGCAAGGCCAGGCCATGCCATGCCAGGCAAGGCAAGGCCAGACCAGGAAAGGCTAGGCCAGGATAGGCCAGACCAGGCCAGGAAAAGCCAGGAAAGTAAAGGCCAGGCTAGGGAAGGCCAGGCAAGGCCACGCCAGGCAAGGCCAGGTCAGGGAAGGCCAGGCCAGGCCAGGCATGGGAAGGGCAGGCTAGGCCAGGCCAGGCAAGGCAAGGCCAGGCAAGGCCAGACCAGGAAAGGCAAGGCCAGATCAGGCCAGGAAAGGCCAGGAAAGCCAGGCCACACCGGGCTAGGAAAGGCCAGGACAGGCCAGGCTAGGAAAGGACAGGGCAGGCCAGGCCAGGCCAGGTAAGGCTAGGCTAGGAAATGCTAGGCCAGGCCATGCCAGGCCAGGCCAGGAAAGGCCAGGCCAGGCTACTCCAGGCCAGGCAAGGCCAGTCCAGGCTAGGAAATGCTAGGCCAGGCCAGGGCAGGCCAGGCCAGGAAAGGCCAGGCCAGGCAAGGCCAGGCCAGGCTAGGAAATGCTAGGCCAGGCCAGGCTACTCCAGGACAGGCAAGGCCAGTCCAGGCCAGTCCAGGCCAGGCAAGGCAAGGCCAGGGAAGGCCAGACCAGGCCAGGGAAGGCCAGGCCATACCAGGAAAGGCAAGACCAGGCCAGGGCAGGTCAGGCAAGGCCAGGCCAGGCCACTCCAGGCCAGGCAAGGCCAGGCCAGGCAAGGCAAGACCACACCAGGCCAGGAAAGGCCAGGAAAGCCAGGCCAGGCCAGACAAGGCAAGGCCAGGCCAGGCCAGGCCAGGCCAGGCAAGGCAAGGCCAGGCCAGGCCAGGTTAGGAAAGGCCAGGCCAGGCCAGGTTAGGAAAGGCCAGGCCAGGAAAGCCAGGCCAGGCCAGGGCAGGCCAGGCCAGGGAAGGCTAGGCCAGGCCACTCCATGTCAGGCCAGGCAAGGCCAGGCCATGCCAGGCCAGGCCAGGCCAAACCAGACCAGGCCAGGCCAGGCAAGGCAAGGCGAGGCAAGGCTTGGAAAGGCCAGGCCAGGAAATGCCAGGCAAGGGCCGGTCAAGTATGGCCTGGCAAGGCCAGGCCATTCCATGCCAGGCAAGGCAAGGACAGACCAGGAAAGGCTAGGCCAGGAAAGGCCAGACCAGAACAGGAAAGGTCAGGCCAGGCCAGACCAGGCCAGGAAAAGCAAGGCCAGGCCAGGTCAGGGAAGGCCAGACCAGGTAAGTCAAGGTCAGGTCAGGCAAGGCCAGGCCAGGCAAGGCCAGGTCAGGGAAGGCCAGGCCAGGCAAGGCAAGGGCAGGTTAGGGAAGGCCAGGCCAGGAAAGGCCAGGCCAGGCCAGGCCAGGCCAGACAAGGCAAGGTCAGGCAAGGCCAGAGCAGGACAGACCAGGAAAGAAAAGGTCAGGCCAGGCCAGGCCAGGCAAGGCAAGGCAAGGCCAGGCCAGGCCAGGCCAGGAAAGGCTAGGCCAGGTCAGGCCAGGCCAGGAAAGGCCAGGCCAGGCAACTCCAGGCCAGGCAAGGCCAGGACAGGCCAGGCAAGGCAAGGCAAGGTTAGGCCAGGCCAGGCCAGGCCAGGGTAGGAAAGGCCAGGCCAGGCAAGGCCAGGCCAGGCTAGGAAAGGCTAGGCCAGGCCAGGCCAGGCCAGGCAAGACCAGGCCATGCCAGAGAAGGAATGGCCAGGCAAGGCCAGGCCCAGCCAGGCAAGGCTAGGGAAGGCCAGGCCAGGCAAGGCCAGGTCAGAGAAGGCCGGGCCAGGCCAGGCAAGGCAAGGCCACTCCAGGTCAGGAAAGGCCAGGAAAGCCAGGCCAGGCCAGGCTAGGAAAAGCCAGGCCAGGCCAGGTTAGGAAAGGCCAGGCCAGGAAAAGCCAGGAAAGGCCAGGCCAGGCAAGGCTAGGGAAGGCCAGGCCAGGCCAGGCAAGGCCAGGTCAGAGAAGGCCGGGCCAGGCCAGGCAAGGCAAGGCCACTCCAGGCCAGGAAAGCCAGGCCAGGAAAGCCAGGCCAGGCCAGGCCAGGCTAGGAAAGGCGAGGCAAGGCTTGGAAAGGCCAGGCCAGGAAATGCCAGGCAAGGGCCGGTCAAGTACGGCCTGGCAAGGCCAGGCAATGCCATGCCAGGCAAGGCAAGGACAGACCAGGAAAGGCTAGGCCAGGAAAGGCCAGGTCAGACCAGGAAAGGCCAGGCCATGCCAGGCAAGGCAAGGCCAGGCAAGGCCAGACCAGGAAAGGCAAGGCCAGATCAGGCCAGGAAAGGCCAGGAAAGCCAGGCCACGCCGGGCTAGGAAAGGCCAGGACAGGCCAGGCTAGGAAAGGCCAGGGCAGGCCAGGCCATGCCAGGTCAGGCTAGGCAAGGCCAGGCCATGCCATGCCAGGCCAGGCCAGGCCAGGCAAGACCAGGCCAGGCCATGAAAGGCCACGCCAGGCCAGGCAAGGCAAGGCCAGGCAAGGCTAGGAAAGGCCAGGCCAGGAAAGGCCAGGCAAGTGCAGGTCAGGCACGGCAAGGCAAGGCCAGACAAGGAAAGGCTAGGCCAGGAAAGGCCAGACCAGACCAGGATAGGCCAGGCCAGGCCAGGCCAGACCAGGCCAGGAAAAGCAAGGCCAGGCCAGGCTAGGCAAGACCAGGCCAAACTAGGCAAGGCCAGGCCAGGCTAGGCTAGGAAAGGCCAGGCCAGGAAAAACAGGGAAGGCCAGGCCAGGTCAGGGAAGACCAGGGAAGGCAAGGCCAGGTTAGGAAAGGCCAGGCCAGGCAAGGCCAGGCCAGGCTAGGAAATGCTAGGCCAGGCCAGGCAAGGCCAGGCCAGGCTACTCCAGGCCAGGCAAGGCCAGTCCAGGCCACTCCAGGCCAGGCAAGGCCAGTCCAGGCCACTCCAGGCCAGGCAAGGCAAGGCCAGGGAAGGCCAGGCCATGCCAGGGAAGGCCAGGCCATGCCAGGAAAGGCAAGACCAGGCCAGGGCAGGTCAGGCAAGGCCAGGCCAGACAAGGCAAGGCCAGGCCAGACCAGGTAAGTCAAGGCCAGGCCAGGCAAGGCAAGGCCAGGCCAGGCCAGGTTAGGAAAGGCCAGGCCAGGCCACGTTAGGAAAGGCCAGGCCAGGAAAAGCCAGGAAAGGCCAGGCCAGGCAAGGCTAGGGAAGGCCAGGCCAGGCCAGGCAAGGCCAGGTCAGAGAAGGCCGGGCCAGGCCAGGCAAGGCAAGGCCACTCCAGGCCAGGAAAGCCAGGCCAGGCCAGGCTAGGAAAGGCCAGGCCAGGGCAGGCCAGGCCACTCCAGGTCAGGCCAGGCCAGGCAAGGCAAGGCGAGGCAAGGCTTGGAAAGGCCAGGCCAGGAAATGCCAGGCAAGGGCCGGTCAAGTACGGCCTGGCAAGGCCAGGCCATTCCATGCCAGGCAAGGCAAGGACAGACCAGGAAAGGCTAGGCCAGGAAAGGCCAGACCAGAACAGGAAAGGTCAGGCCAGGCCAGACCAGGCCAGGAAAAGCAAGGCCAGGCCAGGTCAGGGAAGGCCAGACCAGGTAAGTCAAGGTCAGGCCAGGCAAGGCCAGGCCAGGCAAGGCCAGGCCAGGCAAGGCAAGGGCAGGTTAGGCCAGGCCAGGCCAGGAAAGGCCAGGCCAGGCCAGGCCAGGCCAGACAAGGCAAGGTCAGAGCAGGCCAGGCACTGCCAGGCCACGCCACGCAAGGCCAGGACAGGCCAGACAAGGCAAGATAAGGCCAAGCCAGGGCAGGACAGACCAGGAAAGAAAAGGTAAGGCCAGGCAAGGCCAGGCCAGGCCAGGCTAGGAAAGGCCAGGCCAGGCTAGGAAAGGCCAGGCCAGGCTAGAAAAGGCCAGGCCAGGCTAAGAAAGGCCAGGCCAGGCAAGGCCAGGCTTTCTAGGAAAGGCCAGGCCAGGCCACGCCAGGCCAGGGTAGGAAAGGCCAGGCCAGGCTAGGAAAGGCTAGGCCAGGCCAGGCCAGGCCAGGAAAGGTCAGGCACGGCCTGGCAAGGCCAGGCCATGCCATGCCAGGCAAGGCAAGGCCAGACCAGGAAAGGCTAGGCCAGGATAGGCCAGACCAGGCCAGGAAAAGCCAGGAAAGGAAAGGCCAGGCTAGGGAAGGCCAGGCAAGGCCACGCCAGGCAAGGCCAGGTCAGGGAAGGCCAGGCCAGGCCAGGCATGGGAAGGGCAGGCTAGGCCAGGCCAGGCAAGGCAAGGCCAGGCAAGGCCAGACCAGGAAAGGCAAGGCCAGATCAGGCCAGGAAAGGCCAGGAAAGCCAGGCCACACCGGGCTAGGAAAGGCCAGGCCAGGCCAGGCTAGGAAAGGACAGGGCAGGCCAGGCCAGGTAAGGCTAGGCTAGGAAATGCTAGGCCAGGCCAGGGCAGGCCAGGCCAGGAAAGGCCAGGCCAGGCTACTCCAGGCCAGGCAAGGCCAGTCCAGGCTAGGAAATGCTAGGCCAGGCCAGGGCAGGCCAGGCCAGGAAAGGCCAGGCCAGGCTAGGAAATGCTAGGCCAGGCCAGGCTACTCCAGGCCAGGCAAGGCCAGTCCAGGCCAGTACAGGCCAGGCAAGGCAAGGCCAGGGAAGGCCAGACCAGGCCAGGGAAGGCCAGGCCATGCCAGGAAAGGCAAGACCAGGCCAGGGCAGGTCAGGCAAGGCCAGGCCAGGCCACTCCAGGCCAGGCAAGGCCAGGCCAGGCAAGGCAAGGCCACACCAGGCCAGGAAAGGCCAGGAAAGCCAGGCCAGGACGGGCTAGAAAAGGCCAGGACAGGCCAGGCCAGGGCAGGTCAGGGAAGGCCAGGCCAGAGAAGGCAAGGCCAGGCCAGGCCAGGCCAGGCAAGGCAAGGCCAGGCCAGGCCAGGTTAGGAAAGGCCAGGCCAGGCCAGGTTAGGAAAGGCCAGGCCAGGAAAAGCCAGGAAAGGCCAGGCCAGGCAAGGCTACGGAAGGCCAGGCCAGGCCAGGCAAGGCCAGGTCAGAGAAGGCCGGGCCAGGCCAGGCAAGGCAAGGCCACTCCAGGCCAGGAAAGCCAGGCCAGGCCAGGGCAGGCCAGGCCAGGGAAGGCTAGGCCAGGCCACTCCATGTCAGGCCAGGCAAGGCCAGGCCATGCCAGGCCAGGCCAAACCAGACCAGGCCAGGCCAGGCAAGGCAAGGCGAGGCAAGGCTTGGAAAGGCCAGGTCAGGAAATGCCAGGCAAGGGCCGGTCAAGTACGGCCTGGCAAGGCCAGGCCATTCCATGCCAGGCAAGGCAAGGACAGACCAGGAAAGGCTAGGCCAGGAAAGGCCAGACCAGAACAGGAAAGGTCAGGCCAGGCCAGACCAGGCCAGGAAAAGCAAGGCCAGGCCAGGTCAGGGAAGGCCAGACCAGGTAAGTCAAGGTCAGGTCAGGCAAGGCCAGGCCAGGCAAGGCCAGGTCAGGGAAGGCCAGGCCAGGCAAGGCAAGGGCAGGTTAGGGAAGGCCAGGCCAGGAAAGGCCAGGCCAGGCCAGGCCAGGCCAGACAAGGCAAGGTCAGGCAAGGCCAGAGCAGGACAGACCAGGAAAGAAAAGGTCAGGCCAGGCCAGGCCAGGCAAGGCAAGGCAAGGCCAGGCCAGGCCAGGCCAGGAAAGGCTAGGCCAGGTCAGGCCAGGCCAGGAAAGGCCAGGCCAGGCAACTCCAGGCCAGGCAAGGCCAGGACAGGACAGGCAAGGCAAGGCAAGGTTAGGCCAGGCCAGGCCAGGCCAGGGTAGGAAAGGCCAGGCCAGGCAAGGCCAGGCCAGGCTAGGAAAGGCTAGGCCAGGCCAGGCCAGAGAAGGAATGGCCAGGCAAGGCCAGGCCCGGCCAGGCAAGGCTAGGGAAGGCCAGGCCAGGCAAGGCCAGGTCAGAGAAGGCCGGGCCAGGCCAGGCAAGGCAAGGCCACTCCAGGTCAGGAAAGGCCAGGAAAGCCAGGCCAGGCCAGGCTAGGAAAAGCCAGGCCAGGCCAGGTTAGGAAAGGCCAGGCCAGGAAAAGCCAGGAAAGGCCAGGCCAGGCAAGGCTAGGGAAGGCCAGGCCAGGCCAGGCAAGGCCAGGTCAGAGAAGGCCGGGCCAGGCCAGGCAAGGCAAGGCCACTCCAGGCCAGGAAAGCCAGGCCAGGAAAGCCAGGCCAGGCCAGGCCAGGCTAGGAAAGGCGAGGCAAGGCTTGGAAAGGCCAGGCCAGGAAATGCCAGGCAAGGGCCGGTCAAGTACGGCCTGGCAAGGCCAGGCAATGCCATGCCAGGCAAGGCAAGGACAGACCAGGAAAGGCTAGGCCAGGAAAGGCCAGGTCAGACCAGGAAAGGCCAGGCCATGCCAGGCAAGGCAAGGCCAGGCAAGGCCAGACCAGGAAAGGCAAGGCCAGATCAGGCCAGGAAAGGCCAGGAAAGCCAGGCCACGCCGGGCTAGGAAAGGCCAGGACAGGCCAGGCTAGGAAAGGCCAGGGCAGGCCAGGCCATGCCAGGTCAGGCTAGGCAAGGCCAGGCCATGCCATGCCAGGCCAGGCCAGGCCAGGCAAGACCAGGCCAGGCCATGAAAGGCCACGCCAGGCCAGGCAAGGCAAGGCCAGGCAAGGCTAGGAAAGGCCAGGCCAGGAAAGGCCAGGCAAGTGCAGGTCAGGCACGGCAAGGCAAGGCCAGACAAGGAAAGGCTAGGCCAGGAAAGGCCAGACCAGACCAGGATAGGCCAGGCCAGGCCAGGCCAGACCAGGCCAGGAAAAGCAAGGCCAGGCCAGGCTAGGCAAGACCAGGCCAAACTAGGCAAGGCCAGGCCAGGCTAGGCTAGGAAAGGCCAGGCCAGGAAAAACAGGGAAGGCCAGGCCAGGTCAGGGAAGACCAGGGAAGGCAAGGCCAGGTTAGGAAAGGCCAGGCCAGGCAAGGCCAGGCCAGGCTAGGAAATGCTAGGCCAGGCCAGGCAAGGCCAGGCCAGGCTACTCCAGGCCAGGCAAGGCCAGTCCAGGCCACTCCAGGCCAGGCAAGGCCAGTCCAGGCCACTCCAGGCCAGGCAAGGCAAGGCCAGGGAAGGCCAGGCCATGCCAGGGAAGGCCAGGCCAGGCCAGGAAAGGCAAGACCAGGCCAGGGCAGGTCAGGCAAGGCCAGGCCAGACAAGGCAAGGCCAGGCCAGACCAGGTAAGTCAAGGCCAGGCCAGGCAAGGCAAGGCCAGGCCAGGCCAGGTTAGGAAAGGCCAGGCCAGGCCACGTTAGGAAAGGCCAGGCCAGGAAAAGCCAGGAAAGGCCAGGCCAGGCAAGGCTAGGGAAGGCCAGGCCAGGCCAGGCAAGGCCAGGTCAGAGAAGGCCGGGCCAGGCCAGGCAAGGCAAGGCCACTCCAGGCCAGGAAAGCCAGGCCAGGCCAGGCTAGGAAAGGCCAGGCCAGGGCAGGCTAGGAAAGGCCAGGCCAGGGCAGGCCAGGCCACTCCAGGTCAGGCCAGGCCAGGCAAGGCAAGGCGAGGCAAGGCTTGGAAAGGCCAGGCCAGGAAATGCCAGGCAAGGGCCGGTCAAGTACGGCCTGGCAAGGCCAGGCCATTCCATGCCAGGCAAGGCAAGGACAGACCAGGAAAGGCTAGGCCAGGAAAGGCCAGACCAGAACAGGAAAGGTCAGGCCAGGCCAGACCAGGCCAGGAAAAGCAAGGCCAGGCCAGGTCAGGGAAGGCCAGGTCAGGTCAGGCAAGGCCAGGCCAGGCAAGGCCAGGTCAGGGAAGGCCAGGCCAGGCAAGGCAAGGGCAGGTAAGGCCAGGCCAGGCCAGGCCAGACAAGGCAAGGTCAGGCAAGGCCAGAGCAGGACAGACCAGGAAAGAAAAGTTCAGGCCAGGCAAGGCAAGGCAAGGCCAGGCCAGGCCAGGAAAGGCTAGGCCAGGCCAGGCCAGGCCAGGAAAGGCCAGGCCAGGCAACTCAAGGCCAGGCAAGGCCAGGCCAGGACAGGCAAGGCAAGGCAAGGTTAGGCCAGGCCAGGCCAGGCCAGGGTAGGAAAGGCCAGGCCAGGCAAGGCCAGGCCTGGCTAGGAAAGGCTAGGCCAGGCCAGGCCAGGCCAGGCCAGGCAAGGCCAGGCCATGCCAGAGAAGGAATGGCCAGGCAAGGCCAGGCCCGGCCAGGCAAGGCAAGGCCACGCCAGGCCAGGTTAGGAAAGGCCAGGCCAGGAAAAGCCAGGAACGGCCAGGCCAGGCCAGGCAAGGCTAGGGAAGGCCAGGCCAGGCAAGGCCAGGTCAGAGAAGGCCGGGCCAGGCCAGGCAAGGCAAGGCCACTCCAGGCCAGGAAAGGCCAGGAAAGCCAGGCCAGGCCAGGCCAGGCTAGGAAAGGCCAGGCCAGGCTAGGAAAGGCCAGGCCAGGCTAGGAAAGGCCAGGCTAGGAAAGGCCAGGCCAGGGCAGGCCAGGCCAGGGCAGGCCAGGCCACTCCAGGTCAGGCCAGGCACGGCCAGGCCGTGCCATGCCAGGCCAAACCAGACCAGACCAGGCCAGGCAAGGCCAGGCCAGGCCAGGCTACAAAAGGCCAGGCCAGGCCAGGCCAGGCTGGCTAGGAAAGGCCAGGCCAGGGAAGGCCAGGCCAGGCCAGGCCAGGCAAGGCAAGGTTTGTTTTTCCTGTTTAGTGCTTGATGGGTTCATTTCCATTAGTGCAAATTGTTTGTGAAATGGAGTTCTCATTTCAAGTTTATTGCATGGGGGCTAGAGTGTGGGATTTTTGCTGTAATCAGTAACGCTTTTCAGCTGCAAGAGTCAGCTCTGTGAATTAATGTATTGCAGGTGCACCCAGAGAGGAAGTCTCTGTTAATTAATGTATTGCAGGTGCACCCAGAGAGGAAGTTTACAGCAAGGAGTTGACTTGCAGGCATGGAACATTTTGTTTGGGATGCAAGTCCTTTGCGTCTTAACAAAAGGCCAGGCCAGGAAAGACCAGGCAAGGCCAGACCAGGACAGGGAAGACCACACCAGGTAAGTCAAGGCCAGGAAAGGCCAGGCCATGTCGGGAAAGTCCAGGCCAGGCCAGGCCAGGTTAGGAAAGGCCAGGCCAGGTTAGGAAAGGCCAGGCCAGGTTAGGAAAGGCCAGGCCAGGCTAGGAAAGGCCAGGCCAGGCAAGGCAAGGCCAGGCCAGGTTAGTTTAGGAAAGGCCAAGCCAGGAAAAGCCAGGCAAGGCCATGCCAGGCCAGGCAAGGCCTTGCCAGGCCAGGCAAGGCTAGGGAAGGTTAGGCCAGGCCAGGGCAGGCCAGGCTAGGAAAGACCAGGCCAGGGCAGGCCAGGCCAGGAAACGCCAGGTCAGGCAAGGCCAGGCCATGCCAGGCCAGGCCAAACCAGACCAGACAAGGCCAGGCAAGACCAGGCGAATCCAGGCCCGGCCATGAAAGGCCATGCCAGGCCAGGCAAGGCTAGGAAAGGCCAGGCAAGGGCATGTCAGGCACGGCCAGGCCAGGCTAAGAAAGGCCAGGCAAGGGCATGTCAGGCACGGCCAGGCAAGGCAAGGCCAAACCAGGAAAGGCTAGGCCAGGAAAGACCAGACCAGGCCAGGAAAGGCCAGGCCAGGCAAGACCAGGCCACTCCAGGCCAGGCAAGACCAGGCCACTCCAGGCCAGGTAAGACCAGGCCAGGTTAGAGAAGGCCAGGCCAGGCCCGGATGGGAAAGGCCAGGCCAGGCAAGGCCAGGCAGGCTAGGAAAGGCCAGGGCAGGGCAGGAAAAGCCAGGGAAGGCCAGGCCAGGCCAGGCAAGGCCAGGTCAGAGAAGGCCAGGCCAGGCTTGGAAAGGCCAGGCCAGGCTAGGAAAGGCCAGGCCAGGAAAGTCCAGGCCAGACCAGGCCAGGCTAGGAAAGGCCAGGCCAGGAAAGTCCAGGCCAGACCAGGCCAGCTAAGGGCAGGCCAGGCCAGGCCAGGCCAGGCCAGGCCAGGCACGGCCAGGGAAGGCCAGGCCAGGTCAGGCCAGGCCAGGCAAGGCCAGGCCATGCCAGAAAAGGCAAGGGCAGGCCAGGAAAGGCAAGGGCATACCAGGCAAGGCAAGGCCACATCAGGCCAGAAAAGGCCAGGCCAGGACAGGAACGGCCAGGCAAGGCCAGGTCAGGCACGGCCAGGCAAGGCCAGGCCATGCCATGGCAGGCAAGGCAAGGCCAGGCAAGGCCAAGCCATGCCAGGCAAAGCAAGGCCAGGCAAAGCAAGGCCAGGCAAGGTTTGGTTTTCCTGTTTGAGTGCTTGATAGGTTCATTTCCATCAGTGCAAATTGTTTGTGAAATTGAGTTCTCATTTCAAGTTTATTGCATGGGGGCTAGAGTGTGGGATTTTTGCTCTCATTAGTAACGCTTTTCAGCTGCAAGAGTCAGCTCTGTCAATTAATGTATTGCAGGTGCACCCAGAGAGGAAGTTTACAGCAAGGAGTTGACTTGCAGGCATGGAACATTTTGTTTGGAATGCAAGTCCTTTGCGTCTTAACAAAAGGCCAGGCAAGGCCAGGCCAGGCCAGGCTAGGGTAGGAAAAACCAGGCCAGGAAAAGCCAGGCAAGGCCAGGCCAGGCCAGGCAAGGCTAGGGAAGGCCAGGCCAGGCAAGGCTAGGAAAGGCCAGGCCAGGCAAGGCTAGGAAAGGCCAGGGCAGGCACGGCCAGGCAAGGCCAGGGCAGGCAAGTGCAGGCAAGGCAAGGCCAGGCAAGGCCAGGCCATGCCATGGCAGGCAAGGCAAGGGCAGGCAAGGCCAGGCCAGGCTAGGCTAGGAAAGGGCAGGCCAGGAAAAGCCAGGCAAGGCCAGGCCAGGCCAGGTAAGGCTAGGGAAGGCCAGGCCAGGCCAGGCAAGGCCAGGTCAGGGAAGGCCAGGCCAGGCAAGGCCAGGCCAGGTTAGGCCAGCCCAGGCCAGGCCAGGCTAGGAAAGGCCAGGCCAGGCAAGGCCAGGCCATCTGGAAAAGGCCAGGCCAGGCCAGGGCAGGCCAGGAAAGGCCAGGCCAGGCCACTCCAGGCCACGCAAGGCCAGGCCAGACAAGGCAAGGTAAGGCCAGGCCTGGCCAGGCCAGACCAGGAAAGGAAAGGTCAGGCCAGGCCAGGCAAGGAAAGGCCAGGTTAGGCCAGGCCAGGCCAGGCAAGGAAAGGCCACGCAAGGCCAGGCCAGGCTAGGCTAGGAAATGCCAGGCCAGGCCAGCCCCAGCCAGGCAAGGCAAGGCCAGGCCAGGCTAGGCTAGGAAATGCCAGGCCAGGAAAAGCCAGGCAAGGCCAGGCCAGGAAAGGCCAGGTCAGGGAAGGCCAGGCCAGACAAGGCAAGGCCAGGTTAGGCAAGGCCAGGCCAGGCAAGAGCAGGCTAGGAAAGGCTAGGCCAGGCAAGGCGAGACCAGGCCACTCCAGGCCAGGCAATGCCAGGTCAGGCCAGGCAATGCCAGGCCAGGCCAGGCAAGGCCAGACAAGACAAGATAAGGCCGGGCCAGGCCAGGCCAGACCAGGAAAGGAAAGGTCAGGCCAGGCCAGGCAAGGCAAGGCCAGACCAGGAAAGGCTAGGCCAGGCCAGGTCAGACCAGGCCAGGAAAAGCAAGGCCAGGCCAGGCAAGGCCAGGCCAGGCAAGGCAAGGCCAGGCCAGGCTAGGTTAGGAAATGCCAGGCCAGGAAAGGCCAGGTCAGGAAAAGCCAGGGAAGGCCAGGCCAGTCCACTCAAGGCCAGGCCAGTCCACTCAAGGCCAGGCCAGTCCACTCAAGGCCAGGGCAGGCCAGGCAAGGCCAGACCAGGCAAGGCAAGGCCACAACAGGCCAGGAAAGCCAGGCCAGGCCGGGCTAGGAAAGGCCAGGGCAGGCAAGGCCAGGACAGGCAAGGCAAGGACAGGCCAGGGCAGGCAAGGCCTGGCCATGCCAGGAAAGGCAAGACCAGGCCAGGCCAGGCCAGGGCAGGTCAGGCACGGCCAGGCAAGGCCAGGCCATGCCATGGCAGGCAAGGCCACTCCAGGCCACTCCAGGCCAGGCAAGGCCAGGGCAGGCCAGGCAAGGCCAGGGCAGGCCAGGCAAGGCAAGGCCACACCAGGCCAGGAAAGGCTAGGAAAGCCAGGCCAGGCTGGGCTAGAAAAGGCCAGGCCATTGCAGGGAAGGAAAGGCCAGGCAAGGCAAGGCCAGGCCAGGTTAGGTTAGGAAAGGCCAGGCCAGGAAAAGCCAGGCAAAGCCATGCCAGGCCAGGCAAGGCTAGGGAAGGCCAGGCCGGGCCAGCCCAGGCTAGGAAAGACCAGGCCAGGGCAGGCCAGGCCAGGCAAGGCCAGGCCAGGACAGGGAAGGCTAGACCAGGTAAGTCAAGGCCAGGAAAGGCCAGGCCAGGCCAGTAAAGTCCAGGCCATGCCAGGGAAAGAAAACCCAGGCCAGGCAAGGCAAGGCCAGGCCAGGTTAGGTTAGGAAAGGCCAGGCCAGGAAAAGCCAGGCAAAGCCATGCCAGGCCAGGCAAGGCTAGGGAAGGCTAGGCCACGGCAGGTCAGGCCAGGCCAGGCAAGGCCAGGCCATGCCAGTCCAGGCCAAACCAGACCAGACAAGGCCAGGCAAGACCAGGCCAATCCAGGCCAGGCCATGAAAGGCCACGCCCGGCAAGTCAAGGCGAGGCCAGGCAAGGCAAGGTTTGGATTTCCTGTTTGAGTGCTTGATGGATTCATTTCCATCAGTGCAAATTCTTTCTGAAATGCAGTTCTCATTTCAAGTTTATTGCATGGGGGCTAGAGTGTGGGATTTTTGCTGTAATCAGTAACGCTTTTCAGCTGCAAGAGTCAGCTCTGTGAATTAATGTATTGCAGGTGCACCCTGAGAGGAAGTTTACAGCAACGAGTTGACTTGCAGGCATGGAACATTTTGTTTGGGATGCAACTCCTTTGCAACTTAACAAAAGGCCAGGCCAGGCAAGGCCAGGCCAGGAAAGGCCAGGGCAGGACACTCCAGGCCAGGCAAGGCCAGGCCATGCCAGGCCAGGCCAAACCAGACCAGACAAGGCCAGGCAAGACCAGGCCAATCCAGGCCAGGCCATGAAAGGCCACGCCAGGCCAGGCAAGGCTAGGAAAGGCCAGGCAAGGGCAGGTTAGGCACGGCCAGGCAGGGCCAGACCAGGAAAGGCTAGGCCAGGAAAGACCAGACCAGGCCAGGCCAGGCAAGAAGAGGCCACGCCAGGCCAGGCAAGACCAGGCCACGCCAGGCCAGGTAAGGCCAGGCCACGCCAGGCCAGGCCAGTCCAGGCCAGTCCAGGCAAGACCAGGCCAGGAAAGGCAGAGCCAGGCCAGGCTAGTCTAGGAAAGGCCAGGCCAGGAAAAGCCAGGGAAGGCCAGGCAAGGCAAGGCCAGGGCAGGCCAAGCCAGGCCAGGCAAGGAAAGGCCAGGCAAGGCCAGGGAAGGCCACTCCAAGCCAGGCTAGGAAAGGCGAGGTCAGGCACGGCCAGGCCAGGCCAGGCCATTACAGGGAAGGAAAGGCCAGGCAAGGCCAGGCCAGGCCAGTTTAGGTTAGGCAAGGCCAGGCCAGGCCAGGCAAGGCAAGGTTTGGTTTTCCTGTTTGAGTGCTTGATGGGTTCATTTCCATCAGTGCAAATTGTTTGTGAAATGGAGTTCTCATTTCAAGTTTATTGCCTGGGGGCTAGAGTGTGGGATTTTTGCTGTAATCAGTAACGCTTTTCAGCTGCAAGAGTCAGCTCTGTGAATTAATGTATTGCAGGTGCACCCAGAGAGGAAGTCTCTGTTAATTAATGTATTGCAGGTGCACCCAGAGAGGAAGTTTACAGCAAGGAGTTGACTTGCAGGCATGGAACATTTTGTTTGGAATGCAAGTCCTTTGCTTCTTAACAAAAGGCCAGGCCAGACAAGGCAAGGCCAGGCCAGGCCAGGGAAGGCCAGACCAGGTAAGTCAAGGCCAGGCAAGGCCAGGCCAGGCCAGGCCAGGAAAGGCCAGGCAATGCCAGGGAAGGAAAGGCCAGGCAAGGCCAGGCAAGGCAAGGCAAGGCCAGGCAAGGCTACCTTAGGAAAGGCCAAGCCAGGAAAAGCCAGGCAAGACCAGGCCAAACAAGGCTAGGCAAGGCCAGGCCAGGCAAGGCTAGGGAAGGCCAGGCCCGGCAAGGCCAGGTCAGGGAAGGCCAGGCCAGGCACGGCAAGGCCAGGTTAGGCCAGGGCAGGCCAGGCAAGGCCAGGGACGCTAGGAAAGACGAGGCAAGGCAAGGCCAGACAAGGCCAGGCAGGCTAGGAAATGCCAGGGCAGGCCAGGAACAGCCAGGCAAGGCCAGGCCATGCCATGGCAGGCAAGGCAAGGCCAGGCAAGGTCAGGCCATGCCAGGCAAGGCCAGGCCAGGGCAGGCAAGGCAAGGTTTGGTTTTCCTCTTTGAGTGCTTGATGGGTTCATTTCCATCAGTGCAAATTTTTTGTGAAATGGAGTTCTCATTTCAAGTTTATTGCATGGGGGCTAGAGTGTGGGATTTTTGCTGTAATCAGTAACGCTTTTCAGCTGCAAGAGTCAGCTCTGTTAATTAATGTATTGCAGGTGCACCCAGAGAGGAAGTTTACAGCAAGGAGTTGACTTGCAGGAAAGGAACATTTTGTTTCCTTTGAATCTTAACAAAAGGCCAGGCCAGGCAAGGCCAGGCCAGGCCAGGGAAGGCCAGAGCAGGTAAGTCAAGGCCAGGAAAGGCCATGCCAGGGAAGGCAAGGCCAGGCCAGGCTAGGAAAGGCCAGGCCAAGCCAGAAAAGGCCAGGCCATTACAGGGAAGGAAAGGCCAGGCAAGGCCAGGCAAGGCAAGTCCAGGCCAGGCCAGAAAAGGCAAGGTCAGGCCAGGCCAGGCCAGGGGAGGAAAGGCCAGGGGATGAAAGGCCAGGCCAGGCAAGGCCAAGCAAGGCAAGGCCAGGCCAGGCAAGGCAAGGTTTGGTTTTCCTGTTTGAGTGCTTAATGGATTCATTTCCATCAGTGCAAATTGTTTCTGAAATGGAGTTCTCATTTCAAGTTAATTGCATGGGGGCTAGAGTGTGGGATTTTTGCTGTAATCAGTAACGCTTTTCAGCTGCAAGAGTCAGCTCTGTTAATTAATGTATTGCAGGTGCACCCAGAGAGGAAGTCTCTGTTAATTAATGTATTGCAGGTGCACCCAGAGAGGAAGTTTACAGCAAGGAGTTGACTTGCAGGCATGGAACATTTTGTTTGGAATGCAAGTCCTTTGCGCCTTAACAAAAGGCCAGGCCAGACAAGGCAAGGCCAGGCCAGACAAGGCAAGGCCAGGCCAGGCCAGGGAAGGCCAGACCAGGTAAGTAAAGGCCAGGCCAGGGCAGGCCAGGACAGGCAAGGCCAGGGCAGGCCAGGACAGGCAAGGCCAGGGCAGGCCAGGCCAGGCAAGGTCAGGTTAGGCTAGGCCAGGCAAGGCCAGGCCATGCCATGCCAGGCAAGGCAAGGCCAGACCAGGAAAGGCTAGGACAGGAAAGGCCAGACCAGACCAGGAAAGGTCAGGCCAGGCCAGGCCATACCAGGCCAGGAAAAGCAAGGCCAAGCCAGGGAAGGTCAGGCCAGGCCACTCCAGGCAAGGCAAGGCCAGGCCAGGCTAGGCTAGGAAAGGCCAGGCCAGGAAAAGCCAGGGAAGGCCAGGCCAGGGAAGGCCAGGCCAGGCCAGGCAAGGACAGGTCAGAGAAGGCCAGGCAAGGCAATGCCAGGCCAGGCTAGGAAAGGCTAGGCTAGGCAGGGCAGGCCAGGCCAGGAAAGGCCAGGCCATGCCAGGGAAGGAATGGCCAGACCAGGCCAGGCCCGGCCAGGCAAGGCAAGGCCAGGTTAGGCCAGGCCAGGCCGGGCTGGGAAAAGCCAGGCCAGGGCAGGCCAGGCCAGGAAAGGCCAGTCGAGGCCAATCCAGGCCAGGCCAGGCCAGGCCAGACAAGGCAAGGACAGGCCAGGCCACTCCAGGCCAGGCAATACCAGGGCAGGCCAGGTTAGGCCAGGCCAGGCCAGGAAAGACCCGGCCAGGCCAGGAAAGGCCAGGCCAGGCTAGGAAAGGCCAGGCCAGGCCAAGGGAGGCCAGGACAGGAAACGCCAGGCCAGGCCACTCCAGGCCAGGCAAGGCCAGGACAGGCCAGGCCAGGCCAGGCCAGACAAGGCAATGCCAGGTTAGGCCAGGGCAGGCCAGGCCAGGCTAGGCTAGCAAAGGCCAGGCCAGGAAAAGCTAGGGAAGGCCTGGCCAGGCAAGGCAAGGCCAGGTTAGGCCAGGGCAGGCCAGGCCAGGCCAGGCTAGGCTAGCAAAGGCCAGGCCAGGCCAGGCCAGGCCAGGCTAGGCTAGCAAAGGCCAGGCAAGTCCAGGCCAGGCAAGTCCAGGCCAGGCAAGTCCAGGCCAGGCCAGGCCAGGCCAGGCTAGGAAAGGCCAGGCCAGGGCAGGCCAGGCCACTCCAGGCCAGGCAAGGCCAGGCCAGGCCAGGCCAGGTCAGGCTAAGCAAGGCCAGGCCATGCAAGGAAAGGCAAGGCCAGGCAAGACCAGGCCAGGCAAGGCCCGGCCAGGCCAGGCAAGGAAAGGCCAGGCCAGGAAAGGCCGGGTCGGGCCAGGCCAGGCAAGGCCAGACCAGGCCAGGAAAGGCCAGGCTAGCCCAGGGAAGGCCAGGCCAGGCTAGGAAAGGCCAGGCCAGGAAAGGCCAGGCCAGGCCACTCCAGGCCAGGCAAGACCAGGCCAGACCATAAAAGGCCAGGCCAGGCAAGGCAATGCCAGGCAAGGCTAGGAAAGGCCAGGCCAGGAAAGCCTAGGACAGGAAAGGCCAGACCAGACCAGGAAAGTTCAGGCCAGGCCAGGCCACACCAGGCCAGGAAAAGCAAGGCCAGGCCAGGGAAGGTCAGGCCAGGCCAGGCAAGGCCAGGCCACTCCGGGCCAGGCAAGACCAGGCCAGGCAAGGCAAGGCCAGGCCAGGCTAGGCTAGGAAAGGCCAGGCCAGGAAAAGCCAGGGAATGCCAGGCCAGGCTAGGGAAGGCCAGGCCAGGCAAGGCCAGGTCAGGGAAGGCCAGGTTAGGCCAGGCCAGGCCAGGCCAGGGTAGGAAAGGCCAGGCCACTCCAGGCAAGGCAAGACCAGGCCAGGCTAGGCTAGGAAAGGCCAGGCCAGGAAAAGCCAGGGAATGCCAGGACAGGTTAGGGAAGGCCAGGCCAGGCCAGGCAAGGCCAGGTCAGGGAAGGCCAGGGTAGGAAAGGCCAGGCCAGGCCAGGGTAGGAAAGGCCAGGCCAGGCCAGGGTAGGAAAGGCCAGGCCAGTGTAGGAAAGGCCAGGCCAGGCCAGGCCAGGCTAGGAAAGGCTAGGCCAGGCCAGGGCAGGCCAGGCCAGGAAAGGCCAGACCAGGCCAGTCCACCCAGGCAAGGCCAGGCCAAGCAAGCAAGGTCAGGTTAGGCCGGGCCACTCCAGGTCAGGCCAGGCCAGGGCAGGCAAGGCCAGGCCAGGCCCGGCCAGGCAAGGAAGGGACAGGCCAGACTAGGCTAGGAAAGGCCAGGCCAGGAAAAGCCAAGCAAGGCCAGGCCAGGCCAGGTAAGGCTAGGGAAGACCAGGCCACGCCAGGCAAGGCCAGGTCAGGGAAGGCCAGGCCAGGCAAGGCCAGGTTAGGCCAGGCCAGGCCAAGCTAGGAAAGGCCAGGCCTGGCCAGGCAAGGCCAGGCCAGGGAAGGAAAGGCCAGGTCAGGTCAGGCCAGGTCAGGTCAGGCCAGGCCAGGCCAGGCAAGGACAGGTCAGAGAAGGCCAGGCAAGGTAATGCCAGGCCAGGCTAGGAAAGGCTAGGCTAGGCAGGGCAGGCCAGGCCAGGAAAGGCCAGGCCATGCCAGGGAAGGAATGGCCAGACCAGGCCAGGCCCGGCCAGGCAAGGCAAGGCCAGGTTAGGCCAGGCCAGGCCGGGCTGGGAAAAGCCAGACCACGGCAGGCCAGGCCAGGAAAGGCCAGTCCAGGCCAATCCAGGCCAGGCCAGGCCAGGCCAGACAAGGCATGGACAGGCCAGGCCACTCCAGGCCAGGCAATACCAGGGCAGGCCAGGTCAGGCCAGGCAAGGCCAGGTTAGGCCAGGCCAGGCCAGGCCAGGCAAGGCCAGGTTAGGCCAGGCCAGGCCAGGCCAGGAAAGACCCGGCCAGGCCAGGCAAGGCCAGGCCAGGCTAGGAAAGACCCGGCCAGGGCAGGAAACGCCAGGCCAGGCAAGGCCAGGACAGGCCAGGCCAGGCCAGACAAGGCAAGGCCAGGTTAGGCCAGGGCAGGCCAGGCCAGGCCAGGCCAGGCTAGGCTAGCAAAGGCCAGGCCAGGTCAGGCCAGGCCACGCCAGGCCAGGCTAGGAAAGGCCAGGCCAGGCAATTCCAGGCCAGGCAAGTCCAGGCCAGGCAAGTCCAGGCCAGGCAAGGCCAGGCCAGGCCAGGCCAGGCTAGGAAAGGCCAGGCCAGGGCAGGCCAGGCCACTCCAGGCCAAGCCAGGCAAGGCCAGGCCAGGCCAGGTCAGGCTAAGCAAGGCCAGGCAAGGCCAGGCAAGGCAATGCCAGACCAGGAAAGGAAAGGCCCGGCCAGGCCAGGCAAGGAAAGGCCAGGCCAGGAAAGGCCGGGTCGGGCCAGGCCAGGCAAGGCCAGACCAGGCCAGGAAAGGCCAGGCTAGCCCAGGGAAGGCCAGGCTAGTAAAGGCCAGGCCAGGAAAGGCCAGGCCACTCCAGGCCAGGCAAGACCAGGCCAGACCATAAAAGGCCAGGCCAGGCAAGGCAATGCCAGGCAAGGCTAGGAAAGGCCAGGCCAGGAAAAGCCAGGGAATGCCAGGACAGGTTAGGGAAGGCCAGGCAAGGCCAGGTCAGGGAAGGCCAGGTTAAGCCAGGCCAGGCCAGGGTAGGAAAGGCCAGGCCAGGCCAGGCTAGGAAAGGCTAGGCCAGGCCAGGGCACGCCAGGCCAGGAAAGGCCAGACCAGGCCAGTCCACCCAGGCAAAGCCAGGCCATGCCAGGAAAGGCAAGACCTGGCCAGGTCAGGAAAGGCCAGGCCATGCCATGGCGGGCCAGGCAAGGCCAGGTCAGGCCACGGCAGGCCAGGCCAGGCAAGGCAAGGCCAGGCCAGGCAAGGCAAGGCCAGGCCAAGCAAGCAAGGCCAGGTTAGGCCAGGCCACTCCAGGTCAGGCCAGGCCAGGGCAGGCAAGGCCAGGCCAGGCTCGGCCAGGCAAGGAAGGGCCAGGCCAGACTAGGCTAGGAAAGGCCAGGCCAGGAAAAGCCAAGCAAGGCCAGGCCAGGCCAGGTAAGGCTAGGGAAGGCCAGGCCAGGCAAGGCCAGGTTAGGCCAGGCCAGGCCAGGCTAGGAAAGGCCAGGCCTGGCCAGGCAAGGCCAGGCCAGGGAAGGCAAGGCCAGGTCAAGTCAGGCCAGGTCAGGCCAGGCAATGCCAGGTCAGTCCAGGCCAGGCCAGGCCAGGCCAGACCATAAAAGGCCAGGCCAGGCAAGGCAATGCCAGGCAAGGCTAGGAAAGGCCAGGCCAGGAAAGCCTAGGACAGGAAAGGCCAGACCAGACCAGGAAAGTTCAGGCCAGGCCAGGCCACACCAGGCCAGGAAAAGCAAGGCCAGGCCAGGGAAGGTCAGGCCAGGCCAGGCAAGGCCAGGCCACTCCGGGCCAGGCAAGACCAGGCCAGGCTAGGCTAGGAAAGGCCAGGCCAGGAAAAGCCAGGGAATGCCAGGACAGGTTAGGGAAGGCCAGGCCAGGCCAGGGTAGGAAAGGCCAGGCCAGGCCAGGGTAGGAAAGGCCAGGCCAGGCCAGGCCAGGCTAGGAAAGGCCAGGCCAGGCCAGGCCAGGCTAGGAAAGGCTAGGCCAGGCCAGGGCAGGCCAGGCCAGGAAAGGCCAGACCAGGCCAGTCCACCCAGGCAAGGCCAGGCCATGCCAGGAAAGGCAAGACCAGGCCAGGTCAGGCAAGGCCAGGCAAGGCCAGGTCAGGCCACGGCAGGCCAGGCCAGGCCAGGCAAGGCAAGGCCAGGCCAAGCAAGCAAGGCCAGGTTAGGCCAGGCCACTCCAGGTCAGGCCAGGCCAGGGCAGGCAAGGCCAGGCCAGGCCCGGACAGGCAAGGAAGGGCCAGGCCAGACTAGGCTAGGAAAGGCCAGGCCAGGAAAAGCCAAGCAAGGCCAGGCCAGGCCAGGCAAGGCTAGGGAAGACCAGGCCACGCCAGGCAAGGCCAGGTCACGGAAGGCCAGGCCAGGCAAGGCCAGATTAGGCCAGGCCAGGCCAAGCTAGGAAAGGCCAGGCCAGGCCAGGGAAGGCCAGGCCAGGGAAGGCCAGGCCAGGGAAGGCAAGGCCAGGTCAGGCCAGGCAATGCCAGGTCAGGTCAGGCCAGGCCAGGCCAGGCAAGGACAGGTCAGAGAAGGCCAGGCAAGGCAATGCCAGGCCAGGCTAGGAAAGGCTAGGCTAGGCAGGGCAGGCCAGGCCAGGAAAGGCCAGGCCATGCCAGGGAAGGAATGGCCAGACCAGGCCAGGCCCGGCCAGGCAAGGCAAGGCCAGGTTAGGCCAGGCCAGGCCGGGCTGGGAAAAGCCAGACCAGGGCAGGCCAGGCCAGGAAAGGCCAGTCCAGGCCAGGCCAGGCCAGGCCAGACAAGGCAAGGACAGGCCAGGCCACTCCAGGCCAGGCAATACCAGGGCAGGCCAGGTCAGGCCAGGCAAGGCCAGGTTAGGCCAGGCCAGGCCAGGCCAGGAAAGACCCGGCCAGGCCAGGAAAGGCCAGGCCAGGCTAGGAAAGACCCGGCCAGGGCAGGAAACGCCAGGCCAGGCCACTCCAGGCCAGGCAAGGCCAGGACAGGCCAGGCCAGGCCAGACAAGGCAAGGCCAGGTTAGGCCAGGGGAGGCCAGGCCAGGCCAGGCTAGGCTAGCAAAGGCCAGGCCAGGTCAGGTCAGGCCACGCCAGGCCAGGCTAGGAAAGGCCAGGCCAGGCAATTCCAGGCCAGGCAAGTCCAGGCCAGGCAAGTCCAGGCCAGGCAAGTCCAGGCCAGACAAGGCCAGGCCAGGCCAGGCTAGGAAAGGCCAGGCCAGGGCAGGCCAGGCCACTCTAGGCCAAGACAGGCAAGGCCAGGCCAAGCCAGGCAAGGCAATGCCAGGCCAGGCAAGGAAAGGCCCGGCCAGGCCAGGCAAGGAAAGGCCAGGCCAGGAAAGGCCGGGTCGGGCCAGGCCAGGAAAGGCCAGACCAGGCCAGGAAAGGCCAGGCTAGCCCAGGGAAGGCCAGGCCAGGCTAGGAAAGGCCAGGCCAGGAAAGGCCAGGCCAGGCCACTCCAGGCCAGGCAAGACCAGGCCAGACCATAAAAGGCCAGGCCAGGCAAGGCAATGCCAGGCAAGGCTAGGAAAGGCCAGGCCAGGAAAAGCCAGGGAATGCCAGGACAGGTTAGGGAAGGCCAGGCCAGGCCAGGCAAGGCCAGGTCAGGGAAGGCCAGGTTAAGCCAGGCCAGGCCAGGCCAGGCCAGGCTAGGAAAGGCTAGGCCAGGCCAGGGCAGGCCAGGCCAGGGAAGGCAAGGCCAGGTCAGGTCAGGCCAGGCCAGGCCAGGCAAGGACAGGTCAGAGAAGGCCAGGCAAGGCAATGCCAGGCCAGGCTAGGAAAGGCTAGGCTAGGCAGGGCAGGCCAGGCCAGGAAAGGCCAGGCCATGCCAGGGAAGGAATGGCCAGACCAGGCCAGGCCCGGCCAGGCAAGGCAAGGCCAGGTTAGGCCAGGCCAGGCCGGGCTGGGAAAAGCCAGACCAGGGCAGGCCAGGCCAGGCCAGGCCAGACAAGGCAAGGACAGGCCAGGCCACTCCAGGCCAGGCAATACCAGGGCAGGCCAGGTCAGGCCAGGCAAGGCCAGGTTAGGCCAGGCCAGGCCAGGCCAGGAAAGACCCGGCCAGGCCAGGAAAGGCCAGGCCAGGCTAGGAAAGACCCGACCAGGGCAGGAAACGCCAGGCCAGGCCACTCCAGGCCAGGCAAGGCCAGGCCAGGCCAGGCCAGACAAGGCAAGGCCAGGTTAGGCCAGGGGAGGCCAGGCCAGGCCAGGCCAGGCTAGGCTAGCAAAGGCCAGGCCAGGTCAGGCCAGGCCACGCCAGGCCAGGCCAGGCAATTCCAGGCCAGGCAATTCCAGGCCAGGCAAGTCCAGGCCAGACAAGGCCAGGCCAGGCCAGGCCAGGCTAGGAAAGGCGAGGCCAGGGCAGGCCAGGCCACTCCAGGCCAAGCCAGGCAAGGCCAGGCCAAGCCAGGCAAGGCCAGGCCAAGCTAGGCAAGGCCAGGCCAAGCAAGGCCAGGCAAGGCAAGGCCAGGCAAGGCCAGGCAAGGCAATGCCAGACCAGGCAAGGAAAGGCCCGGCCAGGCCAGGCAAGGAAAGGCCAGGCCAGGAAAGGCCGGGTCGGGCCAGGCCAGGCAAGGCCAGACGAGGCCAGGAAAGGCCAGGCTAGCCCAGGGAAGGCCAGGCCAGGCTAGGAAAGGCCAGGCCAGGAAAGGCCAGGCCAGGCCACTCCAGGCCAGGCAAGACCAGGCCAGGCAAGGCAATGCCAGGCAAGGCTAGGAAAGGCCAGGCCAGGAAAAGCCAGGGAATGCCAGGACAGGTTAGGGAAGGCCAGGCCAGGCAAGGCCAGGTCAGGGAAGGCCAGGTTAAGCCAGGCCAGGCCAGGCCAGGGTAGGAAAGGCCAGGCCAGGCCAGGCCAGGCTAGGAAAGGCTAGGCCAGGCCAGGGCAGGCCAGGCCAGGAAAGGCCAGACCAGGCCAGTCCACCCAGGCAAGGCCAGGCCATGCCAGGAAAGGCAAGACCAGGCCAGGTCAGGAAAGGCCAGGCCATGCCATGGCGGGCCAGGCAAGGCCAGGCAAGGCCAGGTCAGGCCACGGCAGGCCAGGCCAGGCCAGGCCAGACAAGGCAAGGCCAGGCCAGGCAAGGCAAGGCCAGGCCAAGCAAGCAAGGCCAGGTTAGGCCAGGCCACTCCAGGTCAGGCCAGGCCAGGGCAGGCAAGGCCAGGCCAGGCTCGGCCAGGCAAGGAAGGGCCAGGCCAGACTAGGCTAGGAAAGGCCAGGCCAGAAAAAGCCAAGCAAGGCCAGGCCAGGCCAGGTAAGGCTAGGGAAGGCCAGGCCAGGCAAGGCCAGGTTAGGCCAGGCCAGGCCAGGCTAGGAAAGGCCAGGCCTGGCCAGGCAAGGCCAGGCCAGGGAAGGCAAGGCCAGGTCAGGTCAGGCCAGGCCAGGCCAGGCCAGGCAAGGCCAGGCCAGGGAACGCCAGGCCAGGCCAGGCAAGGCAAGGCCAGATCAGGCCAGGCCAGGCTAGGAAAGGCCAGGCAAGGCCAGGCCCGGCCAGGCCCGGCTAGGCATGGCTAGGGAAGGCCAGGCCAGGCCAGGCAGGCTAGGAAAGGCCAGGGCAGGAGAGGGTAGGCCAGGCATTTCCAGGCAAGGCCAGGCCAGGCCAGGTAAGGCAAGGCCAGGTCAGGCAAGGCAAGGTTTGGTTTTCCTGTTTGAGTGCTTGATAGGTTCATTTCCATCAGTGCAAATTGTTTGTGAAATGGAGTTCTCATTTCAAGTTTATTGCCTGGGGGCTAGAGTGTGGGATTTTTGCTGTAATCAGTAACGCTTTTCAGCTGCAAGAGTGAGCTCTGTTAATTAATGTATTGCAGGTGCACCCAGAGAGGAAGTCTCTGTTAATTAATGTATTGCAGGTGCACCCAGAGAGGAAGTTTACAGCAAGGAGTTGACTTGCAGGCATGGAATATTTTGTTTGGGATGCAAGTCCTTTGCATCGTAACAAAAGGCCAGGCCAGGCAAGGCCAGGCTATGACAGGGAAGGCCAGACCAGGTAAGTCAAGGCCAGGAAAGGCCAGGCCATGCCAGGAAAGTCCAGGCCATGCCAGGAAAGGAAAGGCCAGGCAAGGCCAGGCCAGGCCAGGCAAGGCCAGGCCAGGCTAGGAAAGGCCAGGCCATGACAGGGAAGGAAAGGCCAGGCAAGGCCAGGCCAGGCCAGTCCCGGCCAGGCAAGGCAAGGCCAGGCCAGGTTAGGCTAGGAAAGGCCAGGCCATGCCAGGGAAGGAATGGCCAGGCAAGGCCAGGCCAGGCCCGGCCAAGCAAGGGAAGGCCAGGCCAGGCTAGGCTAGGGAAGGCCAGGCCACGCCAGGCAAGGCCAGGTCAGGGAAGGCCAGGCCAGGGCAGGCATGGGAAGGCCAGGTTAGGCCAGGCCTGGCAAGGCCAGGCCAGGCTAGGAAAGGCCAGGCCAGGCCAGGGAAGGAATGGCCAGGCAAGGCCAGGAAAGGCCAGGCCATGCCAGGGAAGGAATGGCCAGGCCAGGCCCGGCCAAGCAAGGGAAGGCCAGGCCAGGCTAGGCTAGGAAAGGCCAGGCCAGGAAAAGCCAGGCAAGGCCAGGCCAGGCAAGGCTAGGGAAGGCCAGGCCAGGCAAGGCCAGGCCAGGGAAGGCCAGGCCAGGCCAGGCCAGGCATGGGAAGGCCAGGTTAGGCCAGGCCAGGCAAGGCCAGGCCAGGCTAGGAAGGACAAGGCCAGGCCAGGGCAGGCATGGCAAGGCCACACCAGGCCAGGAAATGCCAGGAAAGTCAGGCCAGGCCAAGCTAGGAAAGGCCAGGCCAGGAAAGGCCAGGGCAGGCCAGGCCAGGAAAGACCAGGCAAGACCAGGCCAGGCCATGAAAGGCCACGCCAGGCCAGGAAAGGCAAGACCAGGCCAGGCCATGAAAGGCCACGCCAGGCCAGGCAAGGCTAAAAAAGGCCAGGCCAGGAAAGGCCAGGCAAGGGCAGGTCAGGCACGGCCTGGCAAGGCCAGGCCATGCCATGCCAGGCAAGGCAAGGCTAGACCAGGAAAGGCTAGGCCAGGAAAGGCCAGACCAGACCAGGAAAGGTCAGGCCAGGCCAGGCCAGACCAGGCCAGGAAAAGCAAGGCCAGACCAGGCCAGGAAAAGCAAGGCCAGGCCGGACCAGGCCAGGCCAGGCAGGACCAGGCCAGGCAAGGCAAGGCCAGGAAAAGCAAGGCCAGGCCAGGCCAGACCAGGCCAGGCAAGGCAAGGCCAGGCCAGACAAGGCAAGGCCAGGCCAGGCTAGGCTAGGAAAGGCCAGGTCAGGGAAGGCCAGGCCAGGCCAGGCCAGGTCAGGGAAGGCCAGGCAAGGCCAGGCCAGGTTAGGCCAGTCCAGTCCAGGCCAGGCAAGGACAGTCCAGGCCACTCCAGGCCAGGCAAGGACAGTCCAGGCCACTCCAGGCCAGGCAAGGCCAGGAAAGGCCAGGCAAGGCCAGGAAAGGCCACTCCAGGCCAGGAAAGGCCACTCCAGGCCAGGCCACTCCAGGCCAGGCCAGGCAAGGCCAGGCCATGCCAGGAAAGGCAAGACCAGGCCAGGCAAGGCCAGGCCAGGCAAGGCAAGACCACACCAAGCCAGGAAAGGCCAGGAAAGCCAGGCCAGGCTGGGCTAGAAAAGGCCAGGACAGGCCAGGCAAGACCTGGCCAGGCAAGGCCAGCCCAGGCCAGGTCAGGCACGGCTAGGCAAGGTCAGGCCATGCCATGGAAGGCAAGGCCAGGCCAGGCCACTCCAAACCAGGCAAGGCCAGGGCAGGCCCGGAAAGGCAAGGCCATGCCAGGCAAGGCAAGGCCAGACCAGGCAAGGCAAGGCCACACCAGGCCAGGAAAGGCCGGAAAAGTCAGGCCAGGCCGGGCTAGGAAAGGCCAGGCCAGGCCAGGCAAGGCCAGGCTAGGAAAGGCTGGGCCAGGGCAGGCCGGGCCAGGACAGGCCAGGCCAGGAAAGGCATGGGAAGGTCAGGTTAGGCCAGGCAAGGCAAGGCCAGGCCATGCCAGGCCAGGCAAGGCAAGGCTAGGAAAGGCCAGGCCAGGAAAGGCTAGGCCAGGAAAGGCCAGACCACGCCAGGAAAAGCCAGGGAAGGCCAGGCCAGGCCAGGGAAGGCCAGTCCAGTCCAGGCAAGGCCATGTCAGGGAAGGCCAGGCAAGGCAAGGCCAGGTTAGGCCAGGCCAAGCCAGGGTAGGAAAGGCAAGGCCAGGCCAGGCCAGTCCAGGAAACGCCAGGCCAGGCCAGGCCAGGCTAGGACACTCCATGCCAGGAAAGGCAAGACCAGGCCAGGCAAGGCCAGGCCAGGGCAGGTCAGGCACGGCCAGTCAAGGCCAGGCCATGTCGTGGCAGACAAGGCCAGGCCAGTCCACTCCAGGCCAGGTAAGGCCAGGGCAGGCCAGGCAAGGCCAAACCAGGCAAGGCAAGGCCACAACAGGCCAGGAAAGGCCAGGAAAGCCAGGCCAGGCCGATCTAGGAAAGGCCAGGCCATGCCAGGCTAGGAAAGGCCGGGCCAGGGCAGGCCAGGCCAGGCCCGGCCAGGCCAAACCAGACCAGACCAGGCCATGAAAGGCCACGCCAGGCCAGGCAAGGCAAGGCCAGGCAACGCTAGGAAAGGCCAGGCCAGGAAAGGCCAGGCAATGGCAGGTCAGGCACGGCCTGGCAAGGCCTGGCCATGCCATACGAGGCAAGGCAAGGCCAGACCAGGAAAGGCTAGGCCAGGAAAGGCCAGACCAGGCCAGAAAAAGCCAGGAAAGGCAAGGCGAGGCCAGGCAAGGCGAGGCCAGGCAAGGCAAGGCCAGGCCAGGCCAGGCCAGGACAGGTCAGGCCAAACCAGACCAGGCCAGGCTAGGAAAGACCCGGCCAGGCCACTGCAGGCCAGGCCAGGCCAGACAAGGCAAGGCCAGGCCAGGCCACTCCATGTCAGGCAAAGCAAGGCCAGGCAAGGCAAGGCCAGACCAGGCAAGGCAAGGCCACAACAGGCCAGGAAAGGCCAGGAAAGCCAGGCCAGGCTAGGCTAGGAAAGGCCAGGCCAGGAAAAGCCAGGGAAGGCAAGGCCAGGCCAGGCCAGGCAAGGCAAGGCCAGGTTAGGCCAGGGCAGGCCAGGCCAGGCTAGGAAAGGCCAGGCCACGCCAGGCCAGGCCAGGCTAGGAAAGGCCAGGCAAGGCCAGGCCAGGACCAGCCAGGCAAGGCAAGGCCAGGCCAGGCTTGCATAGGAAATGCCAGGCCAGGAAAAGCCAGGCAAGGCAAGGCCAGGTTAGGCCAGGCCAGGCCAGACCAGGCTACGAAAGGCCAGGCCAGACCAGGCTTGGAAAGGCCAGGGCAGACCAGGCCAGGAAAAGCCAGGCCAGGACACTCCAGGCCAGGCCAGGTCAGGCCCGGCCAGGCAAGGCCAGGCCATGCCAGGCCAGGCCAAACCAGACCAGAAAAGGCCAGGCAAGACCAGGCCAATCCAGGCCAGGCCATGAAAGGCCACGCCAGACCAGGCAAGGCAAGGCTAGGAAAGGCCAGGCAAGGCCAGGCCATGCCATGGCGGGCCAGGCAAGGCCAGGTCAGGCCACGGCAGGCCAGGCCAGACAAGGCAAGGCCAGGCCAGGCAAGGCAAGGCCAGGCCAAGCAAGCAAGGCCAGGTTAGGCCAGGCCACTCCAGGTCAGGCCAGGCCAGGGCAGGCAAGGCCAGGCCAGGCTCGGCCAGGCAAGGAAGGGCCAGGCCAGACTAGGCTAGGAAAGGCCAGGCCAGGAAAAGCCAAGCAAGGCCAGGCCAGGCCAGGTAAGGCTAGGGAAGGCCAGGCCAGGCAAGGCCAGGTTAGGCCAGGCCAGGCCAGGCTAGGAAAGGCCAGGCCTGGCCAGGCAAGGCCAGGCCAGGGAAGGCAAGGCCAGGTCAGGTCAGGCCACGTCAGGCCAGGCAATGCCAGGTCAGTCCAGGCCAGGCCAGGCCAGGCAAGTCCAGGTCAGGGAACGCCAGGCCAGGCCAGGCAAGGCAAGGCCAGGTCAGGCCAGGCCAGGCTAGGAAAGGCCAGGCAAGGCCAGGCCAGGCCAGGCCCGGCTAGACATGGCTAGGGAAGGCCAGGCCAGACCAGGCAAGGCCAGGCAGGCTAGGAAAGGCCAGGCCAGGAGAGGGTAGGCCAGGCATTTCCAGGCAAGGCCAGGCCAGGCCATGGCAGGCAAGGCAAGGCCAGGCCATGGCAGGCAAGGCCAGGCCAGGCCAGGTAAGGCAAGGCCAGGTCAGGCAAGGCAAGGTTTGGTTTTCCTGTTTGAGTGCTTGATAGGTTCATTTCCATCAGTGCAAATTGTTTGTGAAATGGAGTTCTCATTTCAAGTTTATTGCATGGGGGCTAGAGTGTGGGATTTTTGCTGTAATCAGTAACGCTTTTCAGCTGCAAGAGTCAGCTCTGTTAATTAATGTATTGCAGGTGCACCCAGAGAGGAAGTCTCTGTTAATTAATGTATTGCAGGTGCACCCAGAGAGGAAGTTTACAGCAAGGAGTTGACTTGCAGGCATGGAACATTTTGTTTGGGATGCAAGTCCTTTGCATCTTAACAAAAGGCCAGGCCAGGCAAGGCCAGGCTATGACAGGGAAGGCCAGACCAGGTAAGTCAAGGCCAGGAAAGGCCAGGCCATGCCAGGAAATTCCAGGCCATGCCAGGAAAGGAAAGGCCAGGCAAGGCCAGGCCAGGCCAGGCCAGGCAAGGCCAGGCCAGGCTAGGAAAGGCCAGGCCATGACAGGGAAGGAAAGGCCAGGCAAGGCCAGGCCAGGCCAGTCCCGGCCAGGCAAGGCAAGGCCAGGCCAGGTTAGGCTAGGAAAGGCCAGGCCAGGAAAAGGCAGGCAAGGCTAGGCCATGCCAGGCAAGGCTAGGGAAAGCCAGGCCAGGCCAGGCCAGGCCAGGCTAGGAAACACCAGGCCAGGGCATGCCAATCCAGGCCAGGCCATGAAAGGCCAGGCAAGGGCAGGTAAGGCACGGCCAAGCAAGGCCAGGCCATGCCATGCCAGGCAAGGCAAGGGCAGACCAGGCCAGGCAAGGCCACATCAGGCCAGAAAAGGCCAGGCCAGGCCAGGCTAGGAAAGGCCAGGCAATGCCAGGGAAGTAAAGGCCAGGCCAGGCCAGACAAGGCCAGGACAGGCAAGGCCAGGGCAGGCCAGGGCAGGCCAGGCCAGGCAAGGTCAGGTTAGGCCAGGCCAAACCAGACCAGGCCAGGCAAGTCCACGCCAGGCCAGGCAAGGCAAGGCCAGGCAAGGCTAGGAAAGGCCAGTCCAGGAAAGGCCAGGCAAGGGCAAGTCAGGCACGGCCTGGCAAGGCCAGGCCATGCCATGCCAGGCAAGGCAAGGCCAGACCAGGAAAGGTCAGGCCAGGCCAGGCCATACCAGGCCAGGAAAAGCAAGGCCAAGCCAGGGAAGGTCAGGCCAGGCCACTCCAGGCCAGGAAAGACCAGGCCAGGCAAGGCAAGGCCAGGCCAGGCTAGGCTAGGAAAGGCCAGGCCAGGCAAGGACAGGTCAGAGAAGGCCAGGCAAGGCAATGCCAGGCCAGGCTAGGAAAGGCTAGGCTAGGCAGGGCAGGCCAGGCCAGGAAAGGCCAGGCCATGCCAGGGAAGGAATGGACAGACCAGGCCAGGCCCGGCCAGGCAAGGCAAGGCCAGGTTAGGCCAGGCCAGGCAGGGCTGGGAAAAGCCAGGCCAGGGCAGGCCAGGCCAGGAAAGGCCAGTCGAGGCCAATCCAGGCCAGGCCAGCCCAGGCCAGAGAAGGCAAGGACAGGCCAGGCCACTCCAGGCCAGGCAATACCAGGCCAGGCCAGGCCAGGAAAGACCCGGCCAGGCCAGGAAAGACCCGGCCAGGCCAGGAAAGGCCAGGCCAGGCTAGGAAAGGCCAGGCCAGGCCAAGGGAGGCCAGGGCAGGAAACGCCAGGCAAGGCCAGGCCAGGCCAGGCCAGGCCAGGCCAGACAAGGCAAGGCCAGGTTAGGCCAGGGCAGGCCAGGCCAGGCTAGGCTAGCAAAGGCCAGGCCAGGCAAAGCTAGGAAAGGCCAGGCCAGGAAAAGCTAGGGAAGGCCTGGCCAGGCAAGGCAAGGCCAGGTTAGGCCAGGGCAGGCCAGGCCAGGCCAGGCTAGGCTAGCAAAGGCCAGGCCAGGCCAGGCAAGTCCAGGCCAGGCAAGTCCAGGCCAGGCCAGGCCAGGCTAGGAAAGGCCAGGCCACTCCAGGCCAGGCCACTCCAGGCCAGGCCAGGCAAGGCCAGGCCAGGCCAGGCCAGGTCAGGCTAAGCAAGGCCAGGCCATGCAAGGAAAGGCAAGGCCAGGCAAGACCAGGCCAGGCAAGGCCCGGCCAGGCCAGGCAAGGAAAGGCCAGGCCAGGAAAGGCCGGGTCGGGCCAGGCCAGGCAAGGCCAGACCAGGCCAGGAAAGGCCAGGCTAGCCCAGGGAAGGCCAGGCCAGGCTAGGAAAGGCCAGGCCAGGAAAGGCCAGGCCAGGCCACTCCAGGCCAGGCAAGACCAGGCCAGACCATAAAAGGCCAGGCCAGGCAAGGCAATGCCAGGCAAGGCTAGGAAAGGCCAGGCCAGGAAAGCCTAGGACAGGAAAGGCCAGACCAGACCAGGAAAGTTCAGGCCAGGCCAGGCCACACCAGGCCAGGAAAAGCAAGGCCAGGCCAGGGAAGGTCAGGCCAGGCCAGGCAAGGCCAGGCCACTCCGGGCCAGGCAAGACCAGGCCAGGCAAGGCAAGGCCAGGCCAGGCTAGGCTAGGAAAGGCCAGGCCAGGAAAAGCCAGGGAATGCCAGGCCAGGCTAGGGAAGGCCAGGCCAGGCAAGGCCAGGTCAGGGAAGGCCAGGTTAGGCCAGGCCAGGCCAGGGTAGGAAAGGCCAGGCCACTCCAGGCCAGGCCAGACCAGGCCAGGCTAGGCTAGGAAAGGCCAGGCCAGGAAAAGCCAGGGAATGCCAGGACAGGTTAGGGAAGGCCAGGCCAGGCCAGGGTAGGAAAGGCCAGGCCAGGCCAGGGTAGGAAAGGCCAGGCCAGGCCAGGCCAGGCTAGGAAAGGCCAGGCCAGGCCAGGGTAGGAAAGGCCAGGCCAGGCCAGGCCAGGCTAGGAAAGGCTAGGCCAGGCCAGGGCAGGCCAGGCCAGGAAAGGCCAGACCAGGCCAGTCCACCCAGGCAAGGCCAGGCCATGCCAGGAAAGGCAAGACCAGGCCAGGTCAGGAAAGGCCAGGCAAGGCCAGGTCAGGCCACGGCAGGCCAGGCCAGGCCAGGCAAGGCAAGGCCAGGCCAAGCAAGCAAGGCCAGGTTAGGCCAGGCCACTCCAGGTCAGGCCAGGCCAGGGCAGGCAAGGCCAGGCCAGGCCCGGACAGGCAAGGAAGGGCCAGGCCAGACTAGGCTAGGAAAGGCCAGGCCAGGAAAAGCCAAGCAAGGCCAGGCCAGGCCAGGCAAGGCTAGGGAAGACCAGGCCACGCCAGGCAAGGCCAGGTCACGGAAGGCCAGGCCAGGCAAGGCCAGGTTAGGCCAGGCCAGGCCAAGCTAGGAAAGGCCAGGCCAGGCCAGGGAAGGCCAGGCCAGGGAAGGCAAGGCCAGGCCAGGTCAGGCCAGGTCAGGCCAGGCAATGCCAGGTCAGGTCAGGCCAGGCCAGGCCAGGCAAGGACAGGTCAGAGAAGGCCAGGCAAGGCAATGCCAGGCCAGGCTAGGAAAGGCTAGGCTAGGCAGGGCAGGCCAGGCCAGGAAAGGCCAGGCCATGCCAGGGAAGGAATGGCCAGACCAGGCCAGGCCCGGCCAGGCAAGGCAAGGCCAGGTTAGGCCAGGCCAGGCCGGGCTGGGAAAAGCCAGACCAGGGCAGGCCAGGCCAGGAAAGGCCAGTCCAGGCCAGGCCAGGCCAGGCCAGACAAGGCAAGGACAGGCCAGGCCACTCCAGGCCAGGCAATACCAGGGCAGGCCAGGTCAGGCCAGGCAAGGCCAGGTTAGGGCAGGCCAGGTCAGGCCAGGCAAGGCCAGGTTAGGCCAGGCCAGGCCAGGCCAGGAAAGACCCGGCCAGGCCAGGAAAGGCCAGGCCAGGCTAGGAAAGACCCGGCCAGGGCAGGAAACGCCAGGCCAGGCCACTCCAGGCCAGGCAAGGCCAGGACAGGCCAGGCCAGGCCAGACAAGGCAAGGCCAGGTTAGGCCAGGGGAGGCCAGGCCAGGCCAGGCTAGGCTAGCAAAGGCCAGGCCAGGTCAGGCCAGGCCACGCCAGGCCAGGCTAGGAAAGGCCAGGCCAGGCAATTCCAGGCCAGGCAATTCCAGGCCAGACAAGGCCAGGCCAGGCCAGGCTAGGAAAGGCCAGGCCAGGGCAGGCCAGGCCACTCCAGGCCAAGCCAGGCAAGGCCAGGCCAAGCCAGGCAAGGCCAGGCCAAGCAAGGCCAGGCAAGGCAAGGCCAGGCAAGGCCAGGCAAGGCAATGCCAGACCAGGCAAGGAAAGGCCCGGCCAGGCCAGGCAAGGAAAGGCCAGGCCAGGAAAGGCCGGGTCGGGACAGGCCAGGCAAGGCCAGACCAGGCCAGGAAAGGCCAGGCTAGCCCAGGGAAGGCCAGGCCAGGCTAGGAAAGGCCAGGCCAGGAAAGGCCAGGCCAGGCCACTCCAGGTCAGGCAAGACCAGGCCAGACCATAAAAGGCCAGGCCAGGCAAGGCAATGCCAGGCAAGGCTAGGAAAGGCCAGGCCAGGAAAAGCCAGGGAATGCCAGGACAGGTTAGGGAAGGCCAGGCCAGGCCAGGCAAGGCCAGGTCAGGGAAGGCCAGGTTAAGCCAGGCCAGGCCAGGCCAGGGTAGGAAAGGCCAGGCCAGGCCAGGCTAGGAAAGGCTAGGCCAGGCCAGGGCAGGCCAGGCCAGGGAAGGCAAGGCCAGGTCAGGTCAGGCCAGGCAATGCCAGGTCAGGTCAGGCCAGGCCAGGCCAGGCAAGGACAGGTCAGAGAAGGCCAGGCAAGGCAATGCCAGGCCAGGCTAGGAAAGGCTAGGCTAGGCAGGGCAGGCCAGGCCAGGAAAGGCCAGGCCATGCCAGGGAAGGAATGGCCAGACCAGGCCAGGCCCGGCCAGGCAAGGCAAGGCCAGGTTAGGCCAGGCCAGGCCGGGCTGGGAAAAGCCAGACCAGGGCAGGCCAGGCCAGGAAAGGCCAGTCCAGGCCAGGCCAGGCCAGGCCAGACAAGGCAAGGACAGGCCAGGCCACTCCAGGCCAGGCAATACCAGGGCAGGCCAGGTCAGGCCAGGCAAGGCCAGGTTAGGCCAGGCCAGGCCAGGCCAGGAAAGACCCGGCCAGGCCAGGAAAGGCCAGGCCAGGCTAGGAAAGACCCGACCAGGGCAGGAAACGCCAGGCCAGGCCACTCCAGGCCAGGCAAGGCCAGGACAGGCCAGGCCAGGCCAGACAAGGCAAGGCCAGGTTAGGCCAGGGGAGGCCAGGCCAGGCCAGGCCAGGCTAGGCTAGCAAAGGCCAGGCCAGGTCAGGCCAGGCCACGCCAGGCCAGGCGAGGAAAGGCCAGGCCAGGCAATTCCAGGCCAGGCAATTCCAGGCCAGGCAATTCCAGGCCAGGCAAGTCCAGGCCAGACAAGGCCAGGCCAGGCCAGGCCAGGCTAGGAAAGGCCAGGCCAGGGCAGGCCAGGCCACTCCAGGCCAAGCCAGGCAAGGCCAGGCCAAGCCAGGCAAGGCAAGGCCAGGCCAAGCCAGGCAAGGCCAGGCCAAGCTAGGCAAGGCCAGGCCAAGCAAGGCCAGGCAAGGCAAGGCCAGGCAATGCCAGACCAGGCAAGGAAAGGCCCGGCCAGGCCAGGCAAGGAAAGGCCAGGCCAGGAAAGGCCGGGTCGGGCCAGGCCAGGCAAGGCCAGACCAGGCCAGGAAAGGCCAGGCTAGCCCAGGGAAGGCCAGGCCAGGCTAGGAAAGGCCAGGCCAGGAAAGGCCAGGCCAGGCCACTCCAGGCCAGGCAAGACCAGGCCAGGCAAGGCAATGCCAGGCAAGGCTAGGAAAGGCCAGGCCAGGAAAAGCCAGGGAATGCCAGGACAGGTTAGGGAAGGCCAGGCCAGGCAAGGCCAGGTCAGGGAAGGCCAGGTTAAGCCAGGCCAGGCCAGGCCAGGGTAGGAAAGGCCAGGCCAGGCCAGGCCAGGCTAGGAAAGGCTAGGCCAGGCCAGGGCAGGCCAGGCCAGGAAAGGCCAGACCAGGCCAGTCCACCCAGGCAAGGCCAGGCCATGCCAGGAAAGGCAAGACCAGGCCAGGTCAGGAAAGGCCAGGCCATGCCATGGCGGGCCAGGCAAGGCCAGGCAAGGCCAGGTCAGGCCACGGCAGGCCAGGCCAGGCCAGGGCAGGCAAGGCCAGGCCAGGCTCGGCCAGGCAAGGAAGGGCCAGGCCAGACTAGGCTAGGAAAGGCCAGGCCAGAAAAAGCCAAGCAAGGCCAGGCCAGGCCAGGTAAGGCTAGGGAAGGCCAGGCCAGGCAAGGCCAGGTTAGGCCAGGCCAGGCCAGGCCAGGAAAGGCCAGGCCTGGCCAGGCAAGGCCAGGCCAGGGAAGGCAAGGCCAGGCCAGGCCAGGCCAGGTCAGGCCAGGCCAGGCCAGGCCAGGCAAGGCCAGGCCAGGGAACGCCAGGCCAGGCCAGGCAAGGCAAGGCCAGATCAGGCCAGGCAAGGCCAGGCCCGGCCAGGCCCGGCTAGGCATGGCTAGGGAAGGCCAGGCCAGACCAGGCAAGGCCAGGCAGGCTAGGAAAGGCCAGGGCAGGAGAGGGTAGGCCAGGCATTTCCAGGCAAGGCCAGGCCAGGCCCGGCCAAGCAAGGGAAGGCCAGGCCAGGCTAGGCTAGGGAAGGCCAGGCCATGCCAGGCAAGGCCAGGTCAGGGAAGGCCAGGCCAGGGCAGGCATGGGAAGGCCAGGTTAGGCCAGGCCAGGCAAGGCCAGGCCAGGCTAGGAAAGGCCAGGCCAGGCCAGGGAAGGAATGGCCAGGCAAGGCCAGGAAAGGCCAGGCCATGCCAGGGAAGGAATGGCCAGGCAAGGCCAGGCCAGGCCCGGCCAAGCAAGGGAAGGGCAGGCCAGGCTAGGCTAGGGAAGGCCAGGCCACGCCAGGCAAGGCCAGGTCAGGGAAGGCCAGGCCAGGGCAGGCATGGGAAGGCCAGGTTAGGCCAGGCCAGGCTGGGCTGGGAAAAGCCAGACCAGGGCAGGCCAGGCCAGGAAAGGCCAGTCCAGGCCAGGCCAGGCCAGGCCAGACAAGGCAAGGACAGGCCAGGCCACTCCAGGCCAGGCAATACCAGGGCAGGCCAGGTCAGGCCAGGCAAGGCCAGGTTAGGCCAGGCCAGGCCAGGCCAGGAAAGACCCGGCCAGGCCAGGAAAGGCCAGGCCAGGCTAGGAAAGACCCGACCAGGGCAGGAAACGCCAGGCCAGGCCACTCCAGGCCAGGCAAGACCAGGACAGGCCAGGCCAGGCCAGACAAGGCAAGGCCAGGTTAGGCCAGGGGAGGCCAGGCCAGGCCAGGCTAGGCTAGCAAAGGCCAGGCCACGCCAGGCCAGGCCACGCCAGGCCAGGCTAGGAAAGGCCAGACCAGGCAATTCCAGGCCAGGCAATTCCAGGCCAGGCAATTCCAGGCCAGGCAATTCCAGGCCAGGCAAGTCCAGGCCAGACAAGGCCAGGCCAGGCCAGGCTAGGAAAGGCCAGGCCAGGGCAGGCCAGGCCACTCCAGGCCAAGCCAGGCAAGGCCAGGCCAAGCCAGGCAAGGCCAGGCCAAGCAAGGCCAGGCAAGGCAAGGCCAGGCAAGGCCAGGCAAGGCAATGCCAGGCCAGGCAAGGAAAGGCCCGGCCAGGCCAGGCAAGGAAAGGCCAGGCCAGGAAAGGCCGGGTCGGGACAGGCCAGGCAAGGCCAGACCAGGCCAGGAAAGGCCAGGCTAGCCCAGGGAAGGCCAGGCCAGGCCAGGAAAGGCCAGGCCAGGCCACTCCGGGCCAGGCAAGACCAGGCCAGACCATAAAAGGCCAGGCCAGGCAAGGCAATGCCAGGCAAGGCTAGGAAAGGCCAGGCCAGGAAAAGCCAGGGAATGCCAGGACTGGTTAGGGAAGGCCAGGCCAGGCCAGGCAAGGCCAGGTCAGGGAAGGCCAGGTTAAGCCAGGCCAGGCCAGGCCAGGGTAGGAAAGGCCAGGCCAGGCCAGGCTAGGAAAGGCTAGGCCAGGCCAGGGCAGGCCAGGCCAGGGAAGGCAAGGCCAGGTCAGGTCAGGCCAGGCAATGCCAGGTCAGGCCAGGCCAGGCCAGGCAAGGACAGGTCAGAGAAGGCCAGGCAAGGCAATGCCAGGCCAGGCTAGGAAAGGCTAGGCTAGGCAGGGCAGGCCAGGCCAGGAAAGGCCAGGCCATGCCAGGGAAGGAATGGCCAGGCCAGGAAAGGCCAGGCCATGCCAGGGAAGGAATGGCCAGACCAGGCCAGGCCCGGCCAGGCAAGGCAAGGCCAGGTTAGGCCAGGCCAGGCCGGGCTGGGAAAAGCCAGACCAGGGCAGGCCAGGCCAGGAAAGGCCAGTCCAGGCCAGGCCAGGCCAGACAAGGCAAGGACAGGCCAGGCCACTCCAGGCCAGGCAATACCAGGGCAGGCCAGGCAAGGCCAGGTTAGGCCAGGCCAGGCCAGGCCAGGAAAGGCCAGGCCAGGCTAGGAAAGACCCGACCAGGGCAGGAAACGCCAGGCCAGGCCACTCCAGGCCAGGCAAGGCCAGGACAGGCCAGGCCAGGCCAGACAAGGCAAGGCCAGGTTAGGCCGGGGGAGGCCAGGCCAGGCCAGGCTAGGCTAGCAAAGGCCAGGCCAGGTCAGGCCAGGCCACGCCAGGCCAGGCGAGGAAAGGCCAGGCCAGGCAATTCCAGGCCAGGCAATTCCAGGCCAGGCAAGTCCAGGCCAGACAAGGCCAGGCCAGGCCAGGCCAGGCTAGGAAAGGCCAGGCCAGGGCAGGCCAGGCCACTCCAGGCCAAGCCAGGCAAGGCCAGGCCAAGCCAGGCAAGGCCAGGCCAAGCTAGGCAAGGCCAGGCCAAGCAAGGCCAGACAAGGCAAGGCCAGGCAAGGCCAGGCAAGGCAATGCCAGACCAGGCAAGGAAAGGCCAGGCCAGGCCAGGCAAGGAAAGGCCAGGCCAGGAAAGGCCGGGTCGGGCCAGGCCAGGCAAGGCCAGACCAGGCCAGGAAAGGCCAGGCTAGCCCAGGGAAGGAAAGGCCAGGCCAGGAAAGGCCAGGCCAGGCCACTCCAGGCCAGGCAAGACCAGGCCAGGCAAGGCAATGCCAGGCAAGGCTAGGAAAGGCCAGGCCAGGAAAAGCCAGGGAATGCCAGGACAGGTTAGGGAAGGCCAGGCCAGGCAAGGCCAGGTCAGGGAAGGCCAGGTTAAGCCAGGCCAGGCCAGGCCAGGGTAGGAAAGGCCAGGCCAGGCCAGGCCAGGCTAGGAAAGGCTAGGCCAGGCCAGGGCAGGCCAGGCCAGGAAAGGCCAGACCAGGCCAGTCCACCCAGGCAAGGCCAGGCCATGCCAGGAAAGGCAAGACCAGGCCAGGTCAGGAAAGGCCAGGCCATGCCATGGCGGGCCAGGCAAGGCCAGGCAAGGCCAGGTCAGGCCACGGCAGGCCAGGCCAGGCCAGGCCAGACAAGGCAAGGCCAGGCCAGGCAAGGCAAGGCCAGGCCAAGCAAGCAAGGCCAGGTTAGGCCAGGCCACTCCAGGTCAGGCCAGGCCACTCCAGGTCAGGCCAGGCCAGGGCAGGCAAGGCCAGGCCAGGCTCGGCCAGGCAAGGAAGGGCCAGGCCAGACTAGGCTAGGAAAGGCCAGGCCAGAAAAAGCCAAGCAAGGCCAGGCCAGGCCAGGTAAGGCTAGGGAAGGCCAGGCCAGGCAAGGCCAGGTTAGGCCAGGCCAGGCCAGGCTAGGAAAGGCCAGGCCTGGCCAGGCAAGGCCAGGCCAGGGAAGGCAAGGCCAGGCCAGGCCAGGCCAGGCAAGGCCAGGCCAGGGAACGCCAGGCCAGGCCAGGCAAGGCAAGGCCAAATCAGGCCAGGCCAGGCTAGGAAAGGCCAGGCAAGGCCAGGCCCGGCCAGGCCCGGCTAGGCATGGCTAGGGAAGGCCAGGCCAGACCAGGCAAGGCCAGGCAGGCTAGGAAAGGCCAGGGCAGGAGAGGGTAGGCCAGGCATTTCCAGGCAAGGCCAGGCCAGGCCAGGTAAGGGAAGGCCAGGTCAGGCAAGGCAAGGTTTGGTTTTCCTGTTTGAGTGCTTGATAGGTTCATTTCCATCAGTGCAAATTGTTTGTGAAATGGAGTTCTCATTTCAAGTTTATTGCATGGGGGCTAGAGTGTGGGATTTTTGCTGTAATCAGTAACGCTTTTCAGCTGCAAGAGTCAGCTCTGTCAATTAATGTATTGCAGGTGCACCCAGAGAGGAAGTCTCTGTTAATTAATGTATTGCAGGTGCACCCAGAGAGGAAGTCTCTGTTAATTAATGTATTGCAGGTGCACCCAGAGAGGAAGTTTACAGCAAGGAGTTGACTTGCAGGCATGGAATATTTTGTTTGGGATGCAAGTCCTTTGCATCGTAACAAAAGGCCAGGCCAGGCAAGGCCAGGCTAGGACAGGGAAGGCCAGACCAGGTAAGTCAAGGCCAGGAAAGGCCAGGCCAGGCCAGGAAAGTCCAGGCCATGCCAGGAAAGGAAAGGCCAGGCAAGGTCAGGCCAGGCCAGGCTAGGAAAGGCCAGGCCATGACAGGGAAGGAAAGGCCAGGCAAGGCCAGGCCAGGCCAGTCCCGGCCAGGCAAGGCAAGGCCAGGCCAGGTTAGGCTAGGAAAGGCCAGGCCATGCCAGGGATGAAATGGCCAGGCAAGGCCAGGAAAGGCCAGGCCATGCCAGGGAAGGAATGGCCAGGCAAGGCCAGGAAAGGCCAGGCCATGCCAGGGAAGGAATGGCCAGGCAAGGCCAGGCCAGGCCCGGCCAAGCAAGGGAAGGCCAGGCCAGGCTAGGCTAGGGAAGGCCAGGCCACGCCAGGCAAGGCCAGGTCAGGGAAGGCCAGGCCAGGGCAGGCATGGGAAGGCCAGGTTAGGCCAGGCCAGGCAAGGCCAGGCCAGGCTAGGAAAGGCCAGGCCAGGCCAGGGAAGGAATGGCCAGGCAAGGCCAGGAAAGGCCAGGCCATGCCAGGGAAGGAATGGCCAGGCCAGGCCCGGCCAAGCAAGGGAAGGCCAGGCCAGGCTAGGCTAGGAAAGGCCAGGCCAGGAAAAGCCAGGCAAGGCCAGGCCAGGCAAGGCTAGGGAAGGCCAGGCCAGGCAAGGCCAGGCCAGGGAAGGCCAGGCCAGGCCAGGCCAGGCATGGGAAGGCCAGGTTAGGCCAGGCCAGGCAAGGCCAGGCCAGGCTAGGAAGGACAAGGCCAGGCCAGGGCAGGCATGGCAAGGCCACACCAGGCCAGGAAATGCCAGGAAAGTCAGGCCAGGCCAAGCTAGGAAAGGCCAGGCCAGGAAAGGCCAGGGCAGGCCAGGCCAGGCTAGGTAAGGCCAGGCCAGGCCATGCCAGGAAAGACCAGGCAAGACCAGGCCAGGCCATGAAAGGCCACGCCAGGCCAGGAAAGGCAAGACCAGGCCAGGCCATGAAAGGCCACGCCAGGCCAGGCAAGGCTAAAAAAGGCCAGGCCAGGAAAGGCCAGGCAAGGGCAGGTCAGGCACGGCCTGGCAAGGCCAGGCCATGCCATGCCAGGCAAGGCAAGGCTAGACCAGGAAAGGCTAGGCCAGGAAAGGCCAGACCAGACCAGGAAAAGCAAGGCCAGGCCGGACCAGGCCAGGCCAGGCAGGACCAGGCCAGGAAAAGCAAGGCCAGACCAGGCCAGGAAAAGCAAGGCCAGACCAGGCCAGGAAAAGCAAGGCCAGGCCGGACCAGGCCAGGCCAGGCAGGACCAGGCCAGGCAAGGCAAGGCCAGGAAAAGCAAGGCCAGATCAGGCCAGACCAGGCCAGGCCAGGCCAGACAAGGCCAGGCCAGGCCAATCCAGGCCAGGCAAGGCAAGGCCAGGCCAGGCCAGGCCAGACAAGGCAAGGCAAGGCCAGGCCAGGCCACTCCAGGCCAGGCAAGTCCAGGCCAGGCCAGGCAAGGCAAGGCCAGACCAGGAAAGGCTAGGACAGGAATGGCCAGACCAGACCAGGAAAGGTCAGGCCAATCCAGGCCATACCAGGCCAGGAAAAGCAAGGCCAAGCCAGGGAAGGTCAGGCCAGGCCAGGCAAGGCCAGGCCACTCCAGGCCAGGCAAGACCAGGCCAGGCAAGGCAAGGCCAGGCCAGGCTAGGCTAGGAAAGGCCAGGCCAAGAAAAGCCAGGGAAGGCCAGGCCAGGCCAGGCAAGGACAGGTCAGAGAAGGCCAGGCAAGGCAATGCCAGGTTACGCCAGGGTAGGAAAGGCCAGGCCAGGGTAGGAAAGGCCAGGCCAGCCCAGGAAACGCCAGGCCAGGCTAGGAAAGGCTAGGCTAGGCAGGGCAGGCCAGGCCAGGAAAGGCCAGGCCATGCCAGGGAAGGAATGGCCAGACCAGGCCAGGCCCGGCCAGGCCAGGCCAGGCCAGGCAAGGCCAGGTTAGGCCAGGCCGGGCTGGGAAAAGCCAGGCCAGGGCAGGCCAGGCCAGGAAAGGCCAGTCAAGGCCAATCCAGGCCAGGCCAGGCCAGGCCAGACAAGGCAAGGCCAGGCCAGGCCACTCCAGGCCAGGGCAGGCCAGGCCAGGTCAGGCCAGGCAAGTCCAGGTTAGGCCAGGCCAGGCAAGGCCAGGTTAGGTTAGGCCAGGCCAGGCCAGGCCAGGAAAGACCCGGCCAGGCCAGGCCAGGAAAGGCCAGGCCAGGCTAGGAAAGGCCAGGCCAGGCCAAGGGAGGCCAGGCCAGGAAACGCCAGGCAAGGCCAGGCCAGGCCAGGGAAGGCCACACCAGGCCAGGAAAGGCCAGGAAAGCCAGGCTAGGATGGGCTAGGCCAGGCAAGGGCAGGCCAGGCCAGGCAAGGGCAGGCCAGGCCAGGCCAGGTCAGGCCAGGCAAGGTCAGTCCATGCCATGCCAGGCCAGGCCAAACCAGACCAGACCAGGCCAGGCCATAAAAGGACAGGCCAGGCAAGGCAAGGCCAGGCAAGGCTAGGAAATGCCAGGCCAGGAAAGGCCAGGCAAGGGCAGGTCAGGCCCCGCCTGGCAAGGCCAGGCCATGCCATGCCAGGCAAGGCAAGACCAGACCAGGAAAGGCTAGGACAGGAAAGGCCAGACCAGACCAGGAAAGGTCAGGCCAGGCCAGACCAGACCAGGCCAGTAAAAGCTTGGCCAGGCCACTCCAGGCCAGGCCAGAGCAGGCCAGGCAAGGCAAGGCCAGGCCAGGGAAGGCCAGGCAAGGCAAGGCCAGGCCAGGGAAGGCCAGACCAGGCAAGGCCAGGTCAGGGAAGGCCATGCAAGGCAAGGCCAGGCCAGGGTCGGCAAGGCAAGGAAAGGCCAGGCCAGGCCAGGAAAGGCCAGGCCAGGAAAGGCCAGGCCAGGAAAGGCCAGGCCAGGCCATGGCAGGCAAGGCAAGGCCAGGGCAGGTCAGGCCATGCCAGGCAAGGCCAGGCCAGGCCAGGCCAGGCCAGGCAAGGTTTGGTTTTCCTGTTTGAGTGCTTAATGGGTTCATTTCCATCAGTGCAAATTGTTTGTGAAATGGAGTTCTCATTTCAAGTTTATTGCATGGGGGCTAGAGTGTGGGATTTTTGCTGTAATCAGTAACGCTTTTCAGCTGCAAGAGTCAGCTCTGTGAATTAATGTATTGCAGGTGCACCCAGAGAGGAAGTTTACAGCAACGAGTTGACTTGCAGGCATGGAACATTTTGTTTGGGATGCAAGTCCTTTGCGCCTTAACAAAAGGCCAGGCCAGGCCAGGCCAGGGAAGGCCAGACCAGGTAAGTAAAGGCCAGGCCAGGCCAGACAGGGCAAGGCCAGGGCCGGCCAGGCCAGGCCAGGGAAGGCCAGTCCAGGCAAGGTCAGGTTAGGCTAGGCCAGGCAAGGCCAGGTTAGGCCAGGCCAAACCAGACCAGACCAGGCCAGGCAAGTCCACGCCAGGCCAGGCAAGGCAAGGCCAGGCAAGGCTAGGAAAGGCCAGTCCAGGAAAGGCCAGGCAAGGGCAAGTCAGGCACGGCCTGGCAAGGCCAGGCCATGCCATGCCAGGCAAGGCAAGGCCAGACCAGGAAAGGCAAGGCCACACCAGGCCAGGAAAGGCCAGGAAAGCCAGGACAGGCTGGGCTAGGGCAGGCCAGGCCAGGCAAGGGCAGGCCAGGCCAGGCCAGGTCAGGCCAGGCAAGGTCAGTCCATGCCATGCCAGGCCAGGCCAAACCAGACCAGACCAGACCAGGGAAGACCAGGCCAGGCCATAAAAGGACAGGCCAGGCTAGGCAAGGCCAGGCAAGGCTAGGCAAGGCCAGGCAAGGCTAGGAAATGCCAGGCCAGGAAAGGCCAGGCAAGGGCAGGTCAGGCCCCGCCTGGCAAGGCCAGGCCATGCCATGCCAGGCAAGGCAAGGCCACATCAGGCCAGAAAAGGCCAGGCCAGGCCAGGCTAGGAAAGGCCAGGTCAGGCACGGCCAGGCAAGGCCAGGCCATGCCATGCCAGGCAAGTCCAAGCCATGCCAGGCAAGGCAAGGCCAGGCAAGGCAAGGTTTGGTTTTCCTGTTTGAGTGCTTGATGGGTTCATTTCCATCAGTGCAAATTGTTTCTGAAATGGAGTTCTCATTTCAAGTTTACTGCATGGGGGCTAGAGTGTGGGATTTTTGCTCTAATTAGTAACGCTTTTCAGCTGCAAGAGTCAGCTCTGTTAATTAATGTATTGCAGGTGCACCCAGAGAGGAAGTTGACAGCAAGGAGTTGACTTGCAGGCATGGAACATTTTGTTTGGGACGCAAGTCCTTTGCATCTTAACAAAAGGCCAGGCCAGACAAGGCAAGGCCAGGCCAGGCCATGGAAGGAATGGCCAGGCAAGGCCAGGCCAGGCCAGGTTAGGTCCGACCAGGTAAGTCAAGGCCAGGCCAGGCAAGGCCAGGAAAGGCCAGGCCATGCCAGGGAAGAAATGGCCAGGCAAGGCCAGGAAAGGCCAGGCCATGCCAGGGAAGAAATGGCCAGGCAAGGCCAGGAAAGGCCAGGCCATGCCAGGGAAGGAATGGCCAGGCAAGGCCAGGCCAGGCCCGGCCAAGCAAGGGAAGGCCAGGCCAGGCTAGGCTAGGGAAGGCCAGGCCACGCCAGGCAAGGCCAGGTCAGGGAAGGCCAGGCCAGGGCAGGCATGGGAAGGCCAGGTTAGGCCAGGCTAGGAAAGGCCAGGCCAGGCCAGGGAAGGAATGGCCAGGCAAGGCCAGGAAACGCCAGGAGAGGCCATGGAAGGAATGGCCAGGGAAGGCCAGGACAGGCCATGGAAGGAATGGCCAGGCAAGGCCAGGAAAGGCCAGGCCATGCCAGGGAAGGAATGGCCAGGCAAGGCCAGGAAATGCCAGGCCATGCCAGGGAAGGAATGGCCAGGCCAGGCCCGGACAAGCAAGGGAAGGCCAGGCCAGGCTAGGCTAGGAAAGGCCAGGCCAGGCTAGGCTAGGAAAGGCCAGGCCAGGAAAAGCCAGGCAAGGCCAGGCCAGGCAAGGCTAGGGAAGGCCAGGTCAGGGAAGGCCAGGCCAGGCCAGGCCAGGCATGGGAAGGCCAGATTAGGCCAGGCCAGGCAAGGCCAGGCCAGGCTAGGAAGGACAAGGCCAGGCCAGGGCAGGCATGGCAAGGCCACACCAGGCTAGGAATTGCCAGGAAAGCCAGGCCAGGCCAAGCTAGGAAAGGCCAGGCCAGGAAAGGCCAGGGCAGGCCAGGCCAGGCTAGGTAAGGCCAGGCCAGGCCATGCCATGCCAGGCCAGGCCAGGCAAGACCAGGCCAGGCCATGAAAGGCCACGCCAGGCCAGGCAAGGCTAAAAAAGGCCAGGCCAGGAAAGGCCAGGCAAGGGCAGGTCAGGCACGGCCTGGCAAGGCCAGGCCATGCCATGCCAGGCAAGGCAAGGCTAGACCAGGAAAGGCTAGGCCAGGAAAAGCAAGGCCAGACCAGGCCAGGAAAAGCAAGGCCAGGCCGGACCAGGCCAGGCCAGGCAAGACCAGGCCAGGCCAGGCAAGACCAGGCCAGGCAAGGCAAGGCCAGGCCAGGCTAGGCTAGGAAAGGCCAGGCCAGGAAAAGCCAGGGAAGGCCAGGCCAGGTCAGGGAAGGCCAGGCAAGGCAAGGCCAGGTTAGGTCAGGCCAGGCCAGGCCAGGCCACTCCAGGCCAGGCAAGGACAGTCCAGGCCACTCCAGGCCAGGCAAGGCCAGGGCAGGCCCGGAAAGGTCAGGCCAGGCCAGGCCATACCAGGCCAGGAAAAGCAAGGCCAAGCCAGGGAAGGTCAGGCCAGGCCAGGCAAGGCCAGGCCAGGCAAGGCAAGGCCAGGCCAGGCTAGGCTAGCAAAGGCCAGGCCAGGAAAAGCCAGGGAAGGCCAGGCCAGGCCAGGCAAGGACAGGTCAGAGAAGGCCAGGCAAGGCAATGCCAGGCCAGGCTAGGAAAGGCTAGGCTAGGCAGGGCAGGCCAGGCCAGGAAAGGCCAGGCCATGCCAGGGAAGGAATGGCCAGACCAGGCCAGGCCCGGCCAGGCAAGGCAAGGCCAGGTTAGGCCAGGCCAGGCCGGGCTGGGAAAAGCCAGGCCAGGGCAGGCCAGGCCAGGAAAGGCCAGTCCAGGCCAATCCAGGCCAGGCCAGGCCAGGCCAGACAAGGCAAGGACAGGCCAGGCCACTCCAGGCCAGGCAATACCAGGGCAGGCCAGGTCAGGCCAGGCAAGGCCAGGTTAGGCCAGGCCAGGCCAGGAAAGGCCAGGCCAGGCTAGGAAAGGACAGGCCAGGCCAAGGGAGGCCAGGGCAGGAAACGCCAGGCCAGGCCACTCCGGGCCAGGCAAGACCAGGCTAGGAAGGACAAGGCCAGGCCAGGGCAGGCATGGCAAGGCCACACCAGGCTAGGAAATGCCAGGAAAGCCAGGCCAGGCCAAGCTAGGAAAGGCCAGGCCAGGAAAGGCCAGGGCAGGCCAGGCCAGGCTAGGTAAGGCCAGGCCATGCCATGCCAGGCCAGGCCAGGCAAGACGAGGCCAGGCCATGAAAGGCCACGCCAGGCCAGGCAAGGCTAAAAAAGGCCAGGCCAGGAAAGGCCAGGCAAGGGCAGGTCAGGCACGGCCTGGCAAGGCCAGGCCATGCCATGCCAGGCAAGGCAAGGCTAGACCAGGAAAGGCTAGGCCAGGAAAGGTCAGGCCAGGCCAGGCCAGACCAGGCCAGGAAAAGCAAGGCCAGGCCGGACCAGGCCACGCCAGGCAAGACCAGGGCAGGCCAGGCAAGACCAGGCCAGGCAAAACAAGGCAAGGCCAGGAAAAGCAAGGCCAGGCCAGGCCAGACCAGGCCAGGCCAGGCCAGACCAAGCAAGGCAAGACCAGGCCAGACAAGGCAAGGCCAGGCCAGGCTAGGCTAGGAAAGGCCAGGCCAGGAAAAGCCAGGGAAGGCCAGGCCAGGTCAGGGAAGGCAAGGCAAGGCCAGGCAAGGCAAGGCCAGACCAGGCCAGTCCAGGCCAGGCCAGGAAAGGCCAGGCCAGGCCACTCCAGGCCAGGCAAGGACAGTCCAGGCCACTCCAGGCCAGGCAAGGCCAGGGCAGGCCCGGAAAGGTCAGGCCAGGCCAGGCCATACCAGGCCAGAAAAAGCAAGGCCAAGCCAGGGAAGGTCAGGCCAGGCCAGGCAAGGCCAGGCCACTCCAGGCCAGGCCACTCCAGGCCAGGCAAGACCAGGCCAGGCAAGGCAAGGCCAGGCCAGGCTAGGCTAGCAAAGGCCAGGCCAGGAAAAGCCAGGGAAGGCCAGGCCAGGCCAGGCAAGGACAGGTCAGAGAAGGCCAGGCAAGGCAATGCCAGGCCAGGCTAGGAAAGGCTAGGCTAGGCAGGGCAGGCCAGGCCAGGAAAGGCCAGGCCATGCCAGGGAAGGAATGGCCAGACCAGGCCAGGCCCGGCCAGGCAAGGCAAGGCCAGGTTAGGCCAGGCCAGGCCGGGCTGGGAAAAGCCAGGCCAGGGCAGGCCAGGCCAGGAAAGGCCAGTCCAGGCCAATCCAGGCCAGGCCAGGCCAGGCCAGACAAGGCAAGGACAGACCAGGCCACTCCAGGCCAGGCAATACCAGGGCAGGCCAGGTCAGGCCAGGCAAGGCCAGGTTAGGCCAGGCCAGGCCAGGCCAGGAAAGACCCGGTCAGGCCAGGAAAGGCCAGGCCAGGCTATGAAAGGACAGGCCAGGCCAAGGGAGGCCAGGGTAGGAAACGCCAGGCCAGGCCACTCCAGGCCAGGCCAGGCCAGGCCAGACAAGGCAAGGTCAAGTTAGGCCAGGGCAGGCCAGGTTAGTCCAGGGCAGGCCAGGCCAGGCTAGGCTAGACAAGGCCAGGCCAGGCAAAGCTAGGAAAGGCCAGGCCAGGAAAAGCTAGGGAAGGCCTGGCCAGGCAAGGCCAGGCAAGGCAAGGCCAGGTTAGGCCAGGGCAGGCCAGGCCAGGCCAGGCCAGGCTAGGCTAGCAAAGGCCAGGCCAGGTCAGGCCAGGCCACGCCAGGCCAGGCTAGGAAAGGCCAGGCCAGGCAATTCCAGGCCAGGCAAGTCCAGGCCAGGCCAGGCCAGGCTAAGAAAGGCCAGGCCACTCCAGGCCAGGCCACTCCAGGCCAGGCCAGGCAAGGCCAGGCCAGGCCAGGCCAGGTCAGGCTAAGCAAGGCCAGGCCATGCAAGGAAAGGCAAGGCCAGGCAAGGCAATGCCAGACCAGGCAAGGAAACACCCGGCCAGGCCAGGCAAGGAAAGGCCAGGCCAGGAAAGGCAAGGCTAGCCCAGGGAAGGCCAGGCCAGGCTAGGAAAGGCCAGGCCAGGAAAGGCCAGGCCAGGTCAGGGAAGGCCAGGTTAGGCCAGGCCAGGGTAGGAAAGGCCAGGCCACTCCAGGCCAGGCAAGACCAGGCCAGGCTAGGCTAGGAAAGGCCAGGCCAGGAAAAGCCAGGGAATGCCAGGACAGGTTAGGGAAGGCCAGGCCAGGCCAGGCCAGGCCAGGTCAGGGAAGGCCAGGTTAGGCCAGGCCAGGGTAGGAAAGGCCAGGCCAGGCCAGGCTAGGAAAGGCCAGGCCAGGCAATTCCAGGCCAGGCAAGTCCAGGCCAGGCAAGTCCAGGCCAGGCCAGGCCAGGCTAGGAAAGGCCAGGCCACTCCAGGCCAGGCCAGGCAAGGCCAGGCCAGGCCAGGCCAGGTCAGGCTAAGCAAGGCCAGGCCATGCAAGGAAAGGCAAGGCCAGGCAAGGCAATGCCAGGCCAGGCAAGGAAAGGCCCGGCCAGGCCAGGCAAGGAAAGGCCAGGCCAGGAAAGGCCTGGTCGGGCCAGGCCAGGCAAGGCCAGACCAGGCCAGGAAAGGCCAGGCTAGCCCAGGGAAGGCCAGGCCAGGCTAGGAAAGGCCAGGCCAGGAAAGGCCAGGCCAGGCCACTCCAGGCCAGGCAAGACCAGGCCAGACCATAAAAGGCCAGGCCAGGCAAGGCAATGCCAGGCAAGGCTAGGAAAGGCCAGGCCAGGAAAGCCTAGGACAGGAAAGGCCAGACCAGACCAGGAAAGTTCAGGCCAGGCCAGGCCACACCAGGCCAGGAAAAGCAAGGCCGGGCCAGGCAAGGCCAGGCCACTCCGGGCCAAGCAAGACCAGGCCAGGCAAGGCAAGGCCAGGCCAGGCTAGGCTAGGAAAGGCCAGGCCAGGAAAAGCCAGGGAATGCCAGGCCAGGCTAGGGAAGGCCAGGCCAGGCCAGGCAAGGCCAGGTCAGGGAAGGCCAGGTTAGGCCAGGCCAGGCCAGGCCAGGGTAGGAAAGGCCAGGCCACTCCAGGCCAGGCAAGACCGGGCCAGGCTAGGCTAGGAAAGGCCAGGCCAGGAAAAGCCAGGGAATGCCAGGACAGGTTAGGGAAGGCCAGGCCAGGCAAGGCCAGGTCAGGGAAGGCCAGGTTAGGCCAGGCCAGGCCAGGCCAGAGTAGGAAAGGCCAGGCCAGGCCAGGCCAGGCCAGAGTAGGAAAGGCCAGGCCAGGCCAGGCCAGGCCAGGCTAGGAAAGGCTAGGCCAGGCCAGGGCAGGCCATGCCAGGAAAGGCAAGACCAGGCCAGGTCAGGAAAGGCCAGGCCATGCCATGGCGGGCCAGGCAAGGCCAGGTCAGGCCACGGCAGGCCAGGCCAGGCCAGGCCACTCCAGGCCAGGCAAGGCAAGGCCAGGCCAAGCAAGCAAGGCCAGGTTAGGCCAGGCCACTCCAGGTCAGGCCAGGCCAGGGCAGGCAAGGCCAGGCCTGGCCCGGCCAGGCAAGGAAGGGCCAGGCCAGACTAGGCTAGGAAAGGCCAGGCCAGGAAAAGCCAAGCAAGGCCAGGCCAGGCCAGGTAAGGCTAGGGAAGACCAGGCCACGCCAGGCAAGGCCAGGCCAGGCAAGGCCAGGCCAGGCAAGGCCAGGTTAGGCCAGGCCAGGCCAAGCTAGGAAAGGTCAGGCCTGGCCAGGCAAGGCCAGGCCAGGGAAGGCCAGGCCAGGGAAGGCAAGGCCAGGTCAGGTCAGGCCAGGTCAGGCCAGGCCAGGCAAGGACAGGTCAGAGAAGGCCAGGCAAGGCAATGCCAGGCCAGGCTAGGAAAGGCTAGGCTAGGCAGGGCAGGCCAGGCCAGGAAAGGCCAGGCCATGCCAGGGAAGGAATGGCCAGACCAGGCCAGGCCCGGCCAGGCAAGGCAAGGCCAGGTTAGGCCAGGCCAGGCCGGGCTGGGAAAAGCCAGGCCAGGGCAGGCCAGGCCAGGAAAGGCCAGTCCAGGCCAATCCAGGCCAGGCCAGGCCAGACAAGGCAAGGACAGGCCAGGCCACTCCAGGCCAATCCAGGCCAGGCCAGGCCAGACAAGGCAAGGACAGGCCAGGCCACTCCAGGCCAGGCAATACCAGGGTAGGCCAGGCCAGGCCAGGCCAGGCCAGGCTAGGAAAGGCTAGGCCAGGCCAGGGCAGGCCATGCCAGGAAAGGCAAGACCAGGCCAGGTCAGGAAAGGCCAGGCCATGCCATGGCGGGCCAGGCAAGGCCAGGCAAGGCCAGGTCAGGCCACGGCAGGCCAGGCCAGGCAAGGCCAGGCCAGGCAAGGCCAGGCCAGGCCAGGCCAGGCCAGACAAGGCAAGGTCAGGTTAGGCCAGTGCAGGCCAGGTTAGTCCAGGGCAGGCCAGGCCAGGCTAGGCTAGCAAAGGCCAGGCCAGGCAAAGCTAGGAAAGGCCAGGCCAGGAAAAGCTAGGGAAGGCCTGGCCAGGCAAGGCCAGGCCAGGCAAGGCAAGGCCAGGTTAGGCCAGGCCAGGCCAGGCCAGGCCAGGCCAGGCTAGGCTAGCAAAGGCCAGGCCAGGTCAGGCCAGGCCACGCCAGGCCAGGCTAGGAAAGGCCAGGCCAGGCAATTCCAGGCCAGGCAAGTCCAGGCCAGGCAAGTCCAGGCCAGGCAAGTCCAGGCCAGGCCAGGCCAGGCTAGGAAAGGCCAGGCCACTCCAGGCCAGGCCAGGCAAGGCCAGGCCAGGCCAGGCCAGGTCAGGCTAAGCAAGGCCAGGCCATGCAAGGAAAGGCAAGGCCAGGCAAGGCAATGCCAGGCCAGGCAAGGAAAGGCCCGGCCAGGCCAGGCAAGGAAAGGCCAGGCCAGGAAAGGCCGGGTCGGGCCAGGCCAGGCAAGGCCAGACCAGGCCAGGAAAGGCCAGGCTAGCCCAGGGAAGGCCAGGCCAGGCTAGGAAAGGCCAGGCCAGGAAAGGCCAGGCCAGGCCACTCCAGGCCAGGCAAGACCAGGCCAGACCATAAAAGGCCAGGCCAGTCAAGGCAATGCCAGGCAAGGCTAGGAAAGGCCAGGCCAGGAAAGCCTAGGACAGGAAAGGCCAGACCAGACCAGGAAAGTTCAGGCCAGGCCAGGCCACACCAGGCCAGGAAAAGCAAGGCCGGGCCAGGCAAGGCCAGGCCACTCCGGGCCAGGCAAGACCAGGCCAGGCAAGGCAAGGCCAGGCCAGGCTAGGCTAGGAAAGGCCAGGCCAGGAAAAGCCAGGGAATGCCAGGCCAGGCTAGGGAAGGCAAGGCAAGGCCAGGCCAGGCTAGGCTAGGAAAGGCCAGGCCAGGAAAAGCCAGGGAATGCCAGGCCAGGCTAGGGAAGGCCAGGCCAGGCCAGGCAAGGCCAGGTCAGGGAAGGCCAGGTTAGGCCAGAGCAGGCCAGGCCAGGGTAGGAAAGGCCAGGCCACTCCAGGCCAGGCAAGACCGGGCCAGGCTAGGCTAGGAAAGGCCACGCCAGGAAAGGCCAGGCCATGCCAGGGAAGGAATGGCCAGACCAGGCCAGGCCCGGCCAGGCCAGGCCAGGCCAGGCAAGGCCAGGTTAGGCCAGGCCAGGCCGGGCTGGGAAAAGCCAGGCCAGGGCAGGCCAGGCCAGGAAAGGCCAGTCAAGGCCAATCCAGGCCAGGCCAGGCCAGGCCAGACAAGGCAAGGCCAGGCCAGGCCACTCCAGGCCAGGGCAGGCCAGGCCAGGTCAGGCCAGGCAAGGCCAGGTTAGGCCAGGCCAGGCAAGGCCAGGTTAGGTTAGGCCAGGCCAGGCCAGGCCAGGAAAGACCCGGCCAGGCCAGGCCAGGAAAGGCCAGGCCAGGCTAGGAAAGGCCAGGCCAGGCCAAGGGAGGCCAGGCCAGGAAACGCCAGGCAAGGCCAGGCCAGGCCAGGCCAGACAAGGCAAGGCCAGGGAAGGACAGGCCAGGCAAGGCCAGACCAGGCAAGGCAAGGCCACACCAGGCCAGGAAAGGCCAGGAAAGCCAGGCCAGGATGGGCTAGGCCAGGCAAGGGCAGGCCAGGCCAGGCAAGGGCAGGCCAGGCCAGGTCAGGCCAGGCAAGGTCAGTCCATGCCATGCCAGGCCAGGCCAAACCAGACCAGACCAGGCCAGGCCATAAAAGGACAGGCCAGGCAAGGCAAGGCCAGGCAAGGCTAGGAAATGCCAGGCCAGGAAAGGCCAGGCAAGGGCAGGTCAGGCCCCGCCTGGCAAGGCCAGGCCATGCCATGCCAGGCAAGGCAAGACCAGACCAGGAAAGGCTAGGACAGGAAAGGCCAGACCAGACCAGGAAAGGTCAGGCCAGGCCAGGCCAGACCAGGCCAGTAAAAGCTTGGCCAGGCCACTCCAGGCCAGGCCACTCCAGGCCAGGCCAGACCAGGCCAGGCAAGGCAAGGCCAGGCCAGGGAAGGCCAGGCAAGGCAAGGCCAGGCCAGGGAAGGCCAGACCAGGCAAGGCCAGGTCAGGCTAGGAAAGGCTAGGCCAGGCGAGGGCAGGCCAGGCCAGGAAAGGCCAGGCCAGGAAAGGCCAGGCCAGGCCATGGCAGGCAAGGCAAGGCCAGGGCAGGTCAGGCACGGCCAGGCCAGGCCAGGCCAGGCCAGGCAAGGTTTGGTTTTCCTGTTTGAGTGCTTAATGGGTTCATTTCCATCAGTGCAAATTGTTTGTGAAATGGAGTTCTCATTTCAAGTTTATTGCATGGGGGCTAGAGTGTGGGATTTTTGCTGTAATCAGTAACGCTTTTCAGCTGCAAGAGTCAGCTCTGTCAATTAATGTATTGCAGGTGCACCCAGAGAGGAAGTTTACAGCAAGGAGTTGACTTGCAGGCATGGAACATTTTGTTTGGAATGCAAGTCCTTTGCGCCTTAACAAAAGGCCAGGCCAGGCCAGGCCAGGGAAGGCCAGACCAGGTAAGTAAAGGCCAGGCCAGGCCAGACAAGGCAAGGCCAGGGCAGGCCAGGCCAGGCCAGGGAAGGCCAGTCCAGGCAAGGTCAGGTTAGGCTAGGCCAGGCAAGGCCAGGTTAGGCCAGGCCAAACCAGACCAGACCAGGCCAGGCAAGTCCACGCCAGGCCAGGCAAGGCAAGGCCAGGCAAGGCTAGGAAAGGCCAGTCCAGGAAAGGCCAGGCAAGGGCAAGTCAGGCACGGCCTGGCAAGGCCAGGCCATGCCATGCCAGGCAAGGCAAGGCCAGACCAGGAAAGGCAAGGCCACACCAGGCCAGGAAAGGCCAGGAAAGCCAGGACAGGCTGGGCTAGGGCAGGCCAGGCCAGGCAAGGGCAGGCCAGGCCAGGCCAGGTCAGGCCAGGCAAGGTCAGTCCATGCCATGCCAGGCCAGGCCAAACCAGACCAGACCAGACCAGGGAAGACCAGGCCAGGCCATAAAAGGACAGGCCAGGCAAGGCAAGGCCAGGCAAGGCTAGGAAATGCCAGGCCAGGAAAGGCCAGGCAAGGGCAGGTCAGGCCCCGCCTGGCAAGGCCAGGCCATGCCATGCCAGGCAAGGCAAGGCCACATCAGGCCAGAAAAGGCCAGGCCAGGCCAGGCTAGGAAAGGCCAGGTCAGGCACGGCCAGGCAAGGCCAGGCCATGCCATGCCAGGCAAGTCCAAGCCATGCCAGGCAAGGCAAGGCAAGGCCAGGCAAGGCAAGGTTTGGTTTTCCTGTTTGAGTGCTTGATGGGTTCATTTCCATCAGTGCAAATTGTTTCTGAAATGGAGTTCTCATTTCAAGTTTACTGCATGGGGGCTAGAGTGTGGGATTTTTGCTCTAATTAGTAACGCTTTTCAGCTGCAAGAGTCAGCTCTGTTAATTAATGTATTGCAGGTGCACCCAGAGAGGAAGTCTCTGTTAATTAATGTATTGCAGGTGCACCCAGAGAGGAAGTTTACAGCAAGGAGTTGACTTGCAGGCATGGAACATTTTGTTTGGGACGCAAGTCCTTTGCATCTTAACAAAAGGCCAGGCCATGGAAGGAATGGCCAGGCAAGGCCAGGCCAGGCCAGGTTAGGTCCGACCAGGTAAGTCAAGGCCAGGCCAGGCAAGGCCAGGAAAGGCCAGGCCATGCCAGGGAAGAAATGGCCAGGCAAGGCCAGGAAAGGCCAGGCCATGCCAGGGAAGAAATGGCCAGGCAAGGCCAGGAAAGGCCAGGCCATGCCAGGGAAGGAATGGCCAGGCAAGGCCAGGCCAGGCCCGGCCAAGCAAGGGAAGGCCAGGCCAGGCTAGGCTAGGGAAGGCCAGGCCACGCCAGGCAAGGCCAGGTCAGGGAAGGCCAGGCCAGGGCAGGCATGGGAAGGCCAGGTTAGGCCAGGCTAGGAAAGGCCAGGCCAGGCCAGGGAAGGAATGGCCAGGCAAGGCCAGGAAACGCCAGGAGAGGCCATGGAAGGAATGGCCAGGGAAGGCCAGGACAGGCCATGGAAGGAATGGCCAGGCAAGGCCAGGAAAGGCCAGGCCATGCCAGGGAAGGAATGGCCAGGCAAGGCCAGGAAATGCCAGGCCATGCCAGGGAAGGAATGGCCAGGCCAGGCCCGGACAAGCAAGGGAAGGCCAGGCCAGGCTAGGCTAGGAAAGGCCAGGCCAGGCTAGGCTAGGAAAGGCCAGGCCAGGAAAAGCCAGGCAAGGCCAGGCCAGGCAAGGCTAGGGAAGGCCAGGTCAGGGAAGGCCAGGCCAGGCCAGGCCAGGCATGGGAAGGCCAGATTAGGCCAGGCCAGGCCAGGCTAGGAAGGACAAGGCCAGGCCAGGGCAGGCATGGCAAGGCCACACCAGGCTAGGAATTGCCAGGAAAGCCAGGCCAGGCCAAGCTAGGAAAGGCCAGGCCAGGAAAGGCCAGGGCAGGCCAGGCCAGGCTAGGTAAGGCCAGGCCATGCCATGCCAGGCCAGGCCAGGCAAGACCAGGTCAGGCCATGAAAGGCCACGCCAGGCCAGGCAAGGCAAGACCAGGCCAGGCCATGAAAGGCCACGCCAGGCCAGGCAAGGCTAAAAAAGGCCAGGCCAGGAAAGGCCAGGCAAGGGCAGGTCAGGCACGGCCTGGCAAGGCCAGGCCATGCCATGCCAGGCAAGGCAAGGATAGACCAGGAAAGGCTAGGCCAGGAAAGGTCAGGCCAGGCCAGGCCAGACCAGGCCAGGAAAAGCAAGGCCAGGCCGGACCAGGCCAGGCCAGGCAAGACCAGGCCAGGCCAGGCAAGACCAGGCCAGGCAAGGCAAGGCCAGGCCAGACAAGGCAAGGCCAGGCCAGGCTAGGCTAGGAAAGGCCAGGCCAGGAAAAGCCAGGGAAGGCCAGGCCAGGTCAGGGAAAGCCAGGCAAGGCAAGGCCAGGTTAGGCCAGTCCAGGCCAGGCCAGGCCACTCCAGGCCAGGCAAGGACAGTCCAGGCCACTCCAGGCCAGGCAAGGCCAGGGCAGGCCCGGAAAGGTCAGGCCAGGCCAGGCCATACCAGGCCAGGAAAAGCAAGGCCAAGCCAGGGAAGGTCAGGCCAGGCCAGGCAAGGCCAGGCCACTCCAGGCCAGGCAAGACCAGGCCAGGCAAGGCAAGGCCAGGCCAGGCCAGGCCAGGAAAAGCCAGGGAAGGCCAGGCCAGGCCAGGAAAAGCCAGGGAAGGCCAGGCCAGGCCAGGCAAGGACAGGTCAGAGAAGGCCAGGCAAGGCAATGCCAGGCCAGGCTAGGAAAGGCTAGGCTAGGCAGGGCAGGCCAGGCCAGGAAAGGCCATATCATGCCAGGGAAGGAATGGCAAGACCAGGCCAGGTCCGGCCAGGCAAGGCAAGGCCAGGTTAGGCCAGGCCAGGCCGGGCTGGGAAAAGCCAGGCCAGGGCAGGCCAGGCCAGGAAAGGCCAGTCCAGGCCAATCCAGGCCAGGCCAGGCCAGGCCAGACAAGGCAAGGACAGGCCAGGCCACTCCAGGCCAGGCAATACCAGGGCAGGCCAGGTCAGGCCAGGCAAGGCCAGGTTAGGCCAGGCCAGGCCAGGCCAGGAAAGACCCGGCCAGGCCAGGAAAGGCCAGGCCAGGCTAGGAAAGGACAGGCCAGGCTAAGGGAGGCCAGGGCAGGAAACGCCAGGCCAGGCCACTCCGGGCCAGGCAAGACCAGGCTAGGAAGGACAAGGCCAGGCCAGGGCAGGCATGGCAAGGCCACACCAGGCTAGGAAATGCCAGGAAAGCCAGGCCAGGCCAAGCTAGGAAAGGCCAGGCCAGGAAAGGCCAGGGCAGGCCAGGCCAGGCTAGGTAAGGCCAGGCCATGCCATACCAGGCCAGGCCATGAAAGGCCACGCCAGGCCAGGCAAGGCAAGACCAGGCCAGGCCATGAAAGGCCACGCCAGGCCAGGCAAGGCTAAAAAAGGCCAGGCCAGGAAAGGCCAGGCAAGGGCAGGTCAGGCACGGCCTGGCAAGGCCAGGCCATGCCATGCCAGGCAAGGCAAGGCTAGACCAGGAAAGGCTAGGCCAGGAAAGGTCAGGCCAGGCCAGGCCAGACCAGGCCAGGAAAAGCAAGGCCAGACCAGGCCAGGAAAAGCAAGGCCAGGCCGGACCAGGCCAGGCCAGGCAAGACCAGGCCAGGCCAGGCAAGACCAGGCCAGGCAAAACAAGGCAAGGCCAGGAAAAGCAAGGCCAGGCCAGACCAGGCCAGGCCAGGCCAGACCAGGCAAGGCAAGACCAGGCCAGACAAGGCAAGGCCAGGCCAGGCTAGGCTAGGAAAGGCCAGGCCAGGAAAAGCCAGGGAAGGCCAGGCCAGGTCAGGGAAGGCCAGGCAAGGCAAGGCCAGACCAGGCCAGTCCAGGCCAGGCCAGGAAAGGCCAGGCCAGGCCACTCCAGGCCAGGCAAGGACAGTCCAGGCCACTCCAGGCCAGGCTAGGCCAGGGCAGGCCCGGAAAGGTCAGGCCAGGCCAGGCCATACCAGGCCAGGAAAAGCAAGGCCAAGCCAGGGAAGGTCAGGCCAGGCCAGGCAAGGCCAGGCCACTCCAGGCCAGGCCACTCCAGGCCAGGCAAGACCAGGCCAGGCAAGGCAAGGCCAGGCCAGGCTAGGCTAGCAAAGGCCAGGCCAGGAAAAGCCAGGGAAGGCCAGGCCAGGCCAGGCAAGGACAGGTCAGAGAAGGCCAGGCAAGGCAATGCCAGGCCAGGCTAGGAAAGACTAGGCTAGGCAGTGCAGGCCAGGCCAGGAAAGGCCAGGCCATGCCAGGGAAGGAATGGCCAGACCAGGCCAGGCCCGGCCAGGCAAGGCAAGGCCAGGTTAGGCCAGGCCAGGCCGGGCTGGGAAAAGCCAGGTCAGGGCAGGTCAGGCCAGGAAAGGCCAGTCCAGGCCAATCCAGGCCAGGCCAGGCCAGACAAGGCAAGGACAGGCCAGGCCACTCCAGGCCAGGCAATACCAGGGCAGGCCAGGTCAGGCCAGGCAAGGCCAGGTTAGGCCAGGCCAGGCCAGGCCAGGAAAGACCCGGCCAGGCCAGGAAAGACCCGGCCAGGCCAGGAAAGGCCAGGCCAGGCTAGGAAGGACAGGCCAGGCCAAGGGAGGCCAGGGCAGGAAACGCCAGGCCAGGAGACTCCAGGCCAGGCAAGGCCAGGCCCAGACAAGGCAAGGTCAGGTTAGGCCAGGGCAGGCCAGGTTAGTCCAGGGCAGGCCAGGCCAGGCTAGGCTAGCAAAGGCCAGGCCAGGCAAAGCTAGGAAAGGCCAGGCCAGGAAAAGCTAGGGAAGGCCTGGCCAGGCAAGGCCAGGCCAGGCAAGGCAAGGCCAGGTTAGGCCAGGGCAGGCCAGGCCAGGCCAGGCCAGGCTAGGCTAGCAAAGGCCAGGCCAGGTCAGGCCAGGCCACGCCAGGCCAGGCTAGGAAAGGCCAGGCCAGGCAATTCCAGGCCAGGCAAGTCCAGGCCAGGCCAGGTCAGGCTAAGCAAGGCCAGGCCATGCAAGGAAAGGCAAGGCCAGGCAAGGCAATGCCAGACCAGGCAAGGAAACACCCGGCCAGGCCAGGCAAGGAAAGGCCAGGCCAGGAAAGGCAAGGCTAGCCCAGGGAAGGCCAGGCCAGGCTAGGAAAGGCCAGGCCAGGAAAGGCCAGGCCAGGCCACTCCAGGCCAGGCAAGACCAGGCCAGACCATAAAAGGCCAGGCCAGGCAAGGCAATACCAGGCAAGGCTAGGAACGGCCAGGCCAGGAAAGCCTAGGACAGGAAAGGCCAGACCAGACCAGGAAAGTTCAGGTCAGGCCAGGCCAAACCAGGCCAGGCAAGGCAAGGCCAGGCCAGGCCAGGCTAGGAAAGGCCAGGCCAGGAAAAGCCAGGGAATGCCAGGCCAGGCTAGGGAAGGCCAGGCCAGGCCAGGCAAGGCCAGGTCAGGGAAGGCCAGGTTAGGCCAGGCCAGGGTAGGAAAGGCCAGGCCACTCCAGGCCAGGCAAGACCAGGCCAGGCTAGGCTAGGAAAGGCCAGGCCAGGAAAAGCCAGGGAATGCCAGGACAGGTTAGGGAAGGCCAGGCCAGGCAAGGCCAGGTCAGTGAAGGCCAGGTTAGGCCAGGCCAGGGTAGGAAAGGCCAGGCCAGGCCAGGCTAGGAAAGGCTAGGCCAGGCCAGGGCAGGCCAGGCCAGGAAAGGCCAGACCAGGCCAGTCACCCAGGCAAGGCCAGGCCATGCCAGGAAAGGCAAGACCAGGCCAGGTCAGGAAAGGCCAGGCCATGCCATGGCGAGCCAGGCAAGGCCAGGCCAGGCCAGGTCAGGCCACGGCAGGCCAGGCCAGGCCAGGCCAGACAAGGCAAGGCCAGGCCAAGCAAGCAAGGCCAGGTTAGGCCAGGCCACTCCAGGTCAGGCCAGGCCACTCCAGGTCAGGCCAGGCCAGGGCAGGCAAGGCCAGGCCAGGCCCGGACAGGCAAGGAAGGGCCAGGCCAGACTAGGCTAGGAAAGGCCAGGCCAGGAAAAGCCAAGCAAGGCCAGGCCAGGCCAGGTAAGGCTAGGGAAGACCAGGCCACGCCACGCAAGGCCAGGTCAGGGAAGGCCAGGCCAGGCAAGGCCAGGTTAGGCCAGGCCAGGCCAGGCTAGGAAAGGCCAGGCCAGGCCACTCCAGGCCAGGCAAGGCCAGGCCAGGCCAGGCCAGGCCAGACAAGGCAAGGTCAGGTTAGGCCAGTGCAGGCCAGATTAGTCCAGGGCAGGCCAGGCCAGGCTAGGCTAGCAAAGGCCAGGCCAGGCAAAGCTAGGAAAGGCCAGGCCAGGAAAAGCTAGGGAAGGCCTGGCCAGGCAAGGCCAGGCCAGGCAAGGCAAGGCCAGGTTAGGCCAGGCCAGGCCAGGCCAGGCCAGGCCAGGCTAGGCTAGCAAAGGCCAGGCCAGGCCACGCCAGGCCAGGCTAGGAAAGGCCAGGACAGGCAATTCCAGGCCAGGCAAGTCCAGGCCAGGCAAGTCCAGGCCAGGCTAGGAAAGGCCAGGCCACTCCAGGCCAGGCCAGGCAAGGCCAGGCCAGGCCAGGTCAGGCTAAGCAAGGCCAGGCCATGCAAGGAAAGGCAAGGCCAGGCAAGGCAATGCCAGGCCAGGCAAGGAAAGGCCCGGCCAGGCCAGGCAAGGAAAGGCCAGGCCAGGAAAGGCCGGGTCGGGCCAGGCCAGGCAAGGCCAGACCAGGCCAGGAAAGGCCAGGCTAGCCCAGGGAAGGCCAGGCCAGGCTAGGAAAGGCCAGGCCAGGAAAGGCCAGGCCAGGCCACTCCAGGCCAGGCAAGACCAGGCCAGACCATAAAAGGCCAGGCCAGGCAAGGCAATGCCAGGCAAGGCTAGGAAAGGCCAGGCCAGGAAAGCCTAGGACAGGAAAGGCCAGACCAGACCAGGAAAGTTCAGGCCAGGCCAGGCCACACCAGGCCAGGAAAAGCAAGGCCAGGCCAGGCAAGGCCAGGCCACTCCGGGCCAGGCAAGACCAGGCCAGGCAAGGCAAGGCCAGGCCAGGCTAGGCTAGGAAAGGCCAGGCCAGGAAAAGCCAGGGAATGCCAGGCCAGGCTAGGGAAGTCCAGGCCAGGCCAGGCAAGGCCAGGTCAGGGAAGGCCAGGTTAGGCCAGGCCAGGCCAGGCCAGGGTAGGAAAGGCCAGGCCACTCCAGGCCAGGCAAGACCGGGCCAGGCTAGGCTAGGAAAGGCCAGGCCAGGAAAAGCCAGGGAATGCCAGGACAGGTTAGGGAAGGCCAGGCCAGGCAAGGCCAGGTCAGGGAAGGCCAGGTTAGGCCAGGCCAGGCCAGGCCAGGGTAGGAAAGGCCAGGCCAGGCCAGGCCAGGCTAGGCTAGGAAAGGCTAGGCCAGGCCAGGGCAGGCCATGCCAGGAAAGGCAAGACCAGGCCAGGTCAGGAAAGGCCAGGCCATGCCATGGCGAGCCAGGCAAGGCCAGGCAAGGCCAGGTCAGGCCACGGCAGGCCAGGCTAGGAAAGGCCAGGCCAGGCCACTCCAGGCCAGGCAAGGCCAGGCCAGGCCAGACAAGGCAAGGTCAGGTTAGGCCAGTGCAGGCCAGGTTAGTCCAGGGCAGGCCAGGCCAGGCTAGGCTAGCAAAGGCCAGGCCAGGCAAAGCTAGGAAAGGCCAGGCCAGGAAAAGCTAGGGAAGGCCTGGCCAGGCAAGGCCAGGCCAGGCAAGGCAAGGCCAGGTTAGGCCAGGGCAGGCCAGGCCAGGCCAGGCCAGGCTAGGCTAGCAAAGGCCAGGCCAGGTCAGGCCAGGCCACGCCAGGCCAGGCTAGGAAAGGCCAGGCCAGGCAAGTCCAGGCCAGGCAAGTCCAGGCCAGGCAAGTCCAGGCCAGGCCAGGCCAGGCTAGGAAAGGCCAGGCCACTCCAGGCCAGGCCAGGCAAGGCCAGGCCAGGTCAGGCTAAGCAAGGCCAGGCCATGCAAGGAAAGGCAAGGCCAGGCAAGGCAATGCCAGGCCAGGCAAGGAAAGGCCCGGCCAGGCCAGGCAAGGAAAGGCCCGGCCAGGCCAGGCAAGGAAAGGCCAGGCCAGGAAAGGCCTGGTCGGGCCAGGCCAGGCAAGGCCAGACCAGGCCAGGAAAGGCCAGGCTAGCCCAGGGAAGGCCAGGCCAGGCTAGGAAAGGCCAGGCCAGGAAAGGCCAGGCCAGGCCACTCCAGGCCAGGCAAGACCAGGCCAGACCATAAAAGGCCAGGCCAGGCAAGGCAATGCCAGGCAAGGCTAGGAAAGGCCAGGCCAGGAAAGCCTAGGACAGGAAAGGCCAGACCAGACCAGGAAAGTTCAGGCCAGGCCAGGCCACACCAGGCCAGGAAAAGCAAGGCCAGGCCAGGCAAGGCCAGGCCACTCCGGGCCAGGCAAGACCAGGCCAGGCAAGGCAAGGCCAGGCCAGGCTAGGCTAGGAAAGGCCAGGCCAGGAAAAGCCAGGGAATGTCAGGCCAGGCTAGGGAAGGCCAGGCCAGGCCAGGCAAGGCCAGGTCAGGGAAGGCCAGGTTAGGCCAGGCCAGGCAAGGCCAGGTCAGGGAAGGCCAGGTTAGGCCAGGCCAGGCCAGGCCAGGCCAGGCCAGGCCAGGCTAGGAAAGGCTAGGCCAGGCCAGGGCAGGCCATGCCAGGAAAGGCAAGACCAGGCCAGGTCAGGAAAGGCCAGGCCATGCCATGGCGGGCCAGGCAAGGCCAGGCAAGGCCAGGTCAGGCCACGGCAGGCCAGGCTAGAAAAGGCCAGGCCAGGCCACTCCAGGCCAGGCAAGGCCAGGCCAGGCCAGGCCAGGCCAGACAAGGCAAGGTCAGGTTAGGCCAGTGCAGGCCAGGTTAGTCCAGGGCAGGCCAGGCCAGGCTAGGCTAGCAAAGGCCAGGCCAGGCAAAGCTAGGAAAGGCCAGGCCAGGAAAAGCTAGGGAAGGCCTGGCCAGGCAAGGCCAGGCCAGGCAAGGCAAGGCCAGGTTAGGCCAGGGTAGGCCAGGCCAGGCCAGGCCAGGCTAGGCTAGCAAAGGCCAGGCCAGGTCAGGCCAGGCCACGCCAGGCCAGGCTAGGAAAGGCCAGGCCAGGCAATTCCAGGCCAGGCAAGTCCAGGCCAGGCAAGTCCAGGCCAGGCAAGTCCAGGCCAGGCCAGGCCAGGCTAGGAAAGGCCAGGCCACTCCAGGCCAGGCCAGGCAAAGCCAGGCCAGGCCAGGCCAGGTCAGGCTAAGCAAGGCCAGGCCATGCAAGGAAAGGCAAGGCCAGGCAAGGCAATGCCAGGCCAGGCAAGGAAAGGCCCGGCCAGGCCAGGCAAGGAAAGGCCCGGCCAGGCCAGGCAAGGAAAGGCCAGGCCAGGAAAGGCCGGGTCGGGCCAGGCCAGGCAAGGCCAGACCAGGCCAGGAAAGGCCAGGCTAGCCCAGGGAAGGCCAGGCCAGGCTAGGAAAGGCCAGGCCAGGAAAGGCCAGGCCAGGCCACTCCAGGCCAGGCAAGACCAGGCCAGACCATAAAAGGCCAGGCCAGTCAAGGCAAGGCCAGGCCAGGCTAGGCTAGGAAAGGCCAGGCCAGGAAAAGCCAGGGAATGCCAGGCCAGGCTAGGGAAGTCCAGGCCAGGCCAGGCAAGGCCAGGTCAGGGAAGGCCAGGTTAGGCCAGGCCAGGCCAGGCCAGAGTAGGAAAGGCCAGGCCAGGCCAGGCCAGAGTAGGAAAGGCCAGGCCAGGCCAGGCCAGGCCAGGCTAGGAAAGGCTAGGCCAGGCCAGGGCAGGCCATGCCAGGAAAGGCAAGACCAGGCCAGGTCAGGAAAGGCCAGGCCATGCCATGGCGGGCCAGGCAAGGCCAGGTCAGGCCACGGTAGGCCAGGCCAGGCCTGGCCAGACAAGGCAAGGCCAGGCCAGGCAAGGCAAGGCCAGGCCAAGCAAGCAAGGCCAGGTTAGGCCAGGCCACTCCAGGTCAGGCCAGGCCAGGGCAGGCAAGGCCAGGCCTGGCCCGGCCAGGCAAGGAAGGGCCAGGCCAGACTAGGCTAGGAAAGGCCAGGCCAGGAAAAGCCAAGCAAGGCCAGGCCAGGCCAGGTAAGGCTAGGGAAGACCAGGCCACGCCAGGCAAGGCCAGGTCAGGGAAGGCCAGGCCAGGCAAGGCCAGGTTAGGCCAGGCCAAGCTAGGAAAGGTCAGGCCTGGCCAGGCAAGGCCAGGCCAGGGAAGGCCAGGCCAGGGAAGGCAAGGCCAGGTCAGGTCAGGCCAGGTCAGGCCAGGCCAGGCAAGGACAGGTCAGAGAAGGCCAGGCAAGGCAATGCCAGGCCAGGCTAGGAAAGGCTAGGCTAGGCAGGGCAGGCCAGGCCAGGAAAGGCCAGGCCATGCCAGGGAAGGAATGGCCAGACCAGGCCAGGCCCGGCCAGGCAAGGCAAGGCCAGGTCAGAGAAGGCCAGGCCGGGCTGGGAAAAGCCAGGCCAGGGCAGGCCAGGCCAGGAAAGGCCAGTCCAGGCCAATCCAGGCCAGGCCAGGCCAGGCCAGACAAGGCAAGGACAGGCCAGGCCACTCCAGGCCACGCAATACCAGGGTAGGCCAGGTCAGGCCAGGCAAGGCCAGGTTAGGACAGGCCAGGCCAGGCCAGGGCAGGCCATGCCAGGAAAGGCAAGACCAGGCCAGGTCAGGAAAGGCCAGGCCATGCCATGGCGGGCCAGGCAAGGCCAGGCAAGGCCAGGTCAGGCCACGGCAGGCCAGGCTAGGAAAGGCCAGGCCAGGCCACTCCAGGCCAGGCAAGGCCAGGCCAGGCCAGGCCAGGCCAGACAAGGCAAGGTCAGGTTAGGCCAGTGCAGGCCAGGTTAGTCCAGGGCAGGCCAGGCCAGGCTAGGCTAGCAAAGGCCAGGCCAGGCAAAGCTAGGAAAGGCCAGGCCAGGAAAAGCTAGGGAAGGCCTGGCCAGGCAAGGCCAGGCCAGGCAAGGCAAGGCCAGGTTAGGCCAGGGCAGGCCAGGCCAGGCCAGGCCAGGCTAGGCTAGCAAAGGCCAGGCCAGGAAAGCCTAGGACAGGAAAGGCCAGACCAGAACAGGAAAGTTCAGGCCAGGCCAGGCCACACCAGGCCAGGAAAAGCAAGGCCAGGCCAGGCAAGGCCAGGCCACTCCGGGCCAGGCAAGACCAGGCCAGGCAAGGCAAGGCCAGGCCAGGCTAGGCTAGGAAAGGCCAGGCCAGGAAAAGCCAGGGAATGCCAGGCCAGGCTAGGGAAGTCCAGGCCAGGCCAGGCAAGGCCAGGTCAGGGAAGGCCAGGTTAGGCCAGGCCAGGCCAGGCCAGGGTAGGAAAGGCCAGGCCACTCCAGGCCAGGCAAGACCGGGCCAGGCTAGGCTAGGAAAGGCCAGGCCAGGAAAAGCCAGGGAATGCCAGGACAGGTTAGGGAAGGCCAGGCCAGGCAAGGCCAGGTCAGGGAAGGCCAGGTTAGGCCAGGCCAGGCCAGGCCAGGCCAGGCTAGGAAAGGCTAGGCCAGGCCAGGGCAGGCCATGCCAGGAAAGGCAAGACCAGGCCAGGTCAGGAAAGGCCAGGCCATGCCATGGCGGGCCAGGCAAGGCCAGGCAAGGCCAGGTCAGGCCACGGCAGGCCAGGCCAGGCCAGGCCAGACAAGGCAAGGCCAGGCCAGGCAAGGCAAGGCCAGGCCAAGCAAGCAAGGCCAGGTTAGGCCAGGCCACTCCAGGTCAGGCCAGGCCAGGGCAGGCAAGGCCAGGCCTGGCCCGGCCAGGCAAGGAAGGGCCAGGCCAGACTAGGCTAGGAAAGGCCAGGCCAGGAAAAGCCAAGCAAGGCCAGGCCAGGCCAGGTAAGGCTAGGGAAGACCAGGCCACGCCAGGCAAGGCCAGGTCAGGGAAGGCCAGGCCAGGCAAGGCCAGGTTAGGCCAGGCCAGGCCAAGCTAGGAAAGGTCAGGCCTGGCCAGGCAAGGCCAGGCCAGGGAAGGCCAGGCCAGGGAAGGCAAGGCCAGGTCAGGTCAGGCCAGGTCAGGCCAGGCCAGGCAAGGACAGGTCAGAGAAGGCCAGGCAAGGCAATGCCAGGCCAGGCTAGGAAAGGCTAGGCTAGGCAGGGCAGGCCAGGCCAGGAAAGGCCAGGCCATGCCAGGGAAGGAATGGCCAGACCAGGCCAGGCCCGGCCAGGCAAGGCAAGGCCAGGTTAGGCCAGGCCAGGCCGGGCTGGGAAAAGCCAGGCCAGGCCAGGCCAGGCCAGACAAGGCAAGGACAGGCCAGGCCACTCCAGGCCAGGCAATACCAGGGTAGGCCAGGTCAGGCCAGGCAAGGCCATGTTAGGACAGGCCAGGCCAGAAAAGACCCGGCCAGGCCAGGAAAGGCCAGGCCAGGCTAGGAAAGGCCAGGCCAGGCCAAGGGAGGCCAGGGCAGGAAACGCCAGGCCAGGCCACTCCAGGCCAGGCAAGGCCAGGACAGGTCAGGCCAGGCCAGGCCAGACAAGGCAAGGCCAGGTTAGGCCAGGGCAGGCCAGGCCAGGCCAGGCTAGGCTAGCAAAGGCCAGGCCAGGCAAAGCTAGGAAAGGCCAGGCCAGGAAAAGCTAGGGAAGGCCTGGCCAGGCAAGGCCAGGCCAGGCAAGGCAAGGCCACGTTAGGCCAGGCCAGGCCAGGCCAGGCCAGGCCAGGCTAGGCTAGCAAAGGCCAGGCCAGGTCAGGCCAGGCCACGCCAGGCCAGGCTAGGAAAGGCCAGGCCAGGCAATTCCAGGCCAGGCAAGTCCAGGCCAGGCAAGTCCAGGCCAGGCCAGGCCTGGCTAGGAAAGGCCAGGCCAGGGAAGGCAAGGCCAGGTCAGGTCAGGCCAGGCCAGGCCAGGCAAGGCCAGGCCAGGGAACGCCAGGCCAGGCCAGGCAAGGCAAGGCCAGGTCAGGCCAGGCCAGGCTAGGAAAGGCAAGGCCAGGCCAGGCCAGGCCCGGCTAGGCATGGCTAGGGAAGGCCAGGCCAGACCAGGCAAGGCCAGGCAGGCTAGGAAAGGCCAGGCCAGGAGAGGGTAGGCCAGGCATTTCCAGGCAAGGCCAGGCCAGGCCAGGTCAGGCAAGGCAAGGCCAGGTCAGGTTTGGTTTTCCTGTTTGAGTGCTTGATAGGTTCATTTCCATCAGTGCAAATTGTTTGTGAAATGGAGTTCTCATTTCAAGTTTATTGCATGGGGGCTAGAGTGTGGGATTTTTGCTGTAATCAGTAACGCTTTTCAGCTGCAAGAGTCAGCTCTGTGAATTAATGTATTGCAGGTGCACCCAGAGAGGAAGTTTACAGCAAGGAGTTGACTTGCAGGCATGGAACATTTTGTTTGGGATGCAAGTCCTTTGCATCGTAACAAAAGGCCAGGCCAGGCAAGGCCAGGCTAGGACAGGGAAGGCCAGACCAGGTAAGTCAAGGCCAGGAAAGTCCAGGCCATGCCAGGCAAGGCCAGGCCAGGCCAGGCCAGGCAAGGCCAGGCCAGGCTAGGAAAGGCCAGGCCAGGAAAAGCCAGGGAATGCCAGGCCAGGCTAGGGAAGGCCAGGCCAGGCCAGGCAAGGCCAGGTCAGGGAAGGCCAGGTTAGGCCAGGCCAGGCCAGGCCAGGGTAGGAAAGGCCAGGCCACTCCAGGCCAGGCAAGACCGGGCCAGGCTAGGCTAGGAAAGGCCAGGCCAGGAAAAGCCAGGGAATGCCAGGACAGGTTAGGGAAGGCCAGGCCAGGCAAGGCCAGGTCAGGGAAGGCCAGGTTAGGCCAGGCCAGGCCAGACCAGGGTAGGAAAGGCCAGACCAGGCCAGGCCAGGCCAGGCTAGGAAAGGCTAGGCCAGGCCAGGGCAGGCCATGCCAGGAAAGGCAAGACCAGGCCAGGTCAGGAAAGGCCAGGCCATGCCATGGCGGGCCAGGCAAGGCCAGGCAAGGCCAGGTCAGGCCACGGCAGGCCAGGCCAGGCTAGGCCAGACAAGGCAAGGCCAGGCCAGGCAAGGCAAGGCCAGGCCAAGCAAGCAAGGCCAGGTTAGGCCAGGCCACTCCAGGTCAGGCCAGGCCAGGGCAGGCAAGGCCAGGCCTGGCCCGGCCAGGCAAGGAAGGGCCAGGCCAGACTAGGCTAGGAAAGGCCAGGCCAGGAAAAGCCAAGCAAGGCCAGGCCAGGCCAGGTAAGGCTAGGGAAGACCAGGCCACGCCAGGCAAGGCCAGGTCAGGGAAGGCCAGGCCAGGCAAGGCCAGGTTAGGCCAGGCCAAGCTAGGAAAGGTCAGGCCTGGCCAGGCAAGGCCAGGCCAGGGAAGGCCAGGCCAGGGAAGGCAAGGCCAGGTCAGGTCAGGCCAGGTCAGGCCAGGCCAGGCAAGGACAGGTCAGAGAAGGCCAGGCAAGGCAATGCCAGGCCAGGCTAGGAAAGGCTAGGCTAGGCAGGGCAGGCCAGGCCAGGAAAGGCCAGGCCATGCCAGGGAAGGAATGGCCAGACCAGGCCAGGCCCGGCCAGGCAAGGCAAGGCCAGGTTAGGCCAGGCCAGGCCGGGCTGGGAAAAGCCAGGCCAGGCCAGGCCAGGCCAGACAAGGCAAGGACAGGCCAGGCCACTCCAGGCCAGGCAATACCAGGGTAGGCCAGGTCAGGCCAGGCAAGGCCATGTTAGGACAGGCCAGGCCAGAAAAGACCCGGCCAGGCCAGGAAAGGCCAGGCCAGGCTAGGAAAGGCCAGGCCAGGCCAAGGGAGGCCAGGGCAGGAAACGCCAGGCCAGGCCACTCCAGGCCAGGCAAGGCCAGGACAGGTCAGGCCAGGCCAGGCCAGACAAGGCAAGGCCAGGTTAGGCCAGGGCAGGCCAGGCCAGGCCAGGCTAGGCTAGCAAAGGCCAGGCCAGGCAAAGCTAGGAAAGGCCAGGCCAGGAAAAGCTAGGGAAGGCCTGGCCAGGCAAGGCCAGGCCAGGCAAGGCAAGGCCACGTTAGGCCAGGCCAGGCCAGGCCAGGCCAGGCCAGGCTAGGCTAGCAAAGGCCAGGCCAGGTCAGGCCAGGCCACGCCAGGCCAGGCTAGGAAAGGCCAGGCCAGGCAATTCCAGGCCAGGCAAGTCCAGGCCAGGCAAGTCCAGGCCAGGCCAGGCCTGGCTAGGAAAGGCCAGGCCAGGGAAGGCAAGGCCAGGTCAGGTCAGGCCAGGCCAGGCCAGGCAAGGCCAGGCCAGGGAACGCCAGGCCAGGCCAGGCAAGGCAAGGCCAGGTCAGGCCAGGCCAGGCTAGGAAAGGCAAGGCCAGGCCAGGCCAGGCCCGGCTAGGCATGGCTAGGGAAGGCCAGGCCAGACCAGGCAAGGCCAGGCAGGCTAGGAAAGGCCAGGCCAGGAGAGGGTAGGCCAGGCATTTCCAGGCAAGGCCAGGCCAGGCCAGGTCAGGCAAGGCAAGGCCAGGTCAGGTTTGGTTTTCCTGTTTGAGTGCTTGATAGGTTCATTTCCATCAGTGCAAATTGTTTGTGAAATGGAGTTCTCATTTCAAGTTTATTGCATGGGGGCTAGAGTGTGGGATTTTTGCTGTAATCAGTAACGCTTTTCAGCTGCAAGAGTCAGCTCTGTGAATTAATGTATTGCAGGTGCACCCAGAGAGGAAGTTTACAGCAAGGAGTTGACTTGCAGGCATGGAACATTTTGTTTGGGATGCAAGTCCTTTGCATCGTAACAAAAGGCCAGGCCAGGCAAGGCCAGGCTAGGACAGGGAAGGCCAGACCAGGTAAGTCAAGGCCAGGAAAGTCCAGGCCATGCCAGGCAAGGCCAGGCCAGGCCAGGCCAGGCAAGGCCAGGCCAGGCTAGGAAAGGCCAGGCCAGGAAAAGCCAGGGAATGCCAGGCCAGGCTAGGGAAGTCCAGGCCAGGCCAGGCAAGGCCAGGTCAGGGAAGGCCAGGTTAGGCCAGGCCAGGCCAGGCCAGGGTAGGAAAGGCCAGGCCACTCCAGGCCAGGCAAGACCGGGCCAGGCTAGGCTAGGAAAGGCCAGGCCAGGAAAAGCCAGGGAATGCCAGGACAGGTTAGGGAAGGCCAGGCCAGGCAAGGCCAGGTCAGGGAAGGCCAGGTTAGGCCAGGCCAGGCCAGACCAGGGTAGGAAAGGCCAGACCAGGCCAGGCCAGGCCAGGCTAGGAAAGGCTAGGCCAGGCCAGGGCAGGCCATGCCAGGAAAGGCAAGACCAGGCCAGGTCAGGAAAGGCCAGGCCATGCCATGGCGGGCCAGGCAAGGCCAGGCAAGGCCAGGTCAGGCCACGGCAGGCCAGGCCAGGCCAGGCCAGACAAGGCAAGGCCAGGCCAGGCAAGGCAAGGCCAGGCCAAGCAAGCAAGGCCAGGTTAGGCCAGGCCACTCCAGGTCAGGCCAGGCCAGGGCAGGCAAGGCCAGGCCTGGCCCGGCCAGGCAAGGAAGGGCCAGGCCAGACTAGGCTAGGAAAGGCCAGGCCAGGAAAAGCCAAGCAAGGCCAGGCCAGGCCAGGTAAGGCTAGGGAAGACCAGGCCACGCCAGGCAAGGCCAGGTCAGGGAAGGCCAGGCCAGGCAAGGCCAGGTTAGGCCAGGCCAAGCTAGGAAAGGTCAGGCCTGGCCAGGCAAGGCCAGGCCAGGGAAGGCCAGGCCAGGGAAGGCAAGGCCAGGTCAGGTCAGGCCAGGTCAGGCCAGGCCAGGCAAGGACAGGTCAGAGAAGGCCAGGCAAGGCAATGCCAGGCCAGGCTAGGAAAGGCTAGGCTAGGCAGGGCAGGCCAGGCCAGGAAAGGCCAGGCCATGCCAGGGAAGGAATGGCCAGACCAGGCCAGGCCCGGCCAGGCAAGGCAAGGCCAGGTTAGGCCAGGCCAGGCCGGGCTGGGAAAAGCCAGGCCAGGCCAGGCCAGGCCAGACAAGGCAAGGACAGGCCAGGCCACTCCAGGCCAGGCAATACCAGGGTAGGCCAGGTCAGGCCAGGCAAGGCCATGTTAGGACAGGCCAGGCCAGAAAAGACCCGGCCAGGCCAGGAAAGGCCAGGCCAGGCTAGGAAAGGCCAGGCCAGGCCAAGGGAGGCCAGGGCAGGAAACGCCAGGCCAGGCCACTCCAGGCCAGGCAAGGCCAGGACAGGTCAGGCCAGGCCAGGCCAGACAAGGCAAGGCCAGGTTAGGGAGGGCAGGCCAGGCCAGGCCAGGCTAGGCTAGCAAAGGCCAGGCCAGGCAAAGCTAGGAAAGGCCAGGCCAGGAAAAGCTAGGGAAGGCCTGGCCAGGCAAGGCCAGGCCAGGCAAGGCAAGGCCACGTTAGGCCAGGCCAGGCCAGGCCAGGCCAGGCCAGGCTAGGCTAGCAAAGGCCAGGCCAGGTCAGGCCAGGCCACGCCAGGCCAGGCTAGGAAAGGCCAGGCCAGGCAATTCCAGGCCAGGCAAGTCCAGGCCAGGCAAGTCCAGGCCAGGCCAGGCCTGGCTAGGAAAGGCCAGGCCAGGGAAGGCAAGGCCAGGTCAGGTCAGGCCAGGCCAGGCCAGGCAAGGCCAGGCCAGGGAACGCCAGGCCAGGCCAGGCAAGGCAAGGCCAGGTCAGGCCAGGCCAGGCTAGGAAAGGCAAGGCCAGGCCAGGCCAGGCCCGGCTAGGCATGGCTAGGGAAGGCCAGGCCAGACCAGGCAAGGCCAGGCAGGCTAGGAAAGGCCAGGCCAGGAGAGGGTAGGCCAGGCATTTCCAGGCAAGGCCAGGCCAGGCCAGGTCAGGCAAGGCAAGGCCAGGTCAGGTTTGGTTTTCCTGTTTGAGTGCTTGATAGGTTCATTTCCATCAGTGCAAATTGTTTGTGAAATGGAGTTCTCATTTCAAGTTTATTGCATGGGGGCTAGAGTGTGGGATTTTTGCTGTAATCAGTAACGCTTTTCAGCTGCAAGAGTCAGCTCTGTGAATTAATGTATTGCAGGTGCACCCAGAGAGGAAGTTTACAGCAAGGAGTTGACTTGCAGGCATGGAACATTTTGTTTGGGATGCAAGTCCTTTGCATCGTAACAAAAGGCCAGGCCAGGCAAGGCCAGGCTAGGACAGGGAAGGCCAGACCAGGTAAGTCAAGGCCAGGAAAGTCCAGGCCATGCCAGGCAAGGCCAGGCCAGGAAAGGCCAGGCAAGGCCAGGCCAGGCTAGGAAAGGCCAGGCCATGAAAGGAAGGAAAGGCCAGGCAAGGACAGGCCAGGTTAGGCTAGGAAAGGCCAGGCCAGGAAAAGGCAGGCAAGGCTAGGCCATGCCAGGCAAGGCTAGGGAAAGCCAGGCCAGGCCAGGCCAGGCCAGGCTAGGAAACACCAGGCCAGGGCAGGCCAATCCAGGCCAGGCCATGAAAGGCCAGGCAAGGGCAGGTAAGGCACGGCCAAGCAAGGCCAGGCCATGCCATGCCAGGCAAGGCAAGGGCAGACCAGGCAAGGCAAGGTCACATCAGGCCAGAAAAGGCCAGGCCAGGCCAGGCTAGGAAAGGCCAGGTCAGGCACGGCCAGGCAAGGCCAGGCCATGCCATGGCAGGCAAGTCCAAGCCATGCCAGGCAAGGCAAGGCAAGGCCAGGCAAGGCAAGGTTTGGTTTTCCTGTTTGAGTGCTTGCTGGGTTCATTTCCATCAGTGCAAATTGTTTCTGAAATGGAGTTCTCATTTCAAGTTTACTGCATGGGGGCTAGAGTGTGGGATTTTTGCTCTAATTAGTAACGCTTTTCAGCTGCAAGAGTCAGCTCTGTTAATTAATGTATTGCAGGTGCACCCAGAGAGGAAGTCTCTGTTAATTAATGTATTGCAGGTGCACCCAGAGAGGAAGTTTACAGCAAGGAGTTGACTTGCAGGCATGGAACATTTTGTTTGGGACGCAAGTCCTTTGCATCTTAACAAAAGGCCAGGCCAGACAAGGCAAGTCCAGGCCAGGCCATGGAAGGAATGGCCAGACAAGGCCAGGCCAGGCCAGGTTAGGCCCGACCAGGTAAGTCAAGGCCAGGCCAGGCAAGGCCAGGAAAGGCCAGGCCATGCCAGGGAAGGAATGGCCAGGCAAGGCCAGGCCAGGCCCGGCCAAGCAAGGGAAGGCCAGGCCAGGCTAGGCTAGGGAAGGCCAGGCCACGCCAGGCAAGGCCAGGTCAGGGAAGGCCAGGCCAGGGCAGGCATGGGAAGGCCAGGTTAGGCCAGGCCAGGCAAGGCCAGGCCAGGCTAGGAAAGGCCAGGTCAGGCCAGGGAAGGAATGGCCAGGCAAGGCCAGGAAAGGCCAGGACAGGCCATGGAAGGAATGGCCAGGGAAGGCCAGGAAAGGCCAGGACAGGCCATGGAAGGAATGGCCAGGCAAGGCCAGGAAAGGCCAGGCCATGCCAGGGAAGGAATGGCCAGGCAAGGCCAGGAAATGCCAGGCCATGCCAGGGAAGGAATGGCCAGGCTAGGCTAGGAAAGGCCAGGCCAGGAAAAGCCAGGAAAGGCCAGGCCAGGCAAGGCTAGGGAAGGCCAGGCCAGGCAAGGCCAGGTCAGGGAAGGCCAGGCCAGGCCAGGCCAGGCCAGGGATGGGAAGGCCAGATTAGGCCAGGCCAGGCAAGGCCAGGCCAGGCTAGGAAGGACAAGGCCAGGCCAGGCCAGGCAAGACCAGGCCAGGCCATGAAAGGCCACGCCAGGCCAGGCAAGGCAAGACCAGGCCAGGCCATGAAAGGCCACGCCAGGCCAGGCAAGGCTAAAAAAGGCCAGGTCAGGAAAGGCCAGGCAAGGGCAGGTCAGGCACGGCCTGGCAAGGCCAGGCCATGCCATGCCAGGCAAGGCAAGGCTAGACCAGGAAAGGCTAGGCCAGGAAAGGTCAGGCCAGGCCAGGCCAGGCCAGACCAGAGAAGGCAAGGACAGGAAAGGCCAGACCAGACCAGGAAAAGCAAGGCCAGGCCAGGGAAGGTCAGGCCAGGCCAGGCAAGGCCAGGCCAGGGAAGGCAAGGCCAGGTCAGGTCAGGCAAGGTCAGGCCAGGCAATGCCAGGCCAGATAAGGCCAGGTCAGGCCAGGCCACGCCAGGCCAGGGAAGGCCAGGCCAGGTCAGGCCAGGCCACGCCAGGCCAGGGAAGGCCAGGCCAGGCCAGGCCAGGCAAGGCCAGGCCAGGCAAGGCCAGGCCAGGGAAGGCCAGGCCAGGCCAGGCCAGGCAAGGCCAGGCCAGGCCAGGCAAGGCCAGGCCAGGTCAGGGAACGCCAGGCCAGGCCAGGCCAGGCAAGGCAAGGCCAGGCCAGGCTAGGAAAGGCCAGGCAAGGCCAGGCCAGGCCAGGCCCGGCCAGGCAAGGCTAGGGAAGGCCAGGCCAGACCAGGCAAGGCCAGGCAGGCTAGGAAAGGCCAGGCCAGGCAAGGGTAGGCCAGGCATTTCCAGGCCAGGCCAGGCCAGGCCATGGCAGGCAAGGCAAGGCCAGGCCAGATCAGGCAAGGTTTGGTTTTCCTGTTTGAGTGCTTGATCGGTTCATTTCCATCAGTGCAAATTGTTTGTGAAATGGAATTCTCATTTCAAGTTTATTGCCTGGGGGCTAGAGTGTGGGATTTTTGCTGTAATCAGTAACGCTTTTCAGCGGCAAGAGTCAGCTCTGTTAATTAATGTATTGCAGGTGCACACAGAGAGGAAGTCTATGTTAATTAATGTATTGCAGGTGCACCCAGAGAGGAAGTTTACAGCAAGGAGGTGACTTGCAGGCATGGAACATTTAGTTTGGAATGCAAGTCCTTTCTGTCTTAACAAAAGGCCAGGCAAGGCTAGGCCAGACAAGGCAAGGCCAGGCCCGGCCAGGGAAGGCCAGACCAGGTAAGTCAAGGCCAGGCCAGGCCAGGCCAGGAAAGGCTAGGAAAGGCCAGGCCAGGCTAGGCTAGGAAAGGCCAGGCCAGGCCAGGGAAGGCCAGGCCAGGCAAGGCAAGGCCAGGTTAGGCCAGGCCAGGCCAGGCCAGGCCAGGCTAGGCTAGCAAAGGCCGGGCCAGGCAAGTCCAAGCCAGGCCAGGTCAGGCCAGGCCACGCCAGGACAGGCTAGGAAAGGCCAGGCCAGGCAATTCCAGGCCAGGCAAGGACAGGCCAGGCCAGGCCAGGCTAGGAAAGGCCAGGCCAGGGCAGGCCAGGCCAGGCCAGGCAAGGCCAGGCCAGGCCAGGCCAGGCCAGGTCAGGCTAAGCAAGGCCAGGCCATGCAAGGAAAGGCAAGTCCAGGCAAGGCCAGGCCAGGCAATGCCAGACCAGGCCAGGAAAGGCCCGGCCAGGCCAGGCAAGGAAAGGCCAGGCCAGGAAAGGCCGGGTCGGGCCAGGCCAGGCAAGGCCAGGCAAGGCAAGGCCAGGCCAGGCCAAACAAGGCAAGGCCAGGCCAGGGGAGGAAAGACCAGGGGATGAAAGGCCAGGCCAGGCAAGGCAAGGCAAGGTTTGGTTTTCTTGTTTGAGTGCTTGATGGATTCATTTCCATCAGTGCAAATTGTTTCTGAAATGGAGTTCTCATTTCAAGTTTATTGCATGGGGGCTAGAGTGTGGGATTTTTGCTCTAATTAGTCATGCTTTTCAGCTGCAAGAGTCAGCTCCGTTAATTAATGTATTGCAGGTGCACCCAGAGAGGAAGTTTACAGCAAGGAGTTGACTTGCAGGCATTGAACATTTTGTTTGGGATGCAAGTCCTTTGCATCTTAACAAAAGGACAGGCAAGGCCAGGCTAGGACAGGGAAGGCCAGACAAGACAAGTCAAGGCCAGGAAAGGCCAGGCCAGGCCAGGAAAGGCCAGGCCATGCCAGGAAAGGAAAGGCCAGGCAAGGCCAGGCCAGGCTAGGAAAGGCCAGGCCATGACAGGGAAGGAAAGGCCAGGCAAGGCCAGGCCAGGCCAGTCCCGGCCAGGCAAGGCAAGGCCAGGCCAGGTTAGGCTAGAAAAGGCCAGGCCAGGAAAAGGCAGGCAAGGCTAGGCCATGTCAGGCAAGGCTAGGGAAAGCCAGGCCAGGCCAGGCCAGGCTAGGAAACACCAGGCCAGGGCAGGCCATGCCAGGCCAGGCCAAACCAGACCAGACAAGGCCAGGCAATACCAGGCCAATCCAGGTCAGGGCATGAAAGGTCAGGCAAGGGCAGGTAAGGCACGGCCATGCCAGGCCAGGCAAGGCAAGGGCAGACCAGGCAAGGCAAGGCCACACGAGGCCATGGCAGGCAAGGCCAGGCCAGGCAAGGCAAGGTTTGGTTTTCCTGTTTGAGTGCTTGATGGGTTCATTTCCATCAGTGCAAATTGTTTGTGAAATGGAGTTCTCATTTCAAGTTTATTGCCTGGGGGCTAGAGTGTGGGATTTTTGCTCTAATTACTAACGCTTTTCAGCTGCAAGAGTCAGCTCTGTTAATTAATGTATTGCAGGTGCACCCAGAGAGGAAGTTTACAGCAAGGAGTTGACTTGCAGGCATGGAACATTTTGTTTGGAATGCAAGTCCTTTGTGTCTTAACAAAAGGCAAGGCCAGGCAAGGCCAGGCCAGGCCAGACAAGGCAAGGCCAGGCCAGGGCAGGGAAGGCCAGACAAGGCAAGGCCAGGCCAGGCCAGGGAAGGCCAGACCAGGTAAGTCAAGACCAGGAAAGGCCAGGCCAGGCCAGGCCTGGCCAGGCAAGGCAAGGTCAGGCCAGGCCAGGCTAGGCTAGACAAGGCCAGGCCAGGAAAAGCCAGGCAAGGCCAGGCAATGCCAGGGAAGGCCAGGCCAGGCCAGGCCAGGTCAGGGAAGGCCAGGCGAGGCAAGGCAAGGCCAGGTTAGGCCAGGCCAGGCTAGGAAAGGCCAGGCCAGGCTAGGAAAGGCCAGGCCAGGCTAGGAAAGGCCAGGCCAGGCAAGGCAAGTCCAGGTTAGGCCAGGGCAGGCCAGACCAGGAAAGGAAAGGCCAGGCCAGGCCCGGCAAGGCAAGGCCAGGCCAGGGAAGGCCAGGCCAGGCCAGGCAAGGCAAGTCCAGGTTAGGCCAGGGCAGGCCCGGCCAGGCCAGGCCAGGCTAGGCTAGCAAAGGTCAGGCCAGGCAAGTCCAAGCCAGGCCAGGTCAGGCCATGCCACGCCAGGCCAGGCAAGTCCAGGCCAGGCAATGCCAGGAAAGGCCAGGCTAGGAAAGGCCAGGCCAGGCCAGGCCAGGCCACTCCAGGCCAGGCCAAGCCACTCCAGGCCAGGGAAGGCCAGGCCAGGCCAGGTCAGGCTAAGCAAGGCCAGGCCATGCAAGGAAAGGCAAGGCCAGGCCGTTCCAGGCCAGGTAAGACCAGGCCAGGCAAGGCCAGGCAAGGCAATGCCAGACCAGGCCAGGAAAGGCCTGGCCAGGCCAGGCAAGGAAAGGCCAGGCTAGGAAAGGCCGGGTCAAGCCAGGCCAGGCAAGGCCAGACCAGGCCAGGGAAGGCCAGGCAAGGCAAGGCCAGGCCAGGCCAGGCCAAACAAGGCAAGGCCAGGCAAGGCAAGGCCAGGCCAGGCAAGGCAAGGTTTGGTTTTCCTGTTTGAGTGCTTGATGAATTCATTTCCATCAGTGCAAATTTTTGGTGAAATGGAGTTCTCATTTCAAGTTTATTGCATGGGGGCTAGAGTGTGGGATTTTTGCTGTAATCAGTAACGTTTTTCAGCTGGAAGGCTCAGCTCTGTTAATTAATGTATTGCAGGTGCACCCAGAGAGGAAGTCTCTGTTAATTAATGTATTGTAGGTGCACCCAGAGAGGAAGTTTACAGCAAGGAATTGACTTGCAGGCATGGAACATTTTGTTTGGGATGCAAGTCCTTTCCATCCTAACAAAAGGCCAGGCCAGGCAAGGCCAGGCCAGGCCAGGCCAGGCCAGGGAAGGCCAGGCCAGGCCAGGCAAGGCTAGGGAAGGCCAGGCCAGGCAAGGCCAGGTCAGGGAAGGCCAGGACAGGCAAGGCAAGGCCAGGTTAGGCCAGGCCAGGCCAGGCCAGGAAAGGCCAGGCCAGGCCAGGAAAGTCCAGGCCATGCCAGGCAAGGCCAGGCCAGGCTAGGAAAGGCCAGGCCAGGCCAGGAAAGGCCAGGCCATGACAGGGAAGGAAAGGCCAGGCAAGGCAAGGCCAGGCCAGGTTAGGCTATGAAAGGCCAGGCCAGGCAAGGCTAGGGAAGGCCAGGCCAGGCCAGGCTAGGGAAGGCCAGGCCAGGCCAGGCAAGGCTAGGGAAGGCCAGGCCAGGCCAGGCAAGGCCAGGTCAGGGAAGGCCAGGTCAGGCCAGGCCAGGGTAGGAAAGGCCAGGCCACTCCAGGCCAGGCAAGACCAGGCCAGGCTAGGCTAGGAAAGGCCAGGCCAGGAAAAGCCAGGGAATGCCAGGACAGGTTAGGGAAGGCCAGGCCAGGCCAGGCAAGGCCAGGTCAGGGAAGGCCAGGTTAGGCCAGGCCAGGGTAGGAAAGGCCAGGCCAGGCCAGGCTAGGAAAGGCTAGGCCAGGCCAGGGCAGGCCAGGCCAGGAAAGGCCAGACCAGGCCAGTCCACCCAGGCAAGGCCAGGCCAGGCCAGGAAAGGCAAGACCAGGCCAGGTCAGGAAAGGCCAGGCCATGCCATGGCGAGCCAGGCAAGGCCAGGCAAGGCCAGGTCAGGCCACGGCAGGCCAGGCCAGGCCAGGCCAGACAAGGCAAGGCCAGGCCAAGCAAGCAAGGCCAGGTTAGGCCAGGCCACTCCAGGTCAGGCCAGGCCAGGGCAGGCAAGGCCAGGCCAGGCCCGGCCAGGCAAGGAAGGGCCAGGCCAGACTAGGCTAGGAAAGGCCAGGCCAGGAAAAGCCAAGCAAGGCCAGGCCAGGCCAGGTAAGGCTAGGGAAGACCAGGCCACGCCAGGCAAGGCCAGGTCAGGGAAGGCCAGGCCAGGCAAGGCCAGGGTAGGCCAGGCCAGGCCAGGCTAGGAAAGGCCAGGCCAGGCCAAGGGAGGCCAGGGCAGGAAACGCCAGGCCAGGCCACTCCAGGCCAGGCAAGGCCAGGCCAGGCCAGGCCAGGCCAGACAAGGCAAGGTCAGGTTAGGCCAGGGCAGGCCAGGTTAGGCCAGGGCAGGCCAGGCCAGGCTAGGCTAACAAAGGCCAGGCCAGGCTAGGCTAGCAAAGGCCAGGCCAGGCAAAGCTAGGAAAGGCCAGGCCAGGAAAAGCTAGGGAAGGCCTGGCCAGGCAAGGCCAGACCAGGCAAGGCAAGGCCAGGTTAGGCCAGGCCAGGCCAGGCCAGGCCAGGCCAGGCTAGGCTAGCAAAGGCCAGGCCAGGTCAGGCCAGGCCACGCCAGGCCAGGCTAGGAAAGGCCAGGCCAGGCAATTCCAGGCCAGGCAAGTCCAGGCCAGGCAAGTCCAGGCCAGGCCAGGCCAGGCTAGGAAAGGCCAGGCCAGGCCAGGCCAGGTCAGGCTAAGCAAGGCCAGGCCATGCAAGGAAAGGCAAGGCCAGGCAAGGCAATGCCAGACCAGGCAAGGAAAGGCCCGGCCAGGCCAGGCAAGGAAAGGCCAGGCCAGGAAAGGACGGGTCGGGACAGGCCAGGCAAGGCCAGACCAGGCCAGGAAAGGCCAGGCCAGGAAAGGCCAGGCCAGGCCACTCCAGGCCAGGCAAGACCAGGCCAGACCATAAATGGCCAGGCCAGGCAAGGCAATGCCAGGCAAGGCTAGGAAAGGCCAGGCCAGGAAAGCCTAGGACAGGAAAGGCCAGACCAGACCAGGAAAGTTCAGGCCAGGCCAGGCCACTCCAGGCCAGGCAAGACCAGGCCAGGCTAGGCTAGGAAAGGCCAGGCCAGGAAAAGCCAGGGAATGCCAGGACAGGTTAGGGAAGGCCAGGCCAGGCAAGGCCAGGTCAGGGAAGGCCAGGTTAGGCCAGGCCAGGCCAGGGTAGGAAAGGCCAGGCCAGGCCAGGCCAGGCCAGGCTAGGAAAGGCTAGGCCAGGCCAGGGCAGGCCATGCCAGGAAAGGCAAGACCAGGCCAGGTCAGGAAAGGCCAGGCCATGCCATGGCGGGCCAGGCAAGGCCAGGCAAGGCCAGGTCAGGCATGGGGGCTAGAGTGTGGGATTTTTGCTGTAATCAGTAACGCTTTTCAGCTGCAAGAGTCAGCTCTGTGAATTAATGTATTGCAGGTGCACCCAGAGAGGAAGTTTACAGCAAGGAGTTGACTTGCAGGCATGGAACATTTTGTTTGGGATGCAAGTCCTTTGCATCGTAACAAAAGGCCAGGCCAGGCAAGGCCAGGCTAGGACAGGGAAGGCCAGACCAGGTAAGTCAAGGCCAGGAAAGTCCAGGCCATGCCAGGCAAGGCCAGGCCAGGAAAGGCCAGGCAAGGCCAGGCCAGGCTAGGAAAGGCCAGGCCAGGCTAGGAAAGGCCAGGCCAGGCTAGGAAAGGCCAGGCCATGACAGGGAAGGAAAGGCCAGGCAAGGCCAGGCCAGGCAAGGCAAGGCCAGGCCAGGTTAGGCTAGGAAAGGCCAGGCCAGGAAAAGGCAGGCAAGGCTAGGCCATGCCAGGCAAGGCTAGGGAAAGCCAGGCCAGGCCAGTCCAGGCCAGGCTAGGAAACACCAGGCCAGGGCAGGCCAATCCAGGCCAGGCCATGAAAGGCCAGGCAAGGGCAGGTAAGGCACGGCCAAGCAAGGCCAGGCCATGCCATGCCAGGCAAGGCAATGGCAGACCAGGCAAGGCAAGGCCACATCAGGCCAGAAAAGGCCAGGCCAGGCCAGGCTAGGAAAGGCCAGGTCAGGCACGGCCAGGCAAGGCCAGGCCATGCCATGGCAGGCAAGTCCAAGCCATGCCAGGCAAGGCAAGGCAAGGCAAGGTTTGGTTTTCCTGTTTGAGTGCTTGATGGGTTCATTTCCATCAGTGCAAATTGTTTCTGAAATGGAGTTCTCATTTCAAGTTTACTGCATGGGGGCTAGAGTGTGGGATTTTTGCTCTAATTAGTAACGCTTTTCAGCTGCAAGAGTCAGCTCTGTTAATTAATGTATTGCAGGTGCACCCAGAGAGGAAGTTTACAGCAAGGAGTTGACTTGCAGGCATGGAACATTTTGTTTGGGACGCAAGTCCTTTGCATCTTAACAAAAGGCCAGGCCAGACAAGGCAAGGCCAGGCCAGGCCATGGAAGGAATGGCCAGGCAAGGCCAGGCCAGGCCAGGTTAGGCCCGACCAGGTAAGTCAAGGCCAGGCCAGGCAAGGCCAGGAAAGGCCAGGCCATGCCAGGGAAGGAATGGCCAGGCAAGGCCAGGCCTGGCCCGGCCAAGCAAGGGAAGGCCAGGCCAGGCTAGGCTAGGGAAGGCCAGGCCACGCCAGGCAAGGCCAGGTCAGGGAAGGCCAGGCCAGGGCAGGCATGGGAAGGCCAGGTTAGGCCAGGCCAGGCAAGGCCAGGCCAGGCTAGGAAAGGCCAGGCCAGGCCAGGGAAGGAATGGCCAGGCAAGGCCAGGAAAGGCCAGGCCATGCCAGGGAAGGAATGGCCAGGCAAGGCCAGGAAATGCCAGGCCATGCCAGGGAAGGAATGGCCAGGCCAGGCCCGGACAAGCAAGGGAAGGCCAGGCCAGGCTAGGCTAGGAAAGGCCAGGCCAGGCTAGGCTAGGAAAGGCCAGGCCAGGAAAAGCCAGGCAAGGCCAGGCCAGGCAAGGCTAGGGAAGGCCAGGCCAGGCCAGGCCAGGTCAGGGAAGGCCAGGCCAGGCCAGGCCAGGGATGGGAAGGCCAGATTAGGCCAGGCCAGGCAAGGCCAGGCCAGGCTAGGAAGGACAAGGCCAGGCCAGGCCAGGCCAGGCAAGACCAGGCCAGGCCATGAAAGGCCACGCCAGGCCAGGCAAGGCAAGACCAGGCCAGGCCATGAAAGGCCACGCCAGGCCAGGCAAGGCTAAAAAAGGCCAGGCCAGGAAAGGCCAGGCAAGGGCAGGTCAGGCACGGCCTGGCAAGGCCAGGCCATGCCATGCCAGGCAAGGCAAGGCTAGACCAGGAAAGGCTAGGCCAGGAAAGGTCAGGCCAGGCCAGGCCAGACCAGGCCAGGAAAAGCAAGGCCAGACCAGGCCAGGAAAAGCTAGGCCAGGCTGGACCAGGCAAGGCCATGTCAGGGAAGGCCAGGCAAGGCAAGGCCAGGTTAGGCCAGGCCAAGCCAGGGTAGGAAAGGCAAGGCCAGGCCAGTCCAGGAAACACCAGGCCAGGCCACTCTAGGCCAGGCCAGGCCAGGCTAGGCCACTCCATGCCAGGAAAGGCAAGACCAGGCCAGGCAAGGCCAGGCCAGGGCAGGTCAGGCACGGCCAGTCAAGGCCAGGCCATGCCGTGGCAGACAAGGCCAGGCCAGTCCACTCCAGGCCAGGTAAGGCCAGGGCAGGCCAGGCAAGGCCAGACCAGGCAAGGCAAGGCCACAACAGGCCAGGAAAGGCCAGGAAAGCCAGGCCAGCCCGATCTAGGAAAGGCCGGGCCAGGGCAGGCCAGGCCAGGCAAGGCCAGGCCCGGCCAGGCCAAACCAGACCAGACCAGGCCATGAAAGGCCACGCCAGGCCAGGCAAGGCAAGGCCAGGCAACGCTAGGCAAGGCCAGGCAACGCTAGGAAAGGCCAGGCCAGGAAAGGCCAGGCAATGGCAGGTCAGGCACGGCCTGGCAAGGCCAGGCCATGCCATACGAGGCAAGGCAAGGCCAGACCAGGAAAGGCTAGGCCAGGAAAGGCCAGACCAGGCCAGAAAAAGCCAGGCAAGGCGAGGCCAGGCAAGGCGAGGCCAGGCAAGGCAAGGCCAGGCCAGGCCAGGGCAGGTCAGGTCAGGCCAAACCAGACCAGGCCAGGCTAGGAAAGACCAGGCCAGGCCAGGAAAGGCCAGGCCAGGCCAGGCCCAGCCAGGCAAGGCAAGGCCAGGCCAGGCTTGCATAGGAAATGCCAGGCCAGGAAAAGCCAGGCAAGGCCAGGCCAGGCCAGGCAAGGCTATGGAAGGCCAGCTTAGGCCAGGCCAGGCCAGACCAGGCTAGGAAAGGCCAGGCCAGACCAGGCTTGGAAAGGCCAGGGCAGACCAGGCCAGGAAAAGCCAGGCCAGGACACTCCAGGCCAGGCCAGGTCAGGCCCGGCCAGGCAAGGCCAGGCCATGCCAGGCCAGGCCAAACCAGACCAGAAAAGGCCAGGCAAGACCAGGCCAATCCAGGCCAGGCCATGAAAGGCCACGCCAGACTAGGCAAGGCAAGGCTAGGAAAGGCCAGGCAAGGCCAGGCCAGACCAGGCCACTCCAGGCCAGGCAAGGCCAGGCCAGGCAAGGGAAGGGCAGGCCAGGCCAGGCAAGGCCACATCAGGCCAGAAAAGGCCAGGCCAGGCTAGGAAAGGTCAGGCCAGACAAGGCAAGGCAAGGCCAGGCCAGGGAAGGCCAGACCAGGCACGGCCAGGCCATGCCAGGGAAGGAAAGGCCAGGCAAGGCCAGGCCCGGCCAGGCAAGGCAAGGCCAGGCCAGGAAAAGCCAGGCAATGCCAGGCCAGACAAGGCTAGGGAATGCCAGGCCAGGGAAGGCCAGGCCAGGCAAGGCCAGGGCAGGGCAGGCAATGCCAGGTCAGGCCAGGCAATGCCAGACCAGGCCAGACAAGGCAAGGTAAGGCCAGGCCACGCCAGGCCAGACCAGGAAAGGAAAGGCCAGGCCAGGCAAGGCAAGGCAAGGCCAGGTTAGGCCAGGCCACGCCATGCAAGGAAAGTCAATGCCAGGCCGTGCCAGACCAGACCAGACCAGGCCAGGAAAGGCCAGGCAAGGCCGGGCCAGGAAAGGCCAGGCAAGGCCAGGCAAGGCAAGGCCAGACCAGACCAGGAAAGGACCGGCCAGGCCAGGCAAGGAAAAGCCAGGCCAGGAAAGGCCAGGTCGTGCCAGGCCAGGCAAGGCCAGACCATGCAAGGCAAGGCCAGGCCAGGCCAGGCCAGGGGAGGAAAGGCCAGGGGATGAAAGGCCAGGCCAGGCAAGGCCAAGCAAGGCAAGGCCAGGCCAGGCAAGGCAAGGTTTGGTTTTCCTGTTTGAGTGCTTGATGGGTTCATTTCCATCAGTGCAAATTGTTTGTGAAATGGAGTTCTCATTTCAAGTTTATTGCATGGGGGCTAGAGTGTGGGATTTTTGCTCTAATTAGTAACGCTTTTCAGCTGCAAGAGTCAGCTCTGTCAATTAATGTATTGCAGGTGCACCCAGAGAGGAAGTCTCTGTTAATTAATGTATTGCAGGTGCACCCAGAGAGGAAGTCTCTGTTAATTAATGTATTGCAGGTGCACCCAGAGAGGAAGTCTCTGTTAATTAATGTATTGCAGGTGCACCCAGAGAGGAAGTTTACAGCAAGGAGGTGACTTGCAGGCATGGAACATTTTGTTTGGAATGCAAGTCCTTTGCGCCCTAACAAAAGGCCAGGCCAGACAAGGCAAGGCCAGGCCAGGCCAGGAAAGGCCAGGCCATGCCAGGGAAGGAATGGCCAGACAAGGCCAGGCAAGGCCAGGCCAGACCAGGCCCAGCCCATCCAGGCAAGGCAAGGCCAGGCCAGGTTAGGCAAGGCTAGGCCAGGCCAGACAAGGCCAGGTTAGGCTAGGCCAGGCCAGACAAGGCCAGCTTAGGCCAGGCCAGGCCAGGCTGGGAAAGGCCAGGCCAGGCAAGGCCAGGGCAGGCCAGGCCAGGAAAGGCCAGTCCAGGCCAATCCAGGCCAGGCCAGACAAGGCAAAGCAAGGCCAGGCCAGGCAAGGCAAGGCCAGACCAGGAAAGGCTAGGACAGGAAAGGCCAGACCAGACCAGGAAAGGTCAGGCCAATCCAGGCCATACCAGGCCAGGAAAAGCAAGGCCAAGCCAGGGAAGGTCAGGCCAGGCCAGGCAAGGCCAGGCCACTCCAGGCCAGGCAAGACCAGGCCAGGCAAGGCAAGGCCAGGCCAGGCCAGGGAAGGCCAGGCCAGGCCAGGCAAGGACAGGTCAGAGAAGACCAGGCAAGGCAATGCCAGGTTACGCCAGGGTAGGAAAGGCCAGGCCAGGGTAGGAAAGGCCAGGCCAGCCCAGGAAACGCCAGGCCAGGCTAGGAAAGGCTAGGCTAGGCAGGGCAGGCCAGGCCAGGAAAGGCCAGGCCATGCCAGGGAAGGAATGGCCAGACCAGGCCAGGCCAGGCCAGGCAAGGCCAGGTTAGGCCAGGCCAGGCCGGGCTGGGAAAAGCCAGGCCAGGAAAGGCCAGTCCAGGCCAATCCAGGCCAGGCCAGGCCAGGCCAGACAAGGCAAGGCCAGGCCAGGCAAGGCCAGGGCAGGCCAGGCAAGGCCAGGTAAGGCCAGGCCAGGCAAGGCCAGGTTAGGTTAGGCCAGGCCAGGCCAGGCCAGGAAAGGCCAGGCCAGGCTAGGAAAGGCCAGGCCAGGCCAAGGGAGGCCAGGGCAGGAAACGCCAAGCCAGGCCACTCCAGGCCAGGCAAGGCCAGGCCAGGCCAGACCAGGCCAGGCCAGACAAGGCAAGGCCAGGGAAGGACAGGCCAGGCAACGCCAGACCAGGCAAGGCAAGGCCACACCAGGCCAGGAAAGGCCAGGAAAGCCAGGCCAGGCTGGGCTAGGCCAGGCAAGGGCAGGGCAGGCCAGGCCAGGCAAGGGCAGGCCAGGCCAGGCCAGGTCAGGCCAGGCAAGGTCAGTCCATGCCATGCCAGGCCAGGCCAAACCAGACCAGACCAGGCCAGGGAAGACCAGGCCAGGCCATAAAAGGCAAGGCCAGGCAAGGCAAGGCCAGGCAAGGCTAGGAAAGGCCAGGCCAGAAAAGGCCAGGCAAGGGCAGGTCAGGCCCCGCCTGGCAAGGCCAGGCCATGCCATGCCAGGCAAGGCAAGACCAGACCAGGAAAGGCTAGGCCAGGCCAGGCCAGACCAGGCCAGTAAAAGCTTGGCCAGGCCACTCCAGGCCAGGCCACTCCAGGCCAGGCAAGACAAGGCCAAACAAGGCAAGGCCAGGCCAGGGAAGGCCAGGCCAGGGAAGGCCAGACCAGGCAAGGCCATGCAAGGCAAGGCCAGGCCAGGGTAGGCAAGGCAAGGCCAGGCTAGGAAAGGCTAGGCCAGGCGAGGGCAGGCCAGGCCAGGAAAGGTTTGGTTTTCCTGTTTGAGTGCTTGTTAATTAATGTATTGCAGGTGCACCCAGAGAGGAAGTCTCTGTTAATTAATGTATTGCAGGTGCACCCAGAGAGGAAGTTTACAGCAAGGAGGTGACTTGCAGGCATGGAACATTTAGTTTGGAATGCAAGTCCTTTCTGTCTTAACAAAAGGCCAGGCCAGACAAGGCAAGGCCAGGCCAGACAAGGCAAGGCCAGGCCCGGCCAGGGAAGGCCAGACCAGGTAAGTCAAGGCCAGGCCAGGCCAGGCCAGGCAAGGCTAGGAAAGGCCAGGCCAGGCTAGGCTAGGAAAGGCCAGGCCAGGCCAGGGAAGGCCAGGCCAGGCAAGGCAAGGCCAGGTTAGGCCAGGGCAGGCCAGGCCAGGCCAGGCCAGGCCAGGCTAGGCTAGCAAAGACCGGGCCAGGCAAGTCCAAGCCAGGCCAGGTCAGGCCAGGCCACGCCAGGACAGGCTAGGAAAGGCCAGGCCAGGCAATTCCAGGCCAGGCAAGGACAGGCCAGGCCAGGCCAGGCTAGGAAAGGCCAGGCCAGGGCAGGCCAGGCCAGGCCAGGCCAGGTCAGGCTAAGCAAGGCCAGGCCATGCAAGGAAAGGCAAGGCCAGGCAAGACAAGGCCAGGCAAGGCCAGGCCAGGCAATGCCAGACCAGGCAAGGAAAGGCCAGGCCAGGCCAAACAAGGCAAGGCCAGGCCAGGGAAGGAAAGACCAGGGGATGAAAGGCCAGGCAAGGCAAGGCAAGGTTTGGTTTTCTTGTTTGAGTGCTTGATGGATTCATTTCCATCAGTGCAAATTGTTTCTGAAATGGAGTTCTCATTTCAAGTTTATTGCATGGGGGCTAGAGTGTGGGATTTTTGCTGTAATCAGTAACGTTTTTCAGCTGCAAGAGTCAGCTCCGTTAATTAATGTATTGCAGGTGCACCCAGAGAGGAAGTTTACAGCAAGGAGTTGACTTGCAGGCATGGAACATTTTGTTTGGGATGCAAGTCCTTTGCATCGTAACAAAAGGCCAGGCAAGGCCAGGCTAGGACAGGGAAGGCCAGACCAGACAAGTCAAGGCCAGGAAAGGCCAGGCCAGGCCAGGCCAGGAAAGTCCAGGCCATGCCAGGAAAGGAAAGGCCAGGCAAGGCCAGGCCAGGCTAGGAAAGGCCAGGCCATGACAGGGAAGGAAAGGCCAGGCAAGGCCAGGCCAGGCCAGTCCCGGCCAGGCAAGGCAAGGCCAGGCCAGGTTAGGCTAGAAAAGGCCAGGCCAGGAAAAGGCAGGCAAGGCTAGGCCATGTCAGGCAAGGCTAGGGAAAGCCAGGCCAGTCCAGGCCAGGCTAGGAAACACCAGGCCAGGGCAGGCCATGCCAGGCCAGGCCAAACCAGACCAGACAAGGCCAGGCAATACCAGGCCAATCCAGGTCAGGCCATGAAAGGTCAGGCAAGGGCAGGTAAGGCACGGCCATGCCAGGCCAGGCAAGGCAAGGGCAGACCAGGCAAGGCAAGGCCACACGAGGCCATGGCAGGCAAGGCCAGGCCAGGCAAGGCAAGGTTTGGTTTTCCTGTTTGAGTGCTTGATGGGTTCATTTCCATCAGTGCAAATTGTTTGTGAAATGGAGTTCTCATTTCAAGTTTATTGCATGGGGGCTAGAGTGTGGGATTTTTGCTGTAATTAGTAACACTTTTCAGCTGCAAGAGTCAGCTCTGTTAATTAATGTATTGCAGGTGCACCCAGAGAGGAAGTTTACAGCAAGGAGTTGACTTGCAGGCATGGAACATTTTGTTTGGAATGCAAGTCCTTTGCGTCTTAACAAAAGACAAGGCCAGGCAAGGCCAGGCCAGACAAGGCAAGGCCAGGCCAGGCCAGGGAAGGCCAGACAAGACAAGGCCAGGCCAGGCCAGGCCAGGGAAGGCCAGACCAGGTAAGTCAAGACCAGGAAAGGCCAGGCCAGGCCTGGCCAGGCAAGGCAAGGTCAGGCCAGGCCAGGCTAGGCTAGGCAAGGCCAGGCCAGGAAAAGCCAGGCAAGGCCAGGCAATGCCAGGGAAGGCCAGGCCAGGCAAGGCCAGGTCAGGGAAGGCCAGGCGAGGCAAGGCAAGGCCAGGTTAGGCCAGGCCAGGCTAGGAAAGGCCAGGACAGGCTAGGAAAGGCCAGGCCAGGCCAGGAAAAGCCAGGCCAGGAAAGGCCAGGCCAGGCTACTCCAGGCCAGGGAAGGCCATGCCAGGCCAGGCAAGGCAAGGCCAGGACAGGCCAGGCCAGGCTAGGCTAGGAAAGGCCAGGCAAGGCCAGGCCAGGCCCGGCCAGGCAAGGCAAGGCCAGGCCAGGCTTGCATAGGAAATGCCAGGCCAGGCAAGGCCAGGCCAGGCAAGGCTATGGAAGGCCAGGCCAGGCCAGGCAAGGCAAGGCCAGGTTAGACCAGGCCAGGCCAGACCAGGCTAGGAAAGGCCAGGCCAGACCAGGCTAGGAAAGGCCAGGCCAGACCAGGCTAGGCCAGGGCAGGCCAGGGACGGCCAGGCAAGGCCAGGCCAGGCCATGGCAGGAAAGGCAAGGCCAGGCCAGGCCAGGGAAGGCCAGACAAGGCAAGGCCAGGCCAGGCCAGGGAAGGCCAGACCAGGAAAGGAAAGGCCAGGCCAGGCCCGGCAAGGCAAGGCCAGGCCAGGGAAGGCCAGGCCAGGCCAGGCAAGGCAAGTCCAGGTTAGGCCAGGGCAGGCCCGGCCAGGCCAGGCCAGGCTAGGCTAGCAAAGGCCAGGCCAGGCAAGTCCAAGCCAGGCCAGGTCAGGCCATGCCACGCCAGGCCAGGCAAGTCCAGGCCAGGCAAGGCCAGGCTAGGAAAGGCCAGGCCAGGCCAGGCCAGGCCACTCCAGGCCAGGGAAGGCCAGGCCAGGCCAGGTCAGGCTAAGCAAGGCCAGGCCATGCAAGGAAAGGCAAGGCCAGGCCGTTCCAGGCCAGGTAAGACCAGGCCAGGCAAGGCCAGGCAAGGCCAGGCAAGGCAATGCCAGACCAGGCCAGGAAAGGCCTGGCCAGGCCAGGCAAGGAAAGGCCAGGCTAGGAAAGGCCAGGTCAAGCCAGGCCAGGCAAGGCCAGACCAGGCCAGGGAAGGCCAGGCAAGGCAAGGCCAGGCCAGGCCAGGCCAAACAAGGCAAGGCCAGGCAAGGCCAGGCCAGGGGAGGAAAGACCAGGGGATGAAAGGCCAGGCAAGGCCAGGCAAGGCAAGGCAAGGCAAGGCCAGGCAAGGCAAGGTTTGGTTTTCCTGTTTGAGTGCTTGATGAATTCATTTCCATCAGTGCAAATTTTTGGTGAAATGGAGTTCTCATTTCAAGTTTATTGCATGGGGGCTAGAGTGTGGGATTTTTGCTGTAATCAGTAACGTTTTTCAGCTGGAAGGCTCAGCTCTGTTAATTAATGTATTGCAGGTGCACCCAGAGAGGAAGTTTACAGCAAGGAATTGACTTGCAGGCATGGAACATTTTGTTTGGGATGCAAGTCCTTTCCATCCTAACAAAAGGCCAGACAAGGCAAGGCCAGGCCAGGCCAGGGAAGGCCAGGCCAGGCCAGGCCAGGGAAGGCCAGGCCAGGCTAGGAAAGGCCAGGCCATGACAGGGAAGGAAAGGCCAGGCAAGGCAAGGCCAGGCCAGGAAAAGGCAGGCAAGGCTAGGCCATGCCAGGCAAGGCTAGGGAAAGCCAGGCCAGGCTAGGAAACACCAGGCCAGGGCAGGCCAGGCCAGGAAAGGCCAGGCCAGGACACTCTAGGCCAGGCAAGGGCAGGCCATGCCAGGCCAGGCCAAACCAGACCAGACAAGGCCAGGCAAGACCAGGCCAATCCAGGCCAGGCCATGAAAGGCCAGGCAAGGGCAGGTAAGGCAAGGTTTGGTTTTCCTGTTTGAGTGCTTGATGGGTTCATTTCCATCAGTGCAAATTGTTTGTGAAATGGAGTTCTCATTTCAAGTTTATTGCCTGGGGGCTAGAGTGTGGGATTTTTGCTCTAATTAGTAACGCTTTTCAGCTGCAAGAGTCAGCTCTGTCAATTAATGTATTGCAGGTGCACCCTGAGAGGAAGTTTACAGCAAGGAGTTGACTTGCAGGCATGGAACATTTTGTTTGGGATGCAAGTCTTTTGCATCTTAACAAAAGGCAAGGGAAGGCCAGACCAGGTAAGTCAAGGCCAGGAAAGGCCAGGCCAGGCCAGGAAAGGCCAGGCCAGGCCAGGCAAGGCAAGGCCAGGCCAGCCTAGGAAAGGCCAGGCCAGGCCAGGAAAGGCCAGGCCATGACAGGGAAGGAAAGGCCAGGCAATGCAAGGCCAGGCCAGGTTAGGCTATGAAAGGCCAGGCCAGGCAAGGCTAGGGAAGGCCAGGCCAGGCCAGGCTAGGGAAGGCCAGGCCTGGCCAGGAAAGGCCAGGCCAGGCTAGGGAAGGCCAGGCAAGGCCAGGCCAGGCAAGGCCAGGCCATGCCAGGGAAGGAAAGGCCAGGCAAGGCCAGGCCAGGCCAGGCAAGGCCAAGCCAGTCTAGGCTAGGAAAGGCCAGGCCAGGCCAGGAAATGCCAGGCCATGACAGGGAAGGATAGGCCAGGCAAGGCCATGCCAGGCCAGGCAAGGCAAGGCCAGGTTAGGCTAGGAAAGGCCAGGCCAGGAGAAGCCAGGCAAGGCCAGGCCAGGCAAGGCTAGGGAACTCCAGGCCAGGCAAGGCTAGGGAAGTCCAGGCCAGGAAAGGCCAGGCCAGGCAAGGCAAGGCCAGGCCATGCCAGGGAAGGAAAGGCCAGGCAAGGCCAGGCCAGGAAAGGCCAGGCCAGGAAAGGCCAGGCCATGACAGGGAAGGATAGGCCAGGCAAGGCCATGCCAGGCCAGGCAAGACAAGGCCAGGCCAGGTTAGGCTAGGAAAGGCCAGGCCAGGAGAAGCCAGGCAAGGCCAGGCCAGGCCAGGCTAGGGAAGGCCCGGCCAGGCCAGGCCAGGACACTCCAGGCCAGGCAAGGCTAGGCCAGGCCAAACCAGACCAGACAAGGCCAGGCAAGACCAGGCCAGGTCAGAGAAGGCCAGGACAGGCCAGGCTTGGAAAGGACAGGCCAGGCCAGGCAAGGCAAGGCCAGGCTAGGAAAGGCCAGGGCTGGCCAGGCAAGGCCAGGCTAGGCCACTCCAGGCCAGGCCAGCCAAGGCCAGGCCAGGCAAGGCCAGGCCATGACAGGGAAGGATAGGCCAGGCAAGGCCATGCCAGGCCAGGCAAGGCAAGGCCAGGCCAGGTTAGGCTAGGAAAGGCCAGGCCAGGAGAAGCCAGGCAAGGCCAGGCCAGGCCACGCTAGGGAAGGCCAGGCCAGGCCAGGCCAGGACACTCCAGGCCAGGCAAGGCCAGGCCAGGTCAGAGAAGGCCAGGACAGGCCAGGCTTGGAAAGGCCAGGGAAGGCCAGGCAAGGCCAGGCCAGGCTAGGAAAGGCCAGGGCAGGCCAGGCAAGGCCAGGCCAGGCCACTCCAGGCCAGGCAAGGCCAGGCAAGGCAAGGCAAGGCCAGGCCAGGCAAGGCAAGGCCAGGCAAGGCCAGGCAAGGCAAGGGCAGATCAGGCAAGGCAAGGGCAGATCAGGCAAGGCAAGGCCACTCCAGGCCAGGAAAGGCGAGGCCAGGCCAGGCAAGGCAAGGCCAGGCCAGGCAAGGCAAGGGCAGGTCAGGCAAGGCAAGGCCACATAAGGCCAGAAAAGGCAAGGCAAGGCCAGGCCAGGAAAGGCAAGGTTTGGTTTTCCTGCTTGAGTGCTTGATGGGTTCATTTCCATCAGTGCAAATTGTTTGTGAAATGGAGTTCTCATTTCAAGTTTATTGCATGGGGGCTAGAGTGTGGGATTTTTGCTCTCATTAGTAACGCTTTTCAGCTGCAAGAGTCAGCTCTGTCAATTAATGTATTGCAGGTGCACCCAGAGAGGAAGTTTACAGCAAGGAGTTGACTTGCAGGCATGGAACATTTTGTTTGGCATGCAAGTTCTTTGCGTCTTAACAAAAGGCCAGGCCAGGCAAGGCCAGGCCAGACAAGGCAAGGCCAAGGCAGACCAGGTAAGTCAAGGCAAGTCCAGGCCAGGCCAGGCCAGGCAAGGCCAGGAAAGGCCAGGCCATGCCATGCCAGGGAAGGAATGGCCAGGCAAGGCCAGGCCAGGCCAGGTGTGGAAAGGCCAGGCCAGGCAAGGCTAGGGAAGGCCAGGCCAGGCCAGGCAAGGCAAGGCCAGGTCAGGCCAGGCTAGGAAAGGCCTGGCCAGGCCAGGCAAGGCCAGGCCAGGCTAGGAAAGACCAGGCCAGGCCAGGGCAGGCCAGGCCAGGAAAGGCCAGGCCAGGCCAGGCCAGACAAGGCAAGACCAGGCAAGGCCAGGCCAGGCCACTCCATGCCAGGCCATGCCAGGCAAAGCAAGGCCAGGCAAGGCCAGACCAGGCCATGCAAGGCCAGGCCACGCCACTCCAGGCTAGGCAAGGTCAGGCCAGGCCAGGTCAGGCCAGGCAAGGCCAGGCCATGCCAGGCCAGGAAAGGCCAGGCAAGGCCAGGCCAGGCCAGGCCCACCCAGGTAAGGCAAGTTCAGGCCAGGTTACGCTAGGAAAAGCCAGGCCAGGAAAGACCAGGCAAGGGCAGGTCAGGCGCAGCCAGGCAAGGCCAGGCCAGGCCAGGCTAGGAAAGGCCAGGCCAGGGCAGGCCAGGCCAGGACACTCCAGGAGAGGCCAGGTCAGGCCAGGCCAGGCAAGGCCAGGCCATGCCAGGCCAGGCCAAACCAGACCAGACCAGGCCAATCCAGGCCAGGCCATGAAAGGCCACGCCAGGCCAGGCAAGGCAAGGCTAGGAAAGGCCCGGCCAGGAAAGACCAGGCAAGGCCAGGCTATGCCATGCCAGGCAAGGCAAGGCCAGACAAGGAAAGGCTAGGCCAGGAAAGGCCAGACCAGGACAGGCCAGACCAGGCCACTCAAGGCCAGGCAAAACCAGGCCACTCCAGGCCAGGCCACGCCAGGGCAGGCCAGGCCAGGCAAGACCAGGCAAGGACAGGCTATGCCATGCCAGGCAAGGCAAGGCCAGACAAGGAAAGGCTAGGCCAGGCAAGGCCAGGCCAGGCCAGGCCCGCCCAGGTAAGGCAAGTTCAGGCCAGGTTACGCTAGGAAAAGCCAGGCCAGGAAAGACCAGGAAAGGAAAGGCCAGGCGCAGCCAGGAAAGGCGAGGGAAGGCCAGGCCAGGGCAGGCCAGGCCAGGACACTGCAGGAGAGGCCAGGCAAGGCCAGGCCAGGCTAGGAAAGGCCAGGCCATGCCGTGGCAGACAAGGCCAGGCCAGGCAAGGCAAGGCCAGGGCAGGCCAGGCCTGGCCATGCCAGGAAAGGCTAGGGCAGGCCAGGCAAGGCAAGGGCAGACCAGGCAAGGCAAGGCCACATCAGGCCAGAAAAGGCCAGGCCAGGCCAGGCTAGGAAAGGACAGGCCAGGTCAGGCACGGCCAGGCAAGGCCAGGCCATGCCATGGCAGGCAAGGCAAGGCCAGGCAAGGCCAAGCCATGTCAGGCAAGGAAAGACTAGGCCAGGCCAGGCAAGGCAAGGTTTGGTTTTCCTGTTTGAGTTCTTGATGGGTTCATTTCCATCAGTGCAAATTGTTTGTGAAATGGAGTTCTCATTTCAAGTTTATTGCATGGGGGATAGAGTGTGGGATTTTTGCTGTAATCAGTAACGCTTTTCAGCTGCAAGAGTGAGCTCTGTTAATTAATGTATTGCAGGTGCATCCAGAGAGGAAGTTTACAGCAAGGAGTAGACTTGCAGGCATGGAACATTTAGTTTGGGATGCAAGTCCTTTGCATCCTAACAAAAGGCCAGGCCAGGCAAGGCCAGACCAGGACAGGGAAGGCCAGACCAGGTAAGTCAAGGCCAGGAAAGTCAAGGCCATGCCAGGCAAGTCCAGGCCATGCCAGGCAAGGCAAGGCCAGGCCAGGCCAGGAAAGGCCAGGCCTTGACAGGGAAGGATAGGCCAGGCCAGGCTAGGGAACGCCAGGCCAGGCCAGGCCAGGAAAGGCCAGGCCAGGACACTCCAGGCCAGGCCAGGCAAGGCCAGGCCAGGCCAGGCCAGGGCAAACCAGACCAGACAAGGCCAGGCAAGACCAGGCCAATCCAGGCCAGGCCATGAAAGGCCACACCAGGCCAGGCTAGGAAATGCCAGGCCAGGAAAGGCCAGGCAAGGGCAGGTCAAGCACGGCCAGGAAAGGCCAGGCCATGCCATGCCAGGCAAGGCAAGGCCAGACCAGGAAAGGCTAGGCCAGGAAAGACCAGACAAGGACAGGCCAGACCAGGCCAGGAAAGGCAAGGCCAGGCAAGGCCAGGCCAGGACAGGCCAGGCAAGGCCAGGCCAGAGAACGCCAGGCCAGGCAAGGAAAGGCCAGGTCAGAGAAGGCCAGGACAGGCCAGGCCAGAAAAGGCCAGGCCAGGCCAGGCTAGGAAAGGCCAGGTCAGGCACGGCCAGGCAAGGCCAGGCCATGCCATGCCAGTCAAGTCCAAGCCATGCCAGGCAAGGCAAGGCAAGGCCAGGCAAGGCAAGGTTTGGTTTTCCTGTTTGAGTGCTTGATGGGTTCATTTCCATCAGTGCAAATTGTTTCTGAAATGGAGTTCTCATTTCAAGTTTATTGCCTGGGGGCTAGAGTGTGGGATTTTTGCTCTAATTAGTAACGCTTTTCAGCTGCAAGAGTCAGCTCTGTTAATTAATGTATTGCAGGTGCACCCAGAGAGGAAGTTTACAGCAAGGAGTAGACTTGCAGGCATGGAACATTTTGTTTGGGATGCAAGTCCTTTGCATCTTAACAAAAGGCCAGGCCAGGAAATGCCAGGCCAGGCCAGGACAGGACAGGACAGGGAAGGCCAGACCAGGCAAGGCCAGGCCAGGGAAGGCAAGGCCAGGCCAGGCCAGGAAAGGCCAGGCCATGACAGGGAAGGAAAGGCCAGGCAAGGCCATGCCAGGCCAGGCCAGGCAAGGCAAGGCCAGGCCAGGTTAGGCCAGGAAAGGCCAGGCCAGGAAAAGCCAGGCAAGGCCAGGCCAGGCCAAACTAGGGAAGGCCAGGCCAGGCCAGGCCAGGCCAGGCTAGGGAAGGCCATGCCAGGCCAGGAAAGGCCAGGCCAGGCAAGGCCAGGCCAGGCAAGGCCAGGCCATGCCAGGGAAGGAAAGGCTAGGCAAGGCCAGGCCAGGCAAGGCCGTGCCAGGCCAGGCTAGGAAAGGCCAGGCCAGGCCAGGCCAATCCAGGCCAGGCCATGAAAGGCCACACCAGGCCAGGCTAGGAAAGGCCAGGCCAGGAAAGGCCAGGCAAGGGCAGGTCAGGCACGGCCAGGAAAGGTCAGGCCATGCCATGCCAGGCAAGGCAAGGCCAGACCAGGAAAGGCTAGGCCAGGAAAGACCAGACAAGGACAGGCCAGACCAGGCCAGGAAAGGCAAGGCCAGGCAAGGCCAGGCCAGGGAAGGTCAGGCCAGGACAGGCCAGGCCAGGCCAGGCAGGGCCAGGAAAGACCAGGCCAGGAAAGGCAAGGCCAGGCCAGGCCAGGCCAGGGAAGGTCAGGCCAGGCCAGGCCAGGGAAGGTCTGGCCAGGCCAGGCCAGGCAGGGCCAGGAAAGACCAGGCCAGGAAAGGCAAGGCCAGGCCAGGCCAGGCAAGGCCAGGCCAGAGAACGCCAGGCAAGGCAAGGAAAGTCCAGGTCAGAGAAGGCCAGGACAGGCCAGGCTTGGAAAGGACAGGCCAGGCTAGGCTAGGAAAAACCAGACCAGGCAAGGCTAAGGAAGGCCAGGCCAGGCCAGGCCAGGCAAGGCTAAGGAAGGACAGGCCAGGCCAGGCCAGGCAAGGCCAGGCAGGCTAGAAAAGACCAGGGCAGTCCAGGCCAGGCAAGGCAAGGTTTGGTTTTCCTGTTTGAGTGCTTGATGGGTTCATTTCCATCAGTGCAAATTTTTTGTGAAATGGAGTTCTCATTTCAAGTTTATTGCATGGGGGCTAGAGTGTGGGATTTTTTCTCTAATTAGTAACGCTTTTCAGCTGCAAGATTCAGCTCTGTTAATTAATGTATTGCAGGTGCACCCAGAGAGGAAGTTTACAGCAAGGAGTTGACTTGCAGGCATGGAACATTTTGTTTGGCATGCAAGTCCTTTGCATCCTAACAAAAGGCCAGGACAGGACAGGGAAGGCCAGACCAGGTAAGTCAAGGCCAGGAATGTCCAGGCCAGGCCAGGCAAGGCAAGGCCAGGCCAGGCAAGGCAAGGCCAGGCCAGGCCAGGAAAGGCCAGGCCAGGGCAGGTCAGGCACGGCCAGGAAAGACCAGACCAGGGAAGGTCAGGCCAGGCCAGACCAGGAAAGACCAGGCCAGGCTCTTCTAGGCCAGGAAAGACCAGACCAGAGAAGGCCATGCCAGGCCAGGCAAGGCAAGGCCAGTTCAGAGAAGGCCAGGACATGCAAGGCAAGGCCAGGTCAGAGAAGGCCAGGACAGGCCAGGTTTGGAAAGGACAGGCCAGGCCAGGCAAGGCCACTCCAGGCCAGGAAAGGCGAGGCCAGGTCAGGCAAGGCAAGGCCAGGCCATGCCAGGAAAGGCAAGGCCAAGCCAGGAAAGGCAAGGTTTGGTTTTCCTGTTTGAGTGCTTGATGGGTTCATTTCCATCAGTGCAAATTGTTTGTGAAATGGAGTTCTCATTTCAAGTTTATTGCCTGGGGGCTAGAGTGTGGGATTTTTGCTCTAATTAGTAATGCTTTCCAGCTGCAAGAGTCAGCTCTGTTAATTAATGTATTGCAGGTGCACCCAGAGAGGAAGTTTACAGCAAGGAGTTGACTTGCAGGCATGGAACATTTTGTTTGGGATACAAGTCCTTTGCATTCTAACAAAAGGCCAGGCCAGGAAAGGCCAGGACAGGACAGGGAAGGCCCGACCAGGAAAGTCCAGGCCATTCCAGGGAAGGAAAGGCCAGGCAAGGCAAGGCCAGGCCAGGCCAGGAAAGGCCAGGCCATGACAGGGAAGGAAAGGCCAGGCAAGGCCATGCCAGGCCAGGCCAGGCTAGGGAAGGCCACGCCAGGCCAGGCTAGGGAAGGCCAGGCCAGGCCAGGAAAGGCCAGGCCAGGCAAGGCCAGGCCATGCCAGGCCAGGCCAAACCAGACCAGACAAGGCCAGGCAAGACCAGGACAATCCAGGCCAGGCAATGAAAGGCCACGCCAGGCCAGGCAAGGCAAGGCCAGGCAAGGCTAGGAAAGGCCAGGCCAGGAAAGGCCAGGCAAGGGCAGGTCAGGCACGGCCAGGAAAGGCCAGGCCATGCCATGCCAGGCAAGGCAAGGCCAGACCAGGAAAGGCTAGGTCAGGAAAGACCAGACCAGGACAGGCAAGGCCAGGCGAGGGAAGGTCAGGCCAGGCCAGGCAAGACCAGGCCACTCCAGGCCAGGCCATGCCAGGAAAGGCAAGGCCAGGCAAGGCAAGGGCAGACCAGGCAAGGCAAGGGCAGACCAGGCAAGGCAAGGCCACATCAGGCCAGAAAAGGCAAGGCCACATCAGGCCAGAAAAGGCAAGGCAAGGCCAGGCCAGGAAAGGCAAGGTTTGGTTTTCCTGCTTGAGTGCTTGATGGGTTCATTTCCATCAGTGCAAATTGTTTGTGAAATGGAGTTCTCATTTCAAGTTTATTGCCTGGGGGCTAGAGTGTGGGATTTTTGCTGTAATCAGTAACGCTTTTCAGCTGCAAGAGTCAGCTCTGTTAATTAATGTATTGCAGGTGCACCCAGAGAGGAAGTTTACAGCAAGGAGTTGACTTGCAGGCATGTAACATTTTGTTTGGAATGCAAGTCCTTTGCGTCTTAACAAAAGGCCAGGCCAGGCCAGGGAAGGCCAGACCAGGTAAGTCAAGGCCAGGCTAGCCCAGGCAAGACCAGGTTAGGCCAGGCCCGGCCACGCCAAGGCAAGGCCAGGCTAGGCTAGGCTAGGCTAGGCTAGGAAAGGCCAGGCCAGGAAAAGCCAGGCCAGGGAAGGTCAGGCCAGGCTAGGCAAGACCAGGCCAGGCTAGGGAAGGCCAGGCCAGGCCAGGCCAGGCTAGGGAAGGCCAGGCTAGGCCAGGCAAGGCTAGGGAAGGCCAGGCCAGGCCAGGAAAGGCCAGGCCAGGACACTCCAGGCCAGGCCAGGCAAGGCCACTCCAGGCCAGGAAAGGCAAGGCTAGGCAAGGCTAGGAAAGGCCAGGCCAGGAAAGGCCAGGCAAGGGCAGGTCAGGCACGGCCAGAAAAGGCCAGGCCATGCTATGCCAGGCAAGGCAAGGCCAGACCAGGAAAGGCTAGGCCAGGAAAGACCAGACCAGGGAAGGTCAGGCCAGGTCAGGCCAGGCCAGGAAAGACCAGACCAGGACAGGCCAGACCAGGCCAGGAAAGGCAAGGCCAGGCAAGGCCAGGCCAGGGAAGATCAGGCCAGGTCAGGCCAGTCCAGGAAAGACCAGGCCAGGAAAGGCAAGGCCAGGCCAGGAAAAGACAGGGAAGGCCAGGCCAGGCCAGGCCAGGCAAGGCCAGGCCAGAGAACGCCAGGCCAGGCTAGGAAAGGCCAGGTCAGAGAAGGCCAGGACAGGCCAGGCTTGGAAAGGACAGGCCAGGCCAGGCAAGGCCAGGCCAGGCTAGGAAAGGCCAGGCCAGGCCACTCCACGCCAGGCAAGGCCAGGCCAGGCTAGGAAAGGCCAGGCCATGCCGTGGCAGACAAGGCCAGGCCAGGCAAGGCAAGGCCAGGGCAGGCCAGGCCTGGCCATGCCAGGAAAGGCTAGGGCAGGCCAGGCAAGGCAAGGGCAGACCAGGCAAGGCAAGGCCACATCAGGCCAGAAAAGGCCAGGCCAGGCCAGGCTAGGAAAGGACAGGCCAGGTCAGGCACGGCCAGGCAAGGCCAGGCCATGCCATGGCAGGCAAGGCAAGGCCAGGCAAGGCCAAGCCATGTCAGGCAAGGAAAGACTAGGCCAGGCCAGGCAAGGCAAGGTTTGGTTTTCCTGTTTGAGTTCTTGATGGGTTCATTTCCATCAGTGCAAATTGTTTGTGAAATGGAGTTCTCATTTCAAGTTTATTGCATGGGGGATAGAGTGTGGGATTTTTGCTGTAATCAGTAACGCTTTTCAGCTGCAAGAGTGAGCTCTGTTAATTAATGTATTGCAGGTGCATCCAGAGAGGAAGTTTACAGCAAGGAGTAGACTTGCAGGCATGGAACATTTAGTTTGGGATGCAAGTCCTTTGCATCCTAACAAAAGGCCAGGCCAGGCAAGGCCAGACCAGGACAGGGAAGGCCAGACCAGGTAAGTCAAGGCCAGGAAAGTCAAGGCCATGCCAGGCAAGTCCAGGCCATGCCAGGCAAGGCAAGGCCAGGCCAGGCCAGGAAAGGCCAGGCCTTGACAGGGAAGGATAGGCCAGGCCAGGCTAGGGAACGCCAGGCCAGGCCAGGCCAGGAAAGGCCAGGCCAGGACACTCCAGGCCAGGCCAGGCAAGGCCAGGCCAGGCCAGGCCAGGGCAAACCAGACCAGACAAGGCCAGGCAAGACCAGGCCAATCCAGGCCAGGCCATGAAAGGCCACACCAGGCCAGGCTAGGAAATGCCAGGCCAGGAAAGGCCAGGCAAGGGCAGGTCAAGCACGGCCAGGAAAGGCCAGGCCATGCCATGCCAGGCAAGGCAAGGCCAGACCAGGAAAGGCTAGGCCAGGAAAGACCAGACAAGGACAGGCCAGACCAGGCCAGGAAAGGCAAGGCCAGGCAAGGCCAGGCCAGGACAGGCCAGGCAAGGCCAGGCCAGAGAACGCCAGGCCAGGCAAGGAAAGGCCAGGTCAGAGAAGGCCAGGACAGGCCAGGCCAGAAAAGGCCAGGCCAGGCCAGGCTAGGAAAGGCCAGGTCAGGCACGGCCAGGCAAGGCCAGGCCATGCCATGCCAGTCAAGTCCAAGCCATGCCAGGCAAGGCAAGGCAAGGCCAGGCAAGGCAAGGTTTGGTTTTCCTGTTTGAGTGCTTGATGGGTTCATTTCCATCAGTGCAAATTGTTTCTGAAATGGAGTTCTCATTTCAAGTTTATTGCCTGGGGGCTAGAGTGTGGGATTTTTGCTCTAATTAGTAACGCTTTTCAGCTGCAAGAGTCAGCTCTGTTAATTAATGTATTGCAGGTGCACCCAGAGAGGAAGTTTACAGCAAGGAGTAGACTTGCAGGCATGGAACATTTTGTTTGGGATGCAAGTCCTTTGCATCTTAACAAAAGGCCAGGCCAGGAAATGCCAGGCCAGGCCAGGACAGGACAGGACAGGGAAGGCCAGACCAGGCAAGGCCAGGCCAGGGAAGGCAAGGCCAGGCCAGGCCAGGAAAGGCCAGGCCATGACAGGGAAGGAAAGGCCAGGCAAGGCCATGCCAGGCCAGGCCAGGCAAGGCAAGGCCAGGCCAGGTTAGGCCAGGAAAGGCCAGGCCAGGAAAAGCCAGGCCAGGCCAGGCCAGGCCAAACTAGGGAAGGCCAGGCCAGGCCAGGCCAGGCCAGGCTAGGGAAGGCCATGCCAGGCCAGGAAAGGCCAGGCCAGGCAAGGCCAGGCCAGGCAAGGCCAGGCCATGCCAGGGAAGGAAAGGCTAGGCAAGGCCAGGCCAGGCAAGGCCGTGCCAGGCCAGGCTAGGAAAGGCCAGGCCAGGCCAGGCCAATCCAGGCCAGGCCATGAAAGGCCACACCAGGCCAGGCTAGGAAAGGCCAGGCCAGGAAAGGCCAGGCAAGGGCAGGTCAGGCACGGCCAGGAAAGGTCAGGCCATGCCATGCCAGGCAAGGCAAGGCCAGACCAGGAAAGGCTAGGCCAGGAAAGACCAGACAAGGACAGGCCAGACCAGGCCAGGAAAGGCAAGGCCAGGCAAGGCCAGGCCAGGGAAGGTCAGGCCAGGACAGGCCAGGCCAGGCCAGGCAGGGCCAGGAAAGACCAGGCCAGGAAAGGCAAGGCCAGGCCAGGCCAGGCCAGGGAAGGTCAGGCCAGGCCAGGCCAGGGAAGGTCTGGCCAGGCCAGGCCAGGCAGGGCCAGGAAAGACCAGGCCAGGAAAGGCAAGGCCAGGCCAGGCCAGGCAAGGCCAGGCCAGAGAACGCCAGGCAAGGCAAGGAAAGTCCAGGTCAGAGAAGGCCAGGACAGGCCAGGCTTGGAAAGGACAGGCCAGGCTAGGCTAGGAAAAACCAGACCAGGCAAGGCTAAGGAAGGCCAGGCCAGGCCAGGCCAGGCAAGGCTAAGGAAGGACAGGCCAGGCCAGGCCAGGCAAGGCCAGGCAGGCTAGAAAAGACCAGGGCAGTCCAGGCCAGGCAAGGCAAGGTTTGGTTTTCCTGTTTGAGTGCTTGATGGGTTCATTTCCATCAGTGCAAATTTTTTGTGAAATGGAGTTCTCATTTCAAGTTTATTGCATGGGGGCTAGAGTGTGGGATTTTTTCTCTAATTAGTAACGCTTTTCAGCTGCAAGATTCAGCTCTGTTAATTAATGTATTGCAGGTGCACCCAGAGAGGAAGTTTACAGCAAGGAGTTGACTTGCAGGCATGGAACATTTTGTTTGGCATGCAAGTCCTTTGCATCCTAACAAAAGGCCAGGACAGGACAGGGAAGGCCAGACCAGGTAAGTCAAGGCCAGGAATGTCCAGGCCAGGCCAGGCAAGGCAAGGCCAGGCCAGGCCAGGAAAGGCCAGGCCAGGGCAGGTCAGGCACGGCCAGGAAAGACCAGACCAGGGAAGGTCAGGCCAGGCCAGACCAGGAAAGACCAGGCCAGGCTCTTCTAGGCCAGGAAAGACCAGACCAGAGAAGGCCATGCCAGGCCAGGCAAGGCAAGGCCAGTTCAGAGAAGGCCAGGACATGCAAGGCAAGGCCAGGTCAGAGAAGGCCAGGACAGGCCAGGTTTGGAAAGGACAGGCCAGGCCAGGCAAGGCCACTCCAGGCCAGGAAAGGCGAGGCCAGGTCAGGCAAGGCAAGGCCAGGCCATGCCAGGAAAGGCAAGGCCAAGCCAGGAAAGGCAAGGTTTGGTTTTCCTGTTTGAGTGCTTGATGGGTTCATTTCCATCAGTGCAAATTGTTTGTGAAATGGAGTTCTCATTTCAAGTTTATTGCCTGGGGGCTAGAGTGTGGGATTTTTGCTCTAATTAGTAATGCTTTCCAGCTGCAAGAGTCAGCTCTGTTAATTAATGTATTGCAGGTGCACCCAGAGAGGAAGTTTACAGCAAGGAGTTGACTTGCAGGCATGGAACATTTTGTTTGGGATACAAGTCCTTTGCATTCTAACAAAAGGCCAGGCCAGGAAAGGCCAGGACAGGACAGGGAAGGCCCGACCAGGAAAGTCCAGGCCATTCCAGGGAAGGAAAGGCCAGGCAAGGCAAGGCCAGGCCAGGCCAGGAAAGGCCAGGCCATGACAGGGAAGGAAAGGCCAGGCAAGGCCATGCCAGGCCAGGCCAGGCTAGGGAAGGCCACGCCAGGCCAGGCTAGGGAAGGCCAGGCCAGGCCAGGAAAGGCCAGGCCAGGCAAGGCCAGGCCATGCCAGGCCAGGCCAAACCAGACCAGACAAGGCCAGGCAAGACCAGGACAATCCAGGCCAGGCAATGAAAGGCCACGCCAGGCCAGGCAAGGCAAGGCCAGGCAAGGCTAGGAAAGGCCAGGCCAGGAAAGGCCAGGCAAGGGCAGGTCAGGCACGGCCAGGAAAGGCCAGGCCATGCCATGCCAGGCAAGGCAAGGCCAGACCAGGAAAGGCTAGGTCAGGAAAGACCAGACCAGGACAGGCAAGGCCAGGCGAGGGAAGGTCAGGCCAGGCCAGGCAAGACCAGGCCACTCCAGGCCAGGCCATGCCAGGAAAGGCAAGGCCAGGCAAGGCAAGGGCAGACCAGGCAAGGCAAGGGCAGACCAGGCAAGGCAAGGCCACATCAGGCCAGAAAAGGCAAGGCCACATCAGGCCAGAAAAGGCAAGGCAAGGCCAGGCCAGGAAAGGCAAGGTTTGGTTTTCCTGCTTGAGTGCTTGATGGGTTCATTTCCATCAGTGCAAATTGTTTGTGAAATGGAGTTCTCATTTCAAGTTTATTGCCTGGGGGCTAGAGTGTGGGATTTTTGCTGTAATCAGTAACGCTTTTCAGCTGCAAGAGTCAGCTCTGTTAATTAATGTATTGCAGGTGCACCCAGAGAGGAAGTTTACAGCAAGGAGTTGACTTGCAGGCATGTAACATTTTGTTTGGAATGCAAGTCCTTTGCGTCTTAACAAAAGGCCAGGCCAGGCCAGGGAAGGCCAGACCAGGTAAGTCAAGGCCAGGCTAGCCCAGGCAAGACCAGGTTAGGCCAGGCCCGGCCACGCCAAGGCAAGGCCAGGCTAGGCTAGGCTAGGCTAGGCTAGGAAAGGCCAGGCCAGGAAAAGCCAGGCCAGGGAAGGTCAGGCCAGGCTAGGCAAGACCAGGCCAGGCTAGGGAAGGCCAGGCCAGGCCAGGCCAGGCTAGGGAAGGCCAGGCTAGGCCAGGCAAGGCTAGGGAAGGCCAGGCCAGGCCAGGAAAGGCCAGGCCAGGACACTCCAGGCCAGGCCAGGCAAGGCCACTCCAGGCCAGGAAAGGCAAGGCTAGGCAAGGCTAGGAAAGGCCAGGCCAGGAAAGGCCAGGCAAGGGCAGGTCAGGCACGGCCAGAAAAGGCCAGGCCATGCTATGCCAGGCAAGGCAAGGCCAGACCAGGAAAGGCTAGGCCAGGAAAGACCAGACCAGGGAAGGTCAGGCCAGGTCAGGCCAGGCCAGGAAAGACCAGACCAGGACAGGCCAGACCAGGCCAGGAAAGGCAAGGCCAGGCAAGGCCAGGCCAGGGAAGATCAGGCCAGGTCAGGCCAGTCCAGGAAAGACCAGGCCAGGAAAGGCAAGGCCAGGCCAGGAAAAGACAGGGAAGGCCAGGCCAGGCCAGGCCAGGCAAGGCCAGGCCAGAGAACGCCAGGCCAGGCTAGGAAAGGCCAGGTCAGAGAAGGCCAGGACAGGCTAGGCTTGGAAAGGACAGGCCAGGCCAGGCAAGGCCAGGCCAGGCTAGGAAAGGCCAGGCCAGGCCACTCCACGCCAGGCAAGGCCAGGCCAGGCAAGGGAAGGCCAGGGCAGGCCACTCCAGGCCAGGCAAGGCCTGGCCAGGCCAGGTCAGGCAAGGCAAGGCCAGGTCAGGCAAGGCAAGGCCATGTTAGGCAAGGCAAGGCCAGGCCAGGCAAGGCAAGGGCAGACCAGGCAAGGCAAGGCCACATAAGGCCAGAAAAGGCAAGGCAAGGCCAGGCCAGGAAAGGCAAGGTTTGGTTTTCCTGCTTGAGTGCTTGATGGGTTCATTTCCATCAGTGGAAATTGTTGGTGAAATGGAGTTCTCATTTCAAGTTTATTGCATGGGGGCTAGAGTGTGGGATTTTTGCTCTAATTAGTAACGCTTTTCAGCTGCAAGAGTCAGCTCTGTTAATTAATGTATTGCAGGTGCACCCAGAGAGGAAGTCTCTGTTAATTAATGTATTGCAGGTGCACCCTGAGAGGAAGTTTACAGCAAGGAGTTGACTTGCAGGCATGGAACATTTTGTTTGGAATGCAAGTCCTTTGCGTCTTAACAAAAGGCCAAGCCAGGCAAGGCCAGGCAAGGCCAGGAAAGGCCAGGCCATGCCAGGGAAGGAATGGCCAGGCAAGGCCAGGCCAGGCCAGGTTAGGAAAGGCCAGGCCAGGAAAAGACAGGCAAGGCCAGGTTAGGCTAGGCCAGGCCAGGCCAGACCAGGCTAGGAAAGGCCAGGCCAGGCTCGGAAAGACCAGGGCAGGCCAGGCCAGGAAAGGCCAGGCCACTCCAGGCCAGGCCAGGCCAGGCCAGACAAGGCAAGACCAGGCAAGGCCAGGCCAGGCCACTCCATGCCAGGCCATGCCAGGCAAAGCAAGGCCAGGCAAGGCCAGACCAGGCCATGAAAGTCCAGGCCACGCCACTCCAGGCTAGGCAAGGTCAGGCCAGGCAAGGCCAGGCCATGCCAGGCCAGGCAAGGCCAGGCCAGGCCAGGCCCACCCAGGTAAGGCAAGTTCAGGCCAGGTTACGCTAGGAAAAGCCAGGCCAGGAAAGACCAGGCAAGGGCAGGTCAGGCGCGGCCAGGCAAGGCGAGGGAAGGCCAGGCCAGGCCAGGCCAGGGCAGGCCAGGCCACTCCAGGAGAGGCCAGGTCAGGCCAGGCCAGGCAAGGCCAGGCCATGCCAGGCCAGGCCAAACCAGACCAGACCAGGCCAATCCAGGCCAGGCCATGAAAGGCCACGCCAGGCCAGGCAAGGCAAGGCTAGGAAAGGCCCGGCCAGGAAAGACCAGGCAAGGCCAGGCTATGCCATGCCAGGCAAGGCAAGGCCAGACAAGGAAAGGCTAGGCCAGGCAAGGCCAGGCCAGGCCCGCCCAGGTAAGGCAAGTTCAGGCCAGGTTACGCTAAGAAAAGCCAGGCCAGGAAAGACCAGGCAAGGCCAGGCCAGGACACTCCAGGAGAGGCCAGGCAAGGCCAGGCCAGGCTAGGAAAGGCCAGGCCAGGCAAGGCCAGACAAGGCCATGCCAGGCAAGGCAAGGTTTGGTTTTCCTGTTTGAGTGCTTGATGGGTTCATTTCCATCAGTGCAAATTGTTTGTGAAATGGAGTTCTCATTTCAAGTTTATTGCCTGGGGGCTAGAGTGTGGGATTTTTGCTGTAATCAGTAACGCTTTTCAGCTGCAAGAGTCAGCTCTGTTAATTAATGTATTGCAGGTGCACCCTGAGAGGAAGTTTACAGCAAGGAGTTGACTTGCAGGCATGGAATATTTTGTTTGGGATGCAAGTCCTTTGCTTCTTAACAAAAGGCCAGGCCAGGACAGGGAAGGCCAGACCAGGTAAGTCAAGGCCAGGAAAGTCCAGGCCATGCCAGGAAAGTCCAGGCCATGCCAGGCAAGGCCAGGTCAGGCAAGGCAAGGCCAGGCCAGGCTAGGAAAGGCCAGGCCAGGCCATGACAGGGAAGGAAAGGCCAGGCAAGGCAAGGCCAGGCCAGGTTAGGCTATGAAAGGCCAGGCCAGGCCAGGCTAGGGAAGGCCAGGCCAGGCCAGGCTAGGGAAGGCCAGGCCAGGCCAGGGAAGGAAAGGCCAGGCAAGGCCAGGCCAGGCCAGGCTAGGGAAGGCCAGGCCAGGCCAGGCCAGGCCACTCCATGCCAGGCAAGGCCAGGCCAGGCCAAACCAGACCAGACAAGGCCAGGCAAGACCAGGCCAGGTCAGAGAAGGCCAGGACAGGCCAGGCTTGGAAAGGCCAGGCCAGGCTAGGAAAAGCCAGGCCAGGCAAGGCCAGGCCAGGCCACTCCAGGCCAGGCAAGGCCAGGCCAGGCAAGGCAAGGCCAGGCAAGGCCAGGGTAGGCCACTCCAGGCCAGGCAAGGCCAGGCCAGGCCAGGCAAGGCCAGGAAAGGCCAGGCCATGCCAGGGAAGGAAAAGCCAGGCAAGGCCAGGCCAGGCAAGGCTAGGGAAGGCCAGGCCAGGCCAGGCAAGGCAAGGCCAGGTTAGGCCAGGCCAGGTCAGGCCAGGCTAGGAAAGGCCTGGCCAGGCCAGGCAAGGCCAGGCCAGGCTAGGAAAGACCAGGCCAGGCCAGGGCAGGCCAGGCCAGGAAAGGCCAGGCCACTCCAGGCCAGGCCAGGCCAGACAAGGCAAGACCAGGCAAGGCCAGGCCAGGCCACTCCATGCCAGGCCATGCCAGGCAAAGCAAGGCCAGGCAAGGCCAGACCAGGCCATGCAAGGCCAGGCCACGCCACTCCAGGCTAGGCAAGATCAGGCCAGGCAAGGCCAGGCCATGCCAGGCCAGGAAAGGCCAGGCAAGGCCAGGCCAGGCCAGGCCCACCCAGGTAAGGCAAGTTCAGGCCAGGTTACGCTAGGAAAAGCCAGGCCAGGAAAGACCAGGCAAGGGCAGGTCAGGCGCAGCCAGGCAAGGCCAGGGAAGGCCAGGCCAGGCCAGGCTAGGAAAGGCCAGGCCAGGGCAGGCCAGGCCAGGACACTCCAGGAGAGGCTAGGCAAGGCCAGGCCAGGCTAGGAAAGGCCAGGCCAGGCAAGGCCAGACAAGGCCAGGCCAGGCAAGGCAAGGCCAGGGCAGGCCAGGTTAGGCCATGCCAGGAAAGGCTAGGGCAGGCCAGGCAAGGCAAGGCCACATCAGGCCAGAAAAGGCCAGGCCAGGCCAGGCTAGGAAAGGCCAGGTCAGGCACGGCCAGGCAAGGCCAGGCCATGCCATGGCAGGCAAGGAAAGACTAGGCCAGGCCAGGCAAGGCAAGGTTTGGTTTTCCTGTTTGAGTGCTTGATGGGTTCATTTCCATCAGTGCAAATTGTTTGTGAAATGGAGTTCTCATTTCAAGTTTATTGCATGGGGGCTAGAGTGTGGGATTTTTGCTGTAATCAGTAACGCTTTTCAGCTGCAAGAGTCAGCTCTGTCAATTAATGTATTGCAGGTGCACCCAGAGAGGAAGTCTCTGTTAATTAATGTATTGCAGGTGCACCCTGAGAGGAAGTTTACAGCAAGGAGTAGACTTGCAGGCATGGAACATTTTGTTTGGGATGCAAGTCCTTTGCGTCTTAACAAAAGGCCAGGGCAGGCAAGGCCAGGCCAGGCCAGGGAAGGCCAGACCAGGTAAGTCAAGGCCAGGCAAGGCAAGGCAAGGCCAGGCCAGGCTAGGAAAGGCCAGGCCAGGCCAGGAAAGGCCAGGCCATGACAGGGAAGGAAAGGCCAGGCAAGGCCATGCCAGGCCAGGCAAGGCAAGTCCAGGCCAGGAGAAGCCAGGCAAGGCCAGGACAGGCAAGGCTAGGGAAGTCCAGGCCAGGCAAGGCCAGGCCAGGCCAGGCTAGGGAAGGCCAGGCCAGGACACTCCAGGCCAGGCCAGGCCAGGCCAGGCCAAAGCAGACCAGACAAGGCCAGGCAAGACCAGGCCAGGTCAGAGAAGGCCAGGACAGGCCAGGCTTGGAAAGGACAGGCCAGGCCAGGCAAGGCCAGGCCAGGGCAGGCCAGGCAAGGCCAGGCCAGGCCACTCCAGGGCAGGCAAGGCAAGGCCAGGCAAGGCCAGGGCAGGCCACTCCAGGCCAGGCCAGGCAAGGCAAGGCCAGGCCAGGCAAGGCAAGGCCAGGCCAGGCAAGGCAAGGGCAGACCAGGCAAGGCAAGGCCACATCAGGCCAGAAAAGGCAAGGCAAGGCCAGGCCAGAAAAGGCAAGGTTTGGTTTTCCTGCTTGAGTGCTTGATGGGTTCATTTCCATCAGTGCAAATTTTTGGTGAAATGGAGTTCTCATTTCAAGTTTATTGCATGGGGGCTAGAGTGTGGGATTTTTGCTCTAATTAGTAACACTTTTCAGCTGCAAGGGTCAGCTCTGTTAATTAATGTATTGCAGGTGCACCCAGAGAGGAAGTTTACAGCAAGAAATTGACTTGCAGGCATGGAACATTTTGTTTGGGATGCAAGTCCTTTGCATCCTAACAAAAGGCCAGGCCAGGAAAAGCCAGGCCAGGCCAGGCCAGGCCAGGACAGGGAAGGCCAGGCCAGGGAAGGAAAGGCCAGGCCAGGCCAGGCAAGGCAAGGCCAGGCCAGGCAAGGCCAGGCCATGACAGGGAAGGAAAGGCCAGGCAAGGCCATTCCAGGCCAGGCAAGGCCAGGCCAGGCCAGGCTAGGGAAGGCCACGCCAGGCCAGGCCAGGCCAGGCTAGGGAAGGCCATGCCAGGCCAGGAAAGGCCAGGCAAGGACAGGCCAGGCAAGGCCAGGCCAGGCTAGGCTAGGAAAGGCCAGGCCAGGCCAGGAAAGGCCAGGCCTTGACAGGGAAGGATAGGCCAGGCAAGGCCAGGCCAGGCTAGGGAAGGCCAGGCAAGGCCAGGCCAGGCTAGGGAAGGCCAGGCAAGGCCAGGCCAGGCTAGGGAAGGCCAGGCCAGGCCAGGCCAGGAAAGGCCAGGCCAGGACACTCCAGGCCAGGCCAGGCAAGGCCAGGCCAGGCCATGCCAGGCCAGGGCAAACCAGACTAGACAAGGCCAGGCAAGACCAGGCCAATCCAGGCCAGGCCATGAAAGGCCACACCAGGCCAGGCTAGGAAAGGCCAGGCCAGGAAAGGCCAGGCAAGGGCAGGTCAGGTGTTGGGGAATGGCTCAAGGAACAGGGACATGGGTCCCTGGACGAGTTAGTTTGCAGCATGTAACAGCATCAAGTCTGAGCTGGTGTGCCTAGGCCTCCGTTAGCATAAGCGAGCTCGGTTAGCATAAGGGAGCTATGCAGAAGGCCCATGAAGATTACGATAACTTTGAGCAAGGAGTAAGCAACATTCCTGGTAACGAGCCAGCATAGAAAGGATAAGTGGCCTGGAAACAAACTGCGGCCGGGAAACTAACTAACTGCGGCTGGGAGACAAACTACGGCCGAGAGATGAAGTCACCAGTAGCCAGTAATGTTATAATATGAATGCATAATTAAAGTAAAGGTAGCCAATTATGTTATAACACATGTGCATAATTAAAGCAAAGGAGCATAAAAGAAGCTGTGTCACATCAATAAACTTGAAGCTTGCTTATCACTCATATTGAGTTGGCCGCATTCTTCCACCACCGTCCGGGACTCGTGCCGCGTCGATTCTCGCGCTGCGGCAATTGGTGACCCCGACGTGATACGCTGACACGAGACCATGAGACGGTGGTAAGGACGGGGCTCTGGGGGCAGTGACCAGAGGGCAAGAGCGACCGAACACTACGTGCTGGTGTGTCGACTCAGGACGCCTGACTGCGCGGATTGCGTACGATCGCCTCGACAAGGGCTACAGGATAGGGCTGCAAGGATATTGCTTCAGGCAGGTATTTTACGATATTTACGTTCTGATAGAGGTTTAATTATGTCGGATAAAGGTTTAAGTATAGAGGTAGCCCTTGACTTATTACAGCGCTTTTTAGAGAAGCGGGGAGTAGAGCAAGGTTGTATTAAACAACTAGCTGGTCTAGTGACAACCGGAAAGCTCAAAGGATTTTTCAGAGACGAAAAAAAAAAAAAAAAAAAAAAAAAAAAAACCACGAGGAGGGACGCGGTAAAACTACGCGGTGAGACGCGGCGCGGAGAGACGTGGAGATAAAGGCCAAAGTTGAACATGGATAAAGACGTAGCTCTCAGTTTATTGCAACGCTTTTTATAAAAGCAGGGAATTAATGGAGTTAAGCCATGTATCGAGGCTAATAGCCTTTAGGACTGCACAAGGGTTTTTTGTGAAACCTGACTCTTACTTTCAAGAAAGTGAATGGAGAGCGTTTGGAGACCATCTGTGGGACTGTACTTTATCAGGAAAAGGCAAGGATATGGCAGCTTTTGGTCCAATTTGGGGAACTGTGATTAATACCCTAAAATCGATAAGAGCTGAGGTGCAAACAAATCCATCTCTAAGTACTCCTTTACTGGATAGTGACTCTGAGGAAAGTGATACTGTGGCAGAAGACTCGCTGGAATACACACAGTCTGGCCCAGAGACGGCAACAAAAGGGGACGATTACCGCGACCAGTTTGTTAACTATTTGGGGACTGGTGATTACTGATTCCTTACGGGACTTAGGAACTGAACACAAGGTAGCGACGGGGGCAGCGGCAGCTTTGCGAGCCTGACCTGTTGGACCATCGGCACCGCCGCCCCCTGATCAGGAGGAGTCATCACTGGTGCCCACGGAGCGGGCAGCAGATACTATGGCAAAGGATGACGGTGAGAGCGAGGAACCACCTGACAGAGACACTGTTGTATCCACTTGTTTACCGGTTCTCATTTTCGCACCGACTCAGAAAGCGGTGTTTGATCAAAATCCCCCTGGCAGCACCGAGGGGCCAACAAACGGATCTGGAGGGGGCAGCCGGGGGGCGGGGGGCAACAAAGGGATCCCGAGAGTCGCAGCCCGGCCCGGGCGCAGCGAGTGTTCCCCCCACCCCCCCATGCCCCGCAAGGGAATTGCGCGCTGGAACAACGGGTCAGCGCAGAAGCGGCCCTGCCCGCAGGCACAGCGGGCTTGTTAACCCCTACAGTTCGCTTTGTTCCTCCAGGGGTTCAACCGCCCCTCTTTGAAAAGGGAATTGATTCACAGCTGTTTGCACACCAAGGGTGTTTTAACAGGATTGATGGAGAGCGGCGCTGGTGTTACTGGAACAGCAGCATCTGTGCTCTAGCGCAGAGTAGAAAAGAGCACGAGAGATCCACTGCCATTTAGTAACTGCATTTGCAACGTTGCGGGGTTTTGTAACTCTAAAAACTGATAATGGTCCAGGCTATGTGTCAAAAGCATTGCAAAAATTTTTAAATCATGGGGTCCAATTGGTAAAGGATTAAGCACCTTACTGATAGGAGGCTCAAGTAGTACTTTACAAGGACTAACTGTACATGTAGGAGTAATTGATGCTGATTATACAGGACAAATTTGTGCGATGGTCTCTACAACAATTCCACCTGTTACTATTGAACAAGGCACACGAATTGCTCAACTTGTGCCATTTATAAGTTGTGTTTCTAGGTCTGAACAGGTTGTTTGAGGTGATGGCAGCTTTGGCTCCACAGGGAAATCACTTGTCTTCTGGTCCCAGACTGTGTCAGACAAGGGACCACAAATGGTTTGTACACTTATAATGGACAACACCTCTCCTATGCAAAGTTGTCTGGGCTATTGGACACTGGAGCCGATGTAACTATTATCTTGCAATGAGAGCGGCCTGCATCATGGCCTTTGGTTTCAACCACCGCAGGAGTAGTGGGTCTTGGGTGAATTGCCAATACCCTTATGGCAGCAAAGCCTGCACTCATTGTTAACCCTGAAGGACAGAAGGCTACTGTTAGGCCTTATGTGACTGCAGCACCTTTAAATTTATGGGGAAGGGATTGTCTCGCCCAATGGGGGGTGCAAATTACAAAGGATTTTTGACAGGGGTCACTGTGTTGCAGGATGTGTCACGACCAACTTTGGCATTGAAATGGTTAACCGAAAAGGCAGTCTGGGTGGACCAGTGGCCCCTCAATCAAGAAAAGCTTGCTGCCCTGCATTCTTTGGTTATAGAGCAATTAGCTGCAGGACACATAGAAGCCTCTCATAGCCCTTGGAATACACCTGTGTGTTATTAAAAAGAAGTCTGGAAAATGGCGTTTATTACATGATTTGAGAAAGATCAAAGATGTAATGGCTACCATGGGAGCATTACAGCTTGGATTACCATCACCAACCATGATTCCAATGCAATGGGAAATTGATGTAATAGATTTAAAAGACTGGGGTGGTTTTTTTTTTTTACTATTCCTTTAGTAGAACAAGATATGAAAAAATTTGCCTGTACTGTACCCTGAGTAAACAACGTGGAACCAGCAAAGAGGTATCACTGGAAGGTATTGCCACAAGGAATGAAAAATTCACCAACTACCTATCAGTGATGTCACACATATACCTGACTTTGGTAGACAAAAATATGTACATGTGTCTATTGATACCTTTTCTTCAGTTGTTATTGCTACTGCTCATACAGGCAAAACAGCATGTGATGCTATTCGGCATTTGCCTTTTCTATTGCAGGGGTTCCACAGCAGATTAAGACTGATAATGTTTCGGCATATGTCACAGGACTTTCCCACTCTCCTACAGGCAGGCCATTGTGGAACATGCCCATGGAGCCTTAAAGTGCTTAAAAAAAAAAAAAAAAAAAAAAAAAAAAAAAAAAAGGGGGGGGGGGGAGGGGGAAATGGTGGATGAACCTCCAGAGGCACGTTTGAATAAGGTAACTTATGTATTGAATTTCTTGCATATCACTGATGATCTACAGGAACTCCCAATTTTACGACATTTTGGGTCCAGGAGTGAAAGTCATGATGCGAGACTTACAGACAGGTCAGTGCGGCTCCCTGTGATTTGCTAACCTGGGGAAGAGGGTGTGCTTGTGTTTCCACAGATCGTGGACCTCAATGGATACCCACACGCAATGTTCAGCCAGTACTATCATCATCCTGACTTGGGCCATGACTGCAGCATTCTGGATGCTCGCAGAACAGAGAACAAATGTGTGGATCACCCTAACCAACATAACGGGACGAACTTGACATGTCTGCCTACAGCATCCCTGGAAAACCTATTTCTACCTGTCTGATTGACTGGCCTGCAGACCAATGGCTCGTGCTGACATTGCTGCAGAAAGTGTTCTTCCAATGTCAATAATAGTGTTGTTAGGATTAATAAAATGGATGATTGTGTGGTGTTTAGTTATAAGTAGCAGGATAGAAAAATCTTTTGTGTAAAATCTAAGTTCATCTTTAGGGATATTTAGAAATAGTAATAAGTGGTCTAATAGTACAACAGCAAACATATCAAAATCAAACAATGCACCATTTGGCTTTACTATCAGGAGTATTCCTTTTTCATTTGTGGGGACAAAACATGAGGAGAATATTCCATTCAATATAAGGAAAGAGCCCTGCAGTTAATGCCCTACTAACCCTACTAACACTAACATTAAGCCTAACTTCACCTGTCATCACTTTAATAGAAGCAAGCAAACAGCACGTTTTATAATGGATGGAATATTCTTGGAAGACAGTTTAATGATTTAAGAATTATGGGTGAAGTGCCCTTTTGGATTTATTAGTTTTTATATGTTTTGAGATGTATGCTGTGTGTCATATAATGTATACAGAGAATGAGAGAAACATAGAAAGGGGCTTAAAGTGACCCTGCTTGCACAAAAAAAAAAAAAAAAAAACCAAAACAAACAAACGGGGAAATAATTGTTGGGAAGCTAACTATGTTTACCCCCTCTTATCGGAATTTAATTCACAATACATATAACATGACTCGAAGCCCACGAAAGCGACGATCTATCAGTAATATTGGTCCTGATTGTGACCCCCATGTTCGAATCTCGTCTCTTGGATCCGCCATAGATTTTTTATTGTTAGCCCAAGGTCATGGATGTAACGAATTTGAAGGGATGTGTTGTTTAAATCTTTCGGATCACGGTAGCAGCATTTATAGACAAATTAAGCAATTGCGCGACAATTTTAAGGATATAACAATTAACAACGGCTGGCTTGACCACTTTTTATGTAACTGGGGCTTAACGGGTTGGTTACGGGATCTCATTAAACAATTAATTGTTGTAGGCATAATAATCCTTTTATTAATCATTTGTATTCCTTGTATTTTGCAATGTATGCAGGATTGTATCGAAAAGAGTGTTCAATCGGTGTTTCACAAAGCCTATCCTGTATTAAAAGAAAAAGGGGGAATTGTTGGGGAATGGCTCAAGGAACAGGGACATGGGTCCCTGGACGAGTTAGTTTGCAGCATGTAACAGCATCAAGTCTGAGCTGGTGTGCCTAGGCCTCCGTTAGCATAAGCGAGCTCGGTTAGCATAAGGGAGCTATGCAGGAGGCCCATGAAGATTACGATAACTTTGAGCAAGGAGTAAGCAACATTCCTGGTAACGAGCCAGCATAGAAAGGATAAGCGGCCTGGAAACAAACTGCGGCCGGGAAACTAACTAACTGCGGCTGGGAGACAAACTACGGCCGAGAGATGAAGTCACCAGTAGCCAGTAATGTTATAATATGAATGCATAATTAAAGTAAAGGTAGCCAATTATGTTATAACACATGTGCATAATTAAAGCAAAGGAGCATAAAAGAAGCTGTGTCACATCAATAAACTTGAAGCTTGCTTATCACTCATATTGAGTTGGCCGCATTCTTCCACCACCGTCCGGGACTCGTGCCGCGTCGATTCTCGCGCTGCGGCAGTCAGGCACGGCCAGGAAAGGCCAGGCCATGCCATGCCAGGCAAGGCAAGGCCAGACCAGGAAAGACTAGGCCAGGAAAGACCAGACAAGGACAGGCCAGGCAAGGCCAGGAAAGGCAAGGCCAGGCAAGGCCAGGCCAGGCCAGGCCAGGCCAGGCCAGGAAAGACCAGGCCAGGAAAGGCAAGGCCAGGCCAGGCCAGGCAAGGCCAGGCCAGAGAACGCCAGGCCAGGCAAGGAAAGGCCAGGTCAGAGAAGGCCAGGACAGGCCAGGCTTGGAAAGGACAGGCCAGACCAGGCAAGGCCAGGCCAGGCTAGGAAAAGCCAGGCCAGGGCAGGCCAGGCTAGGAAAGGCCAGGCAAGGCCAGGGCAGGCCACTCCAGGCCAGGCAAGGAAAGGCCACGCCAGGCCAGGTCAGGCAAGGCAAGGGCAGACCAGGCAAGGCAAGGTTTGGTTTTCCTGCTTGAGTGCTTGATGGGTTCATTTCCATCAGTGAAAATTGTTTGTGAAATGGAGTTCTCATTTCAAGTTTATTGCCTGGGGGCTAGAGTGTGGGATTTTTGCTCTAATTAGTAACGCTTTTCAGCTGCAAGTGTCAGCTCTGTTAATTAATGTATTGAAGGTGCACCCAGAGAGGAAGTTTACAGCAAGGAGTTGACTTGCAGGCATGGAACATTTTGTTTGGGATGCAAGTCCTTTGCTTCTTAACAAAAGGCCAGGCCAGGAAAGGCCAGGACAGGACAGGACAGTGCAGGCCAGACCAGGTAAGTCAAGGCCAGGAATGTCCAGGCCAGGCCAGGGAAGGCAAGGCCAGGCCAGGCCAGGAAAGGCCAGGCCATGACAGGGAAGGAAAGGCCAGGCAAGGCCATACCAGGCCAGGCAAGGCAAGGCCAGGGCAGGTTAGGCCAGGCCAGGCTAGGGAAGGCCACGCTAGGCCAGGCCAGGCCAGGCTAGGGAAGGCCATGCCAGGCCAGGAAAGGCCATGCCAGGCAAGGACAGGCCAGGCAAGGCCAGGCCATGCCAGGGAAGGAAAGGCCAGGCAAGGCCAGGCCAGGCTAGGCTAGGAAAGGCCAGGCCAGGCCAGGAAAGGCCAGGCCATGACAGGGAAGGATAGGCCAGGCAAGGCCATGCCAGGCCAGGCTAGGGAAGGCCAGGCCAGGCCAGGAAAGGCCAGGCCAGGACACTCCAGGCCAGGCCAGGCCATGCCAGGCCAGGCCAATCCAGGCCAGGCCAGGCCAGGAAAGGCCACACCAGGCCAGGCTAGGAAAGGCCAGGCCAGGAAAGGCCAGGCAAGGGCAGGTCAGGCACGGCCAGGAAAGGTCAGGCCATGCCATGCCAGGCAAGGCAAGGCCAGACCAGGAAAGGCTAGGCCAGGAAAGACCAGACAAGGACAGGCCAGACCAGGCCAGGAAAGGCCAGGCCAGGGAAGGTCAGGCCAGGCCAGGCCAGGCCAGGCCAGGCAAGGCCAGGCCAGAGAACGCCAGGCAAGGCAAGGAAAGTCCAGGTCAGAGAAGGCCAGGACAGGCCAGGCTTGGAAAGGACAGGCCAGACCAGGCAAGGCCAGGCCAGGCTAGGAAAAGCCAGGCCAGGCCAGGGCAGGCCAGGCAAGGCCAGGCCAGGCAAGGCCAGGCAAGGCCAGGGCAGGCCACTCCAGGCCAAGCAAGGAAAGGCCAGGCCAGGTCAGGCAAGGCAAGGCCAGACCAGGCAAGGCAAGGGCAGACCAGGCAAGGCAAGGCCACATCAGGCCAGAAAAGGCAAGGCAAGGCCAGGCCAGGAAAGGCAAGGTTTGGTTTTCCTGCTTGAGTGCTTGATGGGTTCATTTCCATCAGTGCAAATTCTTTCTGAAATGGAGTTCTCATTTCAAGTTTATTGCATGGGGGCTAGAGTGTGGGATTTTTGCTCTAATTAGTAACGCTTTTCAGCTGCAAGAGTCAGCTCTGTTAATTAATGTATTGCAGGTGCACCCAGAGAGGAAGTTTACAGCAAGGAGTTGACTTGCAGGCATGGAACATTTTGTTTGGGATGCAAGTCCTTTGTGTCTTAACAAAAGGCCACGCCAGGCCAGACAAGGCAAGGCCAGACCAGGACAGGGAAGGCCAGAAAAGGCAAGGTTTGGTTTTCCTGTTTGAGTGCTTGATGGGTTCATTTCCATCAGTGCAAATTTTTGGTGAAATGGAGTTCTCATTTCAAGTTTATTGCATGGGGGCTAGAGTGTGGGATTTTTCCTGTAATTAGTAACGCTTTTCAGCTGCAAGAGTCAGCTCTGTTAATTAATGTATTGCAGGTGCACCCAGAGAAGAAGTTTACAGCAAGGAGTTGACTTGCAGGCATGGAACATTTTGTTTGGGATGCAAGTCCTTTGCATCCTAACAAAAGGCCAGGCCAGCAAAGGCCAGGCCAGGCCAGGCCAGGACAGGACAGGGAAGGCCAGACCAGGTAAGTCAAGGCCAGGAATGTACAGGCCAGTCCAGGGAAGGAAAGGCCAGGCCAGGCCAGGCAAGGCCAGGCCAGGCCAGGCTAGGAAAGGCCAGGCCAGGCCAGGAAAGGCCAGGCCATGACAGGGAAGGAAAGGCCAGGCAAGGCCATGCCAGGCCAGGCAAGGCAAGGCCAGGGCAGGTTAGGCTAGGAAAGGCCAGGCCAGGAAAAGCCAGGCAAGGCCAGGCCAGGCCAGGCTAGGGAAGGCCAGGCTAGGGAAGGCCATGCCGGGCCAGGAAAGGCCAGGCCAGGCAAGGACAGGCCAGGCAAGGCCAGGCCATGCCAAGGAAGGAAAGGCCAGGCAAGGCTAGGCTAGGAAAGGCCAGGCAAGGCTAGGCTAGGAAAGGCCAGGCCAGGCCAGGAAAGGCCAGGCCATGACAGGGAAGGATAGGCCAGGCAAGGCCATGCCAGGCCAGGCTAGGGAAGGCCAGGCCAGGCCAGGAAAGGCCAGGCCAGGCCAGGCAAGGCCAGGCCAGGCCAGGCCAGGCCAAACCAGACCAGGCAGGACCAGGCCAATCCAGGCCAGGCCATGAAAGGCCACACCAGGCCAGGCTAGGAAAGGCCAGACCAGGGAAGGCTAGGCCAGGAAAGACCAATCAAGGACAGGACAGACCAGGCCAGGAAAGGCAAGGCCAGGCCAGGCCAGGCCAGTGAAGGCCAGGCCAGGCTAGGGAAGGCCAGGCAAGGCCAGGCCAGAGAACGCCAGGCCAGGCAAGGGAAGGCCAGAGAACGCCAGGCCAGGCAAGGGAAGGCCAGATCAGAGAAGGCCAGGACAGGCCAGGCTTGGAAAGGACAGGCCAGACCAGGCAAGGACAGGCCAGGCTTGGAAAGGACAGGCCAGACCAGGCAAGGCCAGGCCAGGCCAGGCCAGGCCAGGCAAGGCAAGGCCAGGCAAGGCCAGGGCAGGCCACTCCAGGCCAGGCAAGGAAAGTCCAGGCCAGGCAAGGCAAGGGCAGACCAGGCAAGGCAAGGCCACATCAGGCCAGAAAAGGCAAGGCAAGGCCAGGCCAGAAAAGGCAAGGTTTGGTTTTCCTGCTTGAGTGCTTGATGGGTTCATTTCCATCAGTGCAAATTTTTTGTGAAATGGAGTTCTCATTTCAAGTTTATTGCATGGGGGCTAGAGTGTGGGATTTTTGCTCTCATTAGTAACGCTTTTCAGCTGCAAGAGTCAGCTCTGTCAATTAATGTATTGCAGGTGCACCCAGAGAGGAAGTCTCTGTTAATTAATGTATTGCAGGTGCACCCAGAGAGGAAGTTTACAGCAAGGAGTTGACTTGCAGGCATGGAATATTTTGTTTGGGATGCAAGTCCTTTGCATCTTAACAAAAGGCCAGGCCAGGCAAGGCAAGGCAAGACCAGGACAGGGAAGGCCAGACCAGGTAACTCAAGGCCAGGCCAGGCCAGGAAAAGCCAGGCCATGCCAGGGCAGGCAAGGCCAGGCAAGACCAGGGCAGGCCAGGCCTGGCCAGGCAAGGGAAGGCCAGGCCAGGCTAGGCTAGGAAAAACCAGGCCAGGAAAAGCTAGGCAAGTCCAGGCCAGGCCAGGCAAGGCGAGGGAAGGCCAGGTCAGGGAAGGCCAGGCCAGGCCAGGCAAGAGCAGGCCAGCAAGGAAAGACCAGGCCAGGCCAGGCCAGACAAGGCAAGGCCAGGCAAGGCCAGACCAGGCCACTCCAGGTCAGGCAAGGCCAGGTCAGGCCAGGCAAGGCCAGGCCAGGCCAGACAAGGCAAGATAAGGCTGGGCCAGGCCAGGCCAGACCAGGAAAGGAAAGGTCAGGCCAGGCCAGGCCAGGCAAGTCCAGGCCAGGGAAGGCAAGGCCAGGCCAGGCAACGCAAGGCCAGGTTAGGCCAGGGCAGGCCAGGGCAGGCCAGGCCAGGCCAGGCCAGGCCAGGCCAGCCCCAGCCAGGCAAGGCAAGGCTAGGCCAGGCCAGGCTAGGAAAGGCCAGGCCAGGCCAGGCCAGGCAAGGCCAGGCCAGCTGGGAAAGGCGTAGTCAGGCCAGGGCAGGCTTGGCCAGGAAAGTACAGGCCAGGCCACTCCAGGCCAGGCAAGGCCAGGCCAGGCCAGACAAGGCAAGGTAAGGCCAGGCCTGACCAGGCCAGACCAGGAAAGGAAAGGTCAGGCCAGGCCAGGCCAGGTTAGGCCAGGCCAGGCAAGGAAAGGCCAGGTTAGGCCAGGCCAGGCAAGGAAATGCCAGGCAAGGCAAGGCCAGGCCAGGCTAGGCTAGGAAATGCCAGGCCAGGAAAAGACAGGCAAGGCCAGGCCAGGCCAGGCAAGGGTAGTGAAGGTCAGGCCAGGCAAGGCCAGGTCAGGGAAGGCCAGGCCAGGCAAGGCAAGGCCAGGTTTGGCCAGGCCAGGCCAGGCAAAAGCAGGCCAGCAAGGAAAGGGCAGGCCAGGCCACGCCAGGCCAGACAAGGCAAGGCCAGGCCAGGCAAGGCCAGGCCAGGCCACTCCAGGCCAGGCAAGGCCAGGTCAGGCCAGGCAATGCCAGGCCAGGGAAGGCCAGGGCAGGCCAGGCAACGCAAGGCCAGGTTAGGAAACGCCAGGCCAGGCCAGTCCAGGTTAGGAAACGCCAGGCCAGGCCTGTCCAGGCTAGGAAACGCCAGGCCAGGAGAGGCCAGGCCAGGAGAGGCCAGGCCAGGAGAGGCCAGGCCAGGCTAGGAAACGCCAGGTCAGGCCAGTCCAGGCTAGGAAACGCCAGGCCAGGAGAGGCCAGGCCAGGAGAGGCCAGGCCAGGCCAGGTCAGGCTAGGCAAGGCCAGGCCATGCAAGGAAAGGCAAGGCCAGGCAAGGCCAGGAAAGGCCTGGCCAGGCAAGGCCAGGCCAGACAAGGCAAGGCCAGGCCAGGGGAGGAAAAGCCAGGGGATGAAAGGCCAGGCCAGGCAAGGCAAGGTTTGGTTTTCCTGTTTGAGTGCTTGATGGGTTCATTTCCATCAGTGCAAATTGTTTGTGAAATGGAGTTCTCATTTCAAGTTTATTGCCTGGGGGCTAGAGTGTGGGATTTTTGCTGTAATCAGTAACGCTTTTCAGCTGCAAGAGTCACCTCTGTGAATTAATGTATTGCAGCTGGACCCAGAGAGGAAGTTTACAGCAAGGAGTTGACTTGCAGGCATGGAACATTTTGTTTGGGATGCAACTCCTTTGCATCTTAACAAAAGGCAAGGCCATGCCAGACCAGACCAGACAAGGCCAGGCAAGACCAGGCCAATCCAGACCAGGCCATGAAAGGCCATGCCAGGCCAGGAAAGGCAAAGGCAGGCAAGGCCAGGCCACTCCAGGCCAGGCAAGGCCAGGCCAGAGAAGGCCAGGCCAGGACAGGATGGGAAAGGACAGGCCAGGCCAGGCAAGGCCAGGCCAGGCCACTCCAGGCCAGGCAAGGCCAGGCCAGGCAACTCCAGGGCAGGCAAGGCCAGGCCACTCCAGGCCAGGTAAGGCCAGGCCAGGCCAGGCCAGGCCAGGCAAGGCCACATCAGGCCAGAAAAGGCCAGGCCAGGCCAGGCTAGGAAAGGCCAGGCAAGGCCAAGCCATGCCAGGCAAGGCAATGCCAGGCCAGGTAAGGCAAGGTTTGCTTTTCCTGTTTGAGTGCTTGATGGGTTCATTTCCATCAGTGCAAATTGTTTGTGAAATGGAGTTCTCATTTCAAGTTTATTGCATGGGGGCTAGAGTGTGGGATTTTTGCTCTAATTAGTAACGCTTTTCAGCTGCAAGAGTCAGCTCTGTTAATTAATGTATTGCAGGTGAACCAAGAGAGGAAGTCTCTGTTAATTAATGTATTGCAGGTGCAACCAGAGAGGAAGTCTCTGTTAATTAATGTATTGCAGGTGCACCCAGAGAGGAAGTTTACAGCAAGGAGTTGACTTGCAGGCATGGAACATTTTGTTTGGGATGCAAGTCCTTTGCATTTTAACAAAGGCCAGGCCAGGAAAGGCCAGGGCCGGCCAGGAAAGGCCAGGCCAGGCAAAGCCAGGCCAGGACAGGGAAGGCCAGACCAGGTAAGTCAAGGGCAGGAAAGGCCAGGCCAGGCCAGGCAAGGCAAGGCCAGTTTAGGTTAGGAAAGGCCAGGCCAGGAAAAGCCAGGCAAAGCCATGCCGGGCCAGGCAAGGCTAGGGAAGGCCACGTCAGGCCAGGCCAGGCCAGCCCAGGCTAGGAAAGACCAGGCCAGGGCAGGCCAGGCCAGGCCAGGACAGGGAAGGCCGGACCAGGTAAGTCAAGGCAAGGAAAGGCCAGGCCAGGCCAGTAAAGTCCAGGCCATGCCAGGGAAAGAAAGGCCAGGCAAGGCAAGGCCAGGCCAGGCTAGGAAAGGTCAGGCCAGGCCAGGAAAGGACAGGCCATTGCAGAGAAGGAAAGGCCAGGCAAGGCCAGGCCAGGCAAGGCCCGGCCAGGCAAGGCAAGGCCACGCCAGGTTAGGTTAGGAAAGGCCAGCCCAGGAAAAAACAGGCAAGGCCATGCCATGCCAGGCAAGGCTAGGGAAGGCTAGGCCAGGCCAGGGCAGGCCAGGCCAGGAAAGGCCAGACCAGGACACGCCAGGCCAGGCAAGGCCAGGCCATGCCAGGCCAGGCCAAACCAGACCAGACAAGGCCAGGCAAGACCAGGCCAATCCAGGCCAGGCCATGAAAGGCCACGCCAGGCCAGGCAAGGCTAGGAAAGGCCAGGCAAGGGCAGGTCAGGCACGGCCAGGCAAGGCCAGACCAGGAAAGGCTAGGCCAGGAAAGACCAGACCAGGACAGGTCAGACCAGGCCAGGAAAGGCAAGGCCAGGCCAGGCCAGGGAAGGCCAGACCAGGTAAGTCAAGGCCAGGCCAGGGAAGGAAAGCCCAGGCTAGGCTAGGAAAGTCCAGGCCAGGAAAAGCCAGGCAAGGCCAGGCCAGGCTAGGCTAGGAAAGGCCAGGCCAGGAAAAGCCAGGCAAGGCCAGGCCAGGCAAGGCCAGGTCAGGGAAGCCCAGGAAAGAGCAGGTCAGGCACGGCCAGGAAAGGCCAGGCCGTGCCATGCCAGGCAAGGCAAGGCCAGACCAGGAAAGGCTAGGCCAGGAAAGACCAAACCAGGACAGGCCAGACCAGGCCAGGAAAGGCAAGGCCAGGCCAGGGAAGGTCAGGCCAGGCTAGGCAAGACCAGGCTACTCCAGGCCAGGCAAAACCAGGCCAGGCCAGGACAGGCCAGGCCAGGCCAGGCAAGACCATGCCAGGAAAGGCCAGGCAAGGCAAGGCCAGCCCAGGCCAGGAAAGGCCCGGCCAGGCCAGGCAAGGAAAGGCCAGGCCAGGAAAAGCCAGGTCGGGCCAGGGCAGGCAAGGCCAGACCAGTCAAGGCAAGGCCAGGCCAGGCAAGGCCACACAAGGCAAGGTCAGGCCAGGGGATGAAGGCCAGGCAAGGCAAGGCGAGGCCAGTTTAGGTTAGGAAAGGCCAGGCCAGGAAAAGCCAGGCAAAGCCATGCCGGGCCAGGCAAGGCTAGGGAAGGCCACGTCAGGCCAGGCCAGGCCAGCCCAGGCTAGGAAAGACCAGGCCAGGGCAGGCCAGGCCAGGCCAGGACAGGGAAGGCCGGACCAGGTAAGTCAAGGCAAGGAAAGGCCAGGCCAGGCCAGTAAAGTCCAGGCCATGCCAGGGAAAGAAAGGCCAGGCAAGGCAAGGCCAGGCTAGGAAAGGCCAGGTCAGGCAAGGCAAGGCAAGGCCATGCCATGGCAGGCAAGGCAAGGCCAGGCAAGACCAAGCCATGCCAGGCAAGGCAATGCCAGGCCAGGCAAGGCAAGGTTTGCTTTTCCTGTTTGAGTGCTTGATGGGTTCATTTCCATCAGTGCAAATTGTTTGTGAAATGGAGTTCTCATTTCAAGTTTATTGCCTGGGGGCTAGAGTGTGGGATTTTTGCTCTAATTAGTCACGCTTTTCAGCTGCAAGAGTCAGCTCTGTCAATTAATGTATTGCAGGTGAACCAAGAGAGGAAGTCTCTGTTAATTAATGTATTGCAGGTGGACCCAGAGAGGAAGTTTACAGCAAGGAGGTGACTTGCAGGCATGGAACATTTTGTTTGGAATGCAAGTCCTTTGCGTCTTAACAAAAGGCCAGGCCAGACAAGGCAAGGCCAGGCCAGGCCAGGGAAGGCCAGACCAGGTAAGTCAAGGCCAGGCCAGGCCAGGCAAGGCCAAGCCAGGCCAGGGAAGGAAAGCCCAGGCTAGGCTAGGAAAGTCCAGGCCAGGAAAAGCCAGGCAAGGCCAGGCCAGGAAAGGCCACACAAGGCAAGGTCAGGCCAGGGGATGAAGGCCAGGCAAGGCAAGGCGAGGCCAGGCAAGGCAAGGTTTGGTTTTCCTGTTTGAGTGCTTGATGGATTCATTTCCATCAGTGCAAATTCTTTCTGAAATGGAGTTCTCATTTCAAGTTTATTGCATGGGGGCTAGAGTGTGGGATTTTTGCTCTCATTAGTAACGCTTTTCAGCTGCAAGAGTCAGCTCTGTTAATTAATGTATTGCAGGTGCACCCAGAGAGGAAGTTTACAGCAAGGAGTTGACTTGCAGGCATGGAACATTTTGTTTGGGATGCAACTCCTTTGCATTTTAACAAAGGCCAGGCCAGGAAAGGCCAGGGCCGGCCAGGAAAGGCCAGGCCAGGCAAAGCCAGGCCAGGACAGGGAAGGCCAGACCAGGTAAGTCAAGGGCAGGAAAGGCCAGGCCAGGCAAGGCAAGGCCAGGCCAGTTTAGGTTAGGAAAGGCCAGGCCAGGAAAAGCCAGGCAAAGCCATGCCGGGCCAGGCAAGGCTAGGGAAGGCCACGTCAGGCCAGGCCAGGCCAGCCCAGGCTAGGAAAGACCAGGCCAGGGCAGGCCAGGCCAGGCCAGGACAGGGAAGGCCGGACCAGGTAAGTCAAGGCAAGGAAAGGCCAGGCCAGGCTAGGAAAGGTCAGGCCAGGCCAGGAAAGGACAGGCCATTGCAGAGAAGGAAAGGCCAGGCAAGGCCCGGCCAGGCAAGGCAAGGCCACGCCAGGTTAGGTTAGGAAAGGCCAGCCCAGGAAAAAACAGGCAAGGCCATGCCATGCCAGGCAAGGCTAGGGAAGGCTAGGCCAGGCCAGGCCAGGCCAGGAAAGGCCAGGGCAAACCAGACCAGACAAGGCCAGGCAAGACCAGGCCAATCCAGGCCAGGCGATGAAAGGCCACGCCAGGCCAGGCAAGGCAAGGCCAGGCAAGGCTAGGAAAGGCCAGGCAAGGGCAGGTCAGGCACGGCCAGGCAAGGCCAGACCAGGAAAGGCTAGGCCAGGAAAGACCAGACCAGGACAGGTCAGACCAGGCCAGGAAAGGCAAGGCCAGGCCAGGCCACTCCAGGCCAGACCAGGCCATTACAGGGAAGAAAAGGCCAGGCCAGGCCAGGCCAGGCCAGGCCATTACAGGGAAGAAAAGGCCAGACCAGGCCAGGCCAGGCAAGGCAAGGTTTGGTTTTCCTGTTTGAGTGCTTGATGGGTTCATTTCCATCAGTGCAAATTGTTTGTGAAATGGAGTTCTCATTTCAAGTTTATTGCATGGGGGCTAGAGTGTGGGATTTTTGCTCTAATTAGTAACGCTTTTCAGCTGCAAGAGTCAGCTCTGTTAATTAATGTATTGCAGGTGCACCCAGAGAGGAAGTTTACATCAAGGAGTTGACTTGCAGGCATGGAACATTTTGTTTGGAATGCAACTCCTTTGCATCTTAACAAAAGGCCAGGCCAGGCCAGGGAAGGCCAGACCAGGTAAATCAAGGTCAGGGAAGGCAAGGCCAGGACAGGCAAGGCAAGGCCAGGCCAGGCCAGAAAAGGCCAGGCCATTACAGGGAAGGAAAGGCCAGGTCCGGCCAGGCCAGGTTAGGTTAGGAAAGGCCAGGCAAGGAAAGCCAGACAAGGCCATGCCAGGCCATGCAATGCTAGGCCAGGCCAAACCAGACCAGACAAGGCCAGGCAAGACCAGGCCAATCCAGGCCAGGCCATGAAAGGCCACGCCAGATCAGGCAAGGCAAGGCCAGCCAAGGCTAGGAAAAGCCAGGCAAGGGCAGGTCAGACACGGCCAGACCAGGCCACTCCAGGCCAGACCAGGCCACTCCAGGCCAGAAAAGGCCAGGCCAGGCAAGGCAAGGGCAGGCCAGGCCAGGCCAGACCCGGCCAGGCAAGGCAAGGCCAGGCCAGGCCAGGCTAGCCTAGGAAAGGCCAGGCCAGGAAAAGCCAGGCCAGGCCAGGCAAGGCTAGGGAATGCCAGGCCAGGGAAGGCCAGGCCAGGCAATGCCAGGCCAGGCCAGGCAATGCCAGGTCAGGCCAGGTAATGCCAGGTCAGGCCAGCCAAAGCCAGGCCAGGCCAGACAAGGCAAGGTAAGGCCAGGCCAGGCCAGACCAGGAAAGGAAAGGTCAGGCCAGGCCAGGCGAGGCCAGGCCAGGCTAGGAAAGGCCAGGCCAGGCTAGGAAAGGCCAGGCCTGGCAAGTCCAGGCCAGGCCAGGCGAGGCCAGGCCAGGAGAGTACAGGCCAGGCCAGGAGAGTACAGGCCAGGCCAGGAGAGTTCAGGCCAGGCCAGGAGAGGCCAGGCCAGACCAGGCCAGGCAAGACCAGGCCAGGCAAGGCAAGACCAGGCCAGGAAAGGACAGGCCAAGCCAGGCAAGGCCAGGCAAGGCAAGGCCAGACCAGGCCAGGAAAGGCCCGGCCAGGCCAGGCAAGGAAAAGCCAGGCCAAGAAAGGCCAGGTCGTGCCAGGCCAGGCAAGGCCAGGCCAGGCCAGGCCAGAAAAGGCAAGGCCAGTCCAGGCCAGGCCAGGGGATGAAAGGCCAGGGGATGAAAGCCCAGGCCAGGAAAGGCCAAGCAAGGCAAGGCCAGGCCAGGCAAGGCAAGGTTTGGTTTTCCTGTTTGAGTGCTTAATGGATTCATTTCCATCAGTGCAAATTGTTTCTGAAATGGAGTTCTCATTTCAAGTTAATTGCATGGGGGCTAGAGTGTGGGATTTTTGCTGTAATCAGTAACGCTTTTCAGCTGCAAGAGTCAGCTCTGTCAATTAATGTATTGCAGGTGCACCCAGAGAGGAAGTTTACAGCACGGAGTTGACTTGCAGGCATGGAACATTTTCTTTGGAATGCAAGTCCTTTGCTTCTTAACAAAAGGCCAGGCCAGGCAAGGCCAGACCAGGCCAGGGGAGGTCAGGCCATGCCAGGAAAGGCCAGGCCATGCCAGGGAAGGAATGGCCAGACAAGGCCAGGCAAGGCCAGACCAGGCCAGGCCCGGGCCATCCAGGCAAGGCAAGGCCAGGCCAGGCTAGGCAAGGCCAGGCCAGGCTAGGCAAGGCCAGGCCAGGCCAGACAAGGCCAGGTTAGGCCAGGCCAGGCAAGGTCAGGTTAGGCCAGGCCAGGCAAGGTCAGGTTAGGCCAGGCCAGGCAAGGTCAGGTTAGGCCAGGCCAGGCAAGGCCAGGTTAGGCCAGACCAGAGAAGGCAAGGCCAGGAAAGGCCAGGCCAGGCCAGGCCAGACCAGGAAAGGAAAGGTCAGGCCAGGCCAGGCAAGGCAAGGACAGGTCAGCGAAGGCCAGGCCAGGCAAGGCCAGGTCAGCGAAGGCCAGGCAAGGCAAGGCCAGGTTACGCCAGGGTAGGAAAGACCAGGCCAGTGTAGGAAAGGCCAGGGCAGGCCAGGCCATGCCAGGGAAGGAATGGCCAGACAAGGCCAGGCCAGGCCAGCCCGGCCAGGCAAAGCCAGGTTAGGCCAGGCCAGGCAGGGCTGGGAAAAGCCAGGACAGGACAGGCCAGGAAAGGCCAGTCCAGGCCAATCCAGGCCAGGCAACGCCAGGCCAGGCCAGGCAAGGCAAGGCAAGGCCTTGCCAGGCCACTCCAGGCCAGGCAAGGCCAGGGCAGGCCAGGCCAGGCCAGGTCAGGCCAGGCAAGGCCAGGTTAGGCAAGGCCAGGTTAGGCCAGGCCAGGCAAGGCCAGGCCAGGCTAGGAAAGGCCAGGCCAGGCCAAGGGAGGCCAGGGCAGGAAAGGCCAGGACAGGCAAGGCCAGGCCAGGCCAGGGAAGGCCAGGCCATGCCAGGCAAGGCCAGACCAGGCAAGGCAAGGCCACACCAGGCCAGGAAAGGCCAGGAAAGCCAGGACAGGCAAGGCCAGGCCAGGCCAGGTAAGGCCAGGCCAGGTAAGGCAAGGCCAGGCAAGGCTAGGAAAGGCCAGGCCAGGAAAGGCCAGGCAAGGGCAGGTCAGGGAAGGCCACGCAAGGCAAGGCCAGGTTAGGCCAGGCCAGGCCAGGGTAGGAAAGGCCAGGCCAGGCCAGGCAAGGCCAGGCCAGGCTAGGCAAGGCCAGGCCAGGTTAGGAAAGGCTAGGCCGGTCCAGGGCAGGCCAGGCCAGGAAAGGCCAGGCCAGGCCAATCCAGGCCAGGCAAGGCCAGGCCATGCCAGGAAAGGCAAGACCAGGGCAGGCAAGGCCAGGCCAGGCCAGGCCAGGCAAGGCAAGGTTTGGTTTTCCTGTTTGAGTGCTTGATGGGTTCATTTCCATCAGTGCAAATTTTTGGTGAAATGGAGTTCTCATTTCAAGTTTATTGCCTGGGGGCTAGAGTGTGGGATTTTTGCTGTAATCAGTAACGCTTTTCAGCTGCAAGAGTCAGCTCTGTTAATTAATGTATTGCAGGTGCACCCAGAGAGGAAGTCTCTGTTAATTAATGTATTGCAGGTGCACCCAGAGAGGAAGTTTACAGCAAGGAGTTGACTTGCAGGCATGGAATATTTTGTTTGGAATGCAAGTCCTTTGCGTCTTAACAAAAGGCCAGGCCAGGGAAGGCCAGGCCAGGCCCTGCCAGGCCAGGCCAGGAAAGGTCAGGCCATGCCGGGGAAGGAATGGCCAGGCAAGGCCAGGTCAGGGTAGGCAAGGCCAGGCCAGGCCAGGCAAGGCCAGGTTAGGCCAGGCCAGGCTATGAAAGGCCAGGCCAGGAAAGGTCAGGCCATGCCGGGGAAGGAATGGCCAGGCAAGGCCTTGCAAGGCCAGGTCAGGGTAGGCAAGGCCAGGCCAGGCCAGGCTATGAAAGGCCAGGCCAGGCCAGGCTATGAAAGGCCAGGCCATGCAAGGCCAGGCCAGGCCAGGCTAGGAAAGGTCAGGCCAGGCCAGGCCACTCCAGGCCAGGCAAGGCAAGGGCCAGGCCAGGTAAGGCAACGTCCAGGCCAGGCCAGGCCAGAGAAGGCAAGGCCAGGCCAGGCAAGGAAAGGGCCAGGCCAAGCAAGTCAAGGGGCAGGCCAGGCCAGAGAAGGGCAGGCCAGGCAAGGCCAGGTTAGGCCAGGCCAGGCGAGGCCAGGCAAGGCCAGGCCAGGCTAGGCAAGGTCAGGCCAGGCCAGGCCAGGCCAGGGAAGGCCTGACCAGGTAAGTCAAGGCCAGGAAAGCCCAGGCCAGGCCAGGCCAGGAAAGGCCAGGCCATGCCAGGGAAGGAAAGGCCAGGTAAGGCCAGGCCAGGCCCGGCCAGGCTAGCCTAGGAAAGGCCAGGCCAGGATAAACCAGGCAAGGCCAGACCAGGCAAGGCTAGGGAAGGCCAGGCTAGGCAAGGCCAGGCCAGGCCAGACAAGGCCAGGTTAGGCCAGGCCAGGCAAGGTCAGGTTAGGCCAGGCCAGGCAAGGTCAGGTTAGGCCAGGCCAGGCAAGGTCAGGTTAGGCCAGGCCAGGCAAGGCCAGGTTAGGCCAGACCAGAGAAGGCAAGGCCAGGAAAGGCCAGGCCAGGCCAGGCCAGACCAGGAAAGGAAAGGTCAGGCCAGGCCAGGCAAGGCAAGGACAGGTTAGCCCAGGCCAGGCCAGGCAAGGCCAGGTCAGCGAAGGCCAGGCAAGGCAAGGCCAGGTTACGCCAGGGTAGGAAAGACCAGGCCAGTGTAGGAAAGGCCAGGGCAGGCCAGGCCATGCCAGGGAAGGAATGGCCAGACAAGGCCAGGCCAGGCCAGCCCGGCCAGGCAAAGCCAGGTTAGGCCAGGCCAGGCAGGGCTGGGAAAAGCCAGGACAGGACAGGCCAGGAAAGGCCAGTCCAGGCCAATCCAGGCCAGGCAACGCCAGGCCAGGCCAGGCAAGGCAAGGCCTTGCCAGGCCACTCCAGGCCAGGCAAGGCCAGGGCAGGCCAGGCCAGGCCAGGCCAGGCCAGGCAAGGCCAGGTTAGGCAAGGCCAGGTTAGGCCAGGCCAGGCAAGGCCAGGCCAGGCTAGGAAAGGCCAGGCCAGGCCAAGGGAGGCCAGGGCAGGAAAGGCCAGGACAGGCAAGGCCAGGCCAGGCCAGGGAAGGCCAGGCCATGCCAGGCAAGGCCAGACCAGGCAAGGCAAGGCCACACCAGGCCAGGAAAGGCCAGGAAAGCCAGGACAGGCAAGGCCAGGCCAGGCCAGGTAAGGCCAGGCCAGGTAAGGCAAGGCCAGGCAAGGCTAGGAAAGGCCAGGCCAGGAAAGGCCAGGCAAGGGCAGGTCAGGGAAGGCCACGCAAGGCAAGGCCAGGTTAGGCCAGGCCAGGCCAGGGTAGGAAAGGCCAGGCCAGGCCAGGCAAGGCCAGGCCAGGCTAGGCAAGGCCAGGCCAGGTTAGGAAAGGCTAGGCCGGTCCAGGGCAGGCCAGGCCAGGAAAGGCCAGGCCAGGCCAATCCAGGCCAGGCAAGGCCAGGCCATGCCAGGAAAGGCAAGACCAGGGCAGGCAAGGCCAGGCCAGGCCAGGCCAGGCAAGGCAAGGTTTGGTTTTCCTGTTTGAGTGCTTGATGGGTTCATTTCCATCAGTGCAAATTTTTGGTGAAATGGAGTTCTCATTTCAAGTTTATTGCCTGGGGGCTAGAGTGTGGGATTTTTGCTGTAATCAGTAACGCTTTTCAGCTGCAAGAGTCAGCTCTGTTAATTAATGTATTGCAGGTGCACCCAGAGAGGAAGTCTCTGTTAATTAATGTATTGCAGGTGCACCCAGAGAGGAAGTTTACAGCAAGGAGTTGACTTGCAGGCATGGAATATTTTGTTTGGAATGCAAGTCCTTTGCGTCTTAACAAAAGGCCAGGCCAGGGAAGGCCAGGCCAGGCCCTGCCAGGCCAGGCCAGGAAAGGTCAGGCCATGCCGGGGAAGGAATGGCCAGGCAAGGCCAGGTCAGGGTAGGCAAGGCCAGGCCAGGCCAGGCAAGGCCAGGTTAGGCCAGGCCAGGCTATGAAAGGCCAGGCCAGGAAAGGTCAGGCCATGCCGGGGAAGGAATGGCCAGGCAAGGCCTTGCAAGGCCAGGTCAGGGTAGGCAAGGCCAGGCCAGGCCAGGCAAGGCCAGGTTAGGCCAGGCCAGGCTATGAAAGGCCAGGCCAGGCCAGGCTATGAAAGGCCAGGCCATGCAAGGCCAGGCCAGGCCAGGCTAGGAAAGGTCAGGCCAGGCCAGGCCACTCCAGGCCAGGCAAGGCAAGGGCCAGGCCAGGTAAGGCAACGTCCAGGCCAGGCCAGGCCAGAGAAGGCAAGGCCAGGCCAGGCAAGGAAAGGGCCAGGCCAAGCAAGTCAAGGGGCAGGCCAGGCCAGAGAAGGGCAGGCCAGGCAAGGCCAGGTTAGGCCAGGCCAGGCGAGGCCAGGCAAGGCCAGGCCAGGCTAGGCAAGGTCAGGCCAGGCCAGGCCAGGCCAGGGAAGGCCTGACCAGGTAAGTCAAGGCCAGGAAAGCCCAGGCCAGGCCAGGCCAGGAAAGGCCAGGCCATGCCAGGGAAGGAAAGGCCAGGTAAGGCCAGGCCAGGCCCGGCCAGGCTAGCCTAGGAAAGGCCAGGCCAGGAAAAACCAGGCAAGGCCAGACCAGGCAAGGCTAGGGAAGGCCAGGCCAGGCAAGGCCAGGTCACGGAACGCCAGGCAAGGCAAGGCCAGGTTAGGCCAGGCAAGGCCAGGCCAGGCAGGCTAGGAAAGTCCAGGCCATGACAGGGAATGCAAGGCCAGGCCAGGCAAGGCAAGGCCAGGCCAGGCTAGGAAAGGCCAGGCCAGGCCAGAAAAGGCCAGGCCATTACAGGGAAGGCAAGGCCAGGCCAGGCCAGGCCAGGCCCGGCCAGGCAAGGCAAGGCCACGCCAGGTTAGGTTAGGAAAGGCCAGGCCAGGAAAGGCAGGCAAGGCCATGCCAGGCCATGCAATGCTAGGGAAGGCCAGGCCAGGCCAGGCTAGGAAAGACCAGGCCAGGGCAAGGCAGGCCAGGCCAGGAAAGGCCAGGCCAGGACACTCCAGGTCAGGCCAGGTCAGGCCCGGCCAGGCAAGGCCAGGCCATGCCATGCCAGGCCAAACCAGACCAGAGAAGGACAGGCAAGACCATGCCAATCCAGGCCAGGCCATGAAAGGCCACGCCAGACCAGGCAAGGCAAGGTCAGGCAAGGCTAGGAAAGGCCAGGCAAGGGCAGGTAGGCACGGCCAGGCAAGGCCAGGCCAGACCAGGCCACTCCAGGCCACTCCAGGCCAGGCCAGGCAAGGCCAGGCCAGGCTAGGAAAGGTCAGGCCAGACAAGGCAAGGCCAGGCCAGGCCAGGGAAGGCCAGACCAGGCAAGGCAAGGCCATGCCAGGGAAGGAAAGGCCAGGCAAGGCCAGGAAAGGCCAGGCCCAGCCAGGCAAGGCAAGGACAGGCCAGGCTAGCCTAGGAAAGACCAGGCCAGGAAAAGCCAGGCAATGCCAGGCCAGGCCAGGCAAGGCTAGGGAATGCCAGGCCAGGGAAGGCCAGGTCAGGCCAGGCAATGCGAGGCCAGGCCAGGCAAGGCAAGGTAAGGCCAGGCCAGGCCAGGCCAGGCCAGACCAGGAAAGGCAAGGTCAGGCCAGGCCAGGCAAGGCAAGGCCAGGTTAGGCCAGGGCAGGCCAGGCGAGGCCAGGCTAGGAAAGGCCAGGCCAGGCCAGGAGAGTCCAGGTCAGGCAAGGCCAGGCCAGGGCAGGCCAGGCCATGCAAGGAAAGTCAATGCCAGGCCGTTCCAGGCCAGGCAAGACCAGGCCAGGCAAGACCAGGCCAGGCAAGACCAGGCCAGGCAAGGCCAGGCCAGGAAAGGCCAGGCAAGGCAAGGCCAGACCAGACCAGGAAAGGACCGGCCAGGCCAGGCAAGGAAAAGCCAGGCCAGGAAAGGCCAGGTCGTGCCAGGCCAGGCAAGGCCAGACCAGGCAAAGCCAGGCCAGGCCAGGCAAGGCAAGGTTTGGTTTTCCTGTTTGAGTGCTTAATGGATTCATTTCCATCAGTGCAAATTGTTTCTGAAATGGAGTTCTCATTTCAAGTTAATTGCATGGGGGCTAGAGTGTGGGATTTTTGCTGTAATCAGTAACGCTTTTCAGCTGCAAGAGTCAGCTCTGTTAATTAATGTATTGCAGGTGCACCCAGAGAGGAAGTTTACAGCAACGAGTTGACTTGCAGGCATGGAATATTTTGTTTGGAATGCAAGTCCTTTGCTTCTTAACAAAAGGCCAGGCCAGGCAAGGCCAGGCCAGGCCAGGGAAGGCCAGGCCAGGCCAGGCCCCGCCAGGCCAGGCCAGGCCAGGAAAGGCCAGGCCATGTCGGGGAAGGAATGGCCAGGCAAGACCAGGCCAGGCAAGGACAGGCCAGGCTAGGCCAGGCAAGGCAAGGACAGGCCAGGCTCGGCAAGGCCACATCAGGCCAGAAAAGGCCAGGCCAGGCTAGGAAAGGTCAGGCCAGACAAGGCAAGGCCAGGCCAGGCCAGGGAAGGCCAAACCAGGCAAGGCAAGGCCATGCCAGGGAAGGAAAGGCCAGGCAAGGCCAGGAAAGGCCAGGCCCAGCCAGGCAAGGCAAGGACAGGCCAGGCTAGCCTAGGAAAGACCAGGCCAGGAAAAGCCAGGCAATGCCAGGCCAGGCCAGGCAAGGCTAGGGAATGCCAGGCCAGGGAATGCCAGGTCAGGCCAGGCAATGCCAGGTCAGGCCAGGCCAGGCCAGACAAGGCAAGGTAAGGCCAGGCCAGGCCAGGCCAGACCAGGAAAGGCAAGGTCAGGCCAGGAAAGGCCAGGACAGGCCAGGTTAGGCCGGGGCAGGCCAGGCGAGGCCAGGCTAGGAAAGGCCAGGCCAGGCCAGGAGAGTCCAGGTCAGGCAAGGCCAGGCCAGGGCAGGCCAGGCCATGCAAGGAAAGTCAATGCCAGGCCGTTCCAGGCCAGGCCAGACCAGACCAGACCAGGCCAGGCAAGACCAGGCCAGGCAAGGCCAGACCAGACCAGGAAAGGACCGGCCAGGCCAGGCAAGGAGAAGCCAGGCCAGGAAAGGCCAGGTTGTGCCAGGCCAGGCAAGGCCAGACCAGGCAAGGCCAGGCCAGGCCAGGCAAGGCAACGTTTGGTTTTCCTGCTTGAGTGCTTGATGGGTTCATTTCCATCAGTGCAAATTGTTTGTGAAATGGAGTTCTCATTTCAAGTTTATTGCATGGGGGCTAGAGTGTGGGATTTTTGCTGTAATCAGTAACGCTTTTCAGCTGCAAGAGTCAGCTCTGTTATTTAATGTATTGCAGGTGCACCCAGAGAGGAAGTCTCTGTTAATTAATGTATTGCAGGTGCACCCAGAGAGGAAGTTTACAGCAACGAGTTGACTTGCAGGCATGGAACATTTTCTTTGGGATGCAAGTCCTTTGTGTCTTAACAAAAGGCCAGGCCAGACAAGGCAAGGCCAGGCCAGGCCAGGGAAGGCCAGGCCAAGCCAGGCCCGGCAAGACAAGGCCAGGAAAGGCCAGGCCATGCCAGGGAAGGAATGGCCAGACAAGGTCAGGCAAGGCCAGGCCAGGCCAGGCCCGGCCAGACAAGGCCAGGTTAGGCCAGGCCAGACTAGGAAAGGCCAGGCCAGGGAAGGCCAGGGCAGGCCAGGCCAGGCCAGGAAAGGCCAGTCCAGGCCAATCCAGGCCAGGCCAGACAAGGCAAGGCCAGGCCAGGCCACTCCAGGCCAGGCAAGGACAGGGCAGGCCACGCCAGGCCAGGTCAGGCCAGGCAAGGTCATGTTAGGCTAGGCCAGGCAAGGCCAGGTTAGGCCAGGACAGGGCAGGCCAGGCTGGGAAAGGCCAGGCCAGGCAAGGCCAGGCCAGGCCAAGGGAGGCCAGGCCAGGAAAGGTCAGGCCAGGCCACTCCAGGCCAGGCAAGGACAGGCCAGGCCAGACAAGGCAAGGCCCAGAAAGGCCAGGCCAGGCAAGGCCAGACCAGGCAAGGCAAGGCCACACCAAGCCAGGAAAGGCCAGGAATACCAGGCCAGGCCAGGAAAGGCCAGTCCAGGCCAGGTCAGGCCAGGCAAGGTCAGGCCATGCCATGCCAGGCCAGGCCAAATCAGACCAGACCAGGCCAGGCAAGTCCAGGCCAGGCCATAAAAGGCCAGGCAAGGGCAAGTCAGGCACGGCCTGGCAAGGCCAGGCCATGCCATGCCAGGCAAGGCAAGGCCAGACCAGGAAAGGCTAGGACAGGAAAGGCCAGACCAGACCAGGAAAGGTCAGGCCAGGCAAGGCCAGGTCAGGGAAGGTCAGGCAAGGCAAGGCCAGGTTAGGCCAGGGTAGGAAAGGCCAGGCCAGGCCAGGAAAGGCCAGGCCAGGCCAGGCAACGCCAGACCAGGCCAGGAAAGGCCAGGCCATGTCGGGGAAGGAATGGCCAGGCAAGACCAGGCCAGGCTAGGCCAGGCAAGACAAGGCCAGGCCAGGCTAGGCAAGGCCAGGCCAGGCCAAGTAAGGCCAGGTTATGCCAGGCCAGGCTAGAAAAGGTCAGGCCATGCCAGGCCAGGCAAGGCCAGGCCAGGCTAGGAAAGGCCAGGCCAGGCCACTCCAGGCCAGGCAAGGCAAGGGCCAGGCCAGGCCAGGCCAGAGAAGGCAAGGCCAGGCATGGCCAGGCCAGGCAAGGCAAGGGCCAGGCCAGGAAAGGCAAGGGCCAGGCCAGGCCAGACCAGAGAAGGCAAGGCCAGGCCAGGCCAGGCCAGGCAAGGCCAGGTTAGGCCAGGCCAGGCCAGGTTAGGCCAGGCAAGGCCAGGCCAGGCCAGGCCAGGCAAGGCCAGGCCAGGCCAGGCCAAACAAGACAAGGCCAGGCCAGGCAAGGCCAGGGCAGGACAGGCCAGGCCAGGCCAGGTCAGGCAAGGCAAGGCCAGACCAGGCAAGGCAAGGCCACACCAGGCCAGGAAAGGCCAGGAAAGCCACTCCAGGCCGGGCTATGAAAGGCCAGGACAGGCCAGGAAAGGCCAGGCCAGGGCAGGCAAGGCCAGGAAAGTCCAGGCCAGGCCAGGCAAGGCCAGGAAAATCAAGGCCAGTCCAGGGAAGGTCAGGCCAGGCCAGGAAAGGCCACGCCACTCCAGGCCAGGCCACTCCATGCCAGGGAAGACCAGGCCAGGCAAGGCAAGGCCAGGCCAGGCTAGGCTAGGAAAGGCCAGGTCAGGAAAAGACAGGGAAGGCCAGGACAGGCAAGGCCAGGTCAGGGAAGGCCAGGCAAGGCAAGGCCAGGTTAGGCCAGGCTAAGCCAGGCCAGGTTACGCCAGGCCAGGCCATGCCAGATTAGGAAAGGCCAGGCCAGGCAAGGCCATGCCAGGCTAGGAAAGGCCAGGCCAGGCCAATGGAGGCCAGGGCAGGAAAGGCCAGGCCAGGCCACTACAGGCCAGGCAAGGCCAGGCCAGGCCAGAGAAGGGAAGGCCAGGCCAGGCCAGAAAAGGGAAGGCCATGCCAGGCAATGCCAGACCTGGCAAGGCAAGGCCACACCAGGCCAGGAAAGCCAGGCCAGGCTGGGCTAGGCCAGGGAAGGGCAGGCCAGGCCAGGAAAGGCCAGGCCAGGCCAGGTCAGGCCATGCCATGCCAGGCCAGGCCAAACCAGACCAGACCAGGCCAGGCAAGACCAGGCCAGGCCATAAAAGGACAGGCCAGGCAAGGCAAGGCCAGGCAAGGCTAGGAAAGGCCAGGCCAGGAAAGGCCAGGCAAGAGCAGGCCAGACCAGGCCAGGAAAAGCAAGGCCAGGCCAGGGAAGGTCAGGCCAGGCCAGGCAAGGCCAGGCCAGGCTAGGCTAGGAAAGGCCAGGCCAGGAAAAGCCAGGGAAGGACAGGCCAGGCCAGGGAAGGGCAGGCCAGGCCAGGCAAGGCCAGGTCATGGAAGGCCACGGAAGGCAAGGCCAGGTTGGGCCAGGCCAGGCCCGGCCAGGCCACGCAAGGCCAGGCCAGGCAAGGCCAGGCCAGGCTAGGAAAGGTTAGGCCAGGCCAGGGCAGGACAATCCAGGCCAGGCAAGGCCAGGTCATGCCAGGACAGGCAAGACCAGGCCAGGCCAGGGCAGGTCAGGCACGGCCAGGCAAGGCCAGGCCATGCCATGGCAGGCAAGGCCAGGCCAGGCCAGGCCAGGCAAGGCCAGGCCAGGCCAGGCAAGGCAAGGTTTGCTTTTCCTGTTTGAGTGCTTGATGGGTTCATTTCCATCAGTGCAAATTGTTTGTGAAATGGAGTTCTCATTTCAAGTTTATTGCATGGGGGCTAGAGTGTGGGATTTTTGCTCTCATTACTAACGCTTTTCAGCTGCAAGAGTCAGCTCTGTTAATTAATGTATTGCAGGTGCACCCAGAGAGGAAGTCTCTGTTAATTAATGTATTGCAGGTGCACCCAGAGAGGAAGTTTACAGCAAGGAGTTGACTTGCAGGCATGGAACATTTTGTTTGGGATGCAAGTCCTTTGCGTCTTAACAAAAGGCCAGGCCAGACAAGGCAAGGCCAGACCAGACCAGGAAAGGTCAGGCCAGGTCAGGAAAAGCCAGGGAAGGCCAGGCCACTCCAGGCCAGGCAAGACCAGGCCAGGCAAGGCAAGGCCAGGCCAGGCTAGGCTAGGAAAGGCCAGGTCAGGAAAAGCCAGGGAAGGCCAGGCCAGGCCAGGGAAGGCCAGGTCAGGGAAGGCCAGGCAAGGCAAGGCCAGGTTAGGCCAGGCCAGGCCAGGCCAGGAAAGGCCAGGCCATTCCGGGGAAGGAATGGCCAGGCAACGCCAGGCAAGGCTAGGCCAGACCAGGCAATGCCAGGTAAGGCCAGGCCAGGCTAGGAAAGGCCAGGCCAGGTCAGGCCAGGCAAGGCCAGGCAAGGCAAGGGCCAGGCCAGGCCAGGCCAGAGAAGGCAAGGCCAGGCCAGGAAAGGCCAGGCAAGGCCAGGCAAGGCCAGGCAAGGCCAGGCCAGGCCAGGCTAGGAAAGGCCAGGTTAGGCCAGGCAAGGCCAGGCCAGGCTAGGAAAGGCCAGGCCAGGCCAGGCTAGGAAAGGCCAGGCCAGGCCAGGCAAGGCCAGACCAGGCCAGGCCAGACAAGGCAAGGCCAGGCCAGGCAAGGCCAGGCCAGGTCAGGCAAGGCAAGGCCACACCAGGCCAGGAAAGGCCAGGAAAGACCAGGCCAGGTCAGGCCAGGCAAGGTCAGGCCATGCCATGCCATGCCAGGCCAGGCCAAACCAGACCAGACCAGGTCAGGCAAGACCAGGCCAGGCCATAAAATGCCAGGCCAGGCCAGGAAAGGCCAGGCAAGGGCAGGTCAGGCACGGCCTGGCAAGGTCAGGCCATGACAGGAAAGGCCAGGCAAGGCCAGACCAGGAAAGGCCAGACCAGACCAGGAAAGGTCAGGCCAGGCCAGGCCAGGCCAGACCAGGCCAGGAAAAGCAAGGCCAGGCCAGGGAAGGTCAGGCCAGGCCAGGAAAGGCCAGGCCAGGAAAGGCCAGGCCACTCCAGGCCAGGCAAGACATGGCCAGGCCAAGCTAGGCTAGGAAAGGCCAGGTCAGGAAAAGCCAGGGAAGGCCAGGCAAGGCCAGGCCAGGCTAGGAAAGGCTAGGACAGGAAAGGCCAGACCAGACAAGGAAAGGTCAGGCCAGGCCAGGCCAGACAAGGCCAGGAAAAGCAAGGCCAAGGCCATGGAAGTTCAGGCCAGGACAGGCAAGGCCAGGCCACTCCAGGCCAGGCCACTCCAGGCTGGCAAGACCAGGCCAGGCAAGGCAAGGCCAGGCCAGGCCAAAGAAGGCCAGGCCAGGCCAGGCCAGGCCAGGAAAGGCCAGGCCATGCCGGAGAAGGAATGGCCAGGCAACGCCAGGCAAGGCTAGGCCAGGCCAGGCAATGCCAGGTTAGGCCAGGCCAGGCTAGGAAAGGCCAGGCCAGGTCAGGCCAGGCAAGGCCAGGCAAGGCAAGGGCCAGGCCAGGCCAGGCCAGAGAAGAAAAGGCCAGGCCAGGAAAGGCCAGGCAAGTCCAGGCAAGGCCAGGCCAGGCCAGGCTAGGAAAGGCCAGGTTAGGCCAGGCAAGGCCAGGCCAGGCTAGGAAAGGCCAGGCCAGGCCAGGCTAGGAAAGGCCAGGCCAGGCCAGGCAAGGCCAGACCAGGCCAGGCCAGACAAGGCAAGGCCAGGCCAGGCAAGGCCAGGCCAGGTCAGGCAAGGCAAGGCCACACCAGGCCAGGAAAGGCCAGGAAAGACCAGGCCAGGTCAGGCCAGGCAAGGTCAGGCCATGCCATGCCATGCCAGGCCAGGCCAAACCAGACCAGACCAGGTCAGGCAAGACCAGGCCAGGCCATAAAATGCCAGGCCAGGCCAGGAAAGGCCAGGCAAGGGCAGGTCAGGCACGGCCTGGCAAGGTCAGGCCATGTCAGGAAAGGCCAGGCAAGGCCAGACCAGGAAAGGCCAGACCAGACCAGGAAAGGTCAGGCCAGGCCAGGCCAGGCCAGACCAGGCCAGGAAAAGCAAGGCCAGGCCAGGGAAGGTCAGGCCAGGCCAGGAAAGGCCACGCCACTCCAGGCCAGGCCACTCCAGGCCAGGCAAGACAAGGCCAGGCCAGGCTAGGCTAGGAAAGGCCAGGTCAGGAAAAGCCAGGCAAGGCCAGGCCAGGCCAGTCAAGGCCAGGCCAGGCTAGGAAAGGCTAGGACAGGAAAGGCCAGACCAGACCAGGAAAGGTCAGGCCAGGCCAAGCCAGACAAGGCCAGTAAAAGCAAGGCCAAGGCCATGGAAATTCAGGCCAGGACAGGCAAGGCCAGGCCACTCCAGGCTGGCAAGACCAGGCCAGGCAAGGCAAGGCCAGGCCAGGCCAGGCCAGGGAAGGCCAGGCCAGGCCAGGCAAGGCCAGGTCAGGTAAGGCCACGCAAGGCAAGGCCAGGTTAGGCCAGGCCAGGCCAGGCCAGGGTAGGAAAGGCCAGGCCAGGCGAGGGTAGGAAAGGCCAGGCCAGGTCTGGCAAGGCCAGGCCAGGCTAGGAAAGGCTAGGCCAGGCCAGGGCAGGCCAGGCCAGGAAAGGCAAGGCCAGGCCAGGCAAGGCCAGGCCATGCAAGGAACGGCAAGACCAGGGCAGGCAAAGTCAGGCCAGGGCAGTACAGGCACGGCCAGGCACGGCCAGGCCATGTAAGGCAAGGCCAGGCCAGGCCAGGCTAGGCAAGGCAAGGTTTGCTTTTCCTGTTTGAGTGCTTGATGGGTTCATTTCCATCAGTGCAAATTGTTTGTGAAATGGAGTTCTCATTTCAAGTTTATTGCCTGGGGGCTAGAGTGTGGGATTTTTGCTCTAATTAGTAACGCTTTTCAGCTGCAAGAGTCAGCTCTGTTAATTAATGTATTGCAGGTGCACTCAGAGAGGAAGTCTCTGTTAATTAATGTATTGCAGGTGCACCCAGAGAGGAAGTTTACAGCAAGGAGTTGACTTGCAGGCATGGAATATTTTGTTTGGAATGCAAGTCCTTTGCGTCTTAACAAAAGGCCAGGCCAGGCAAGGCAAGGCCAGGCCATGCCGGGGAAGGAATGGCCAGGCAACGCCAGGCAAGGCTAGGCCAGGCCAGGCAAGGCCAGGTTAGGCCAGGCCAGGCTAGGAAAGGCCAGGCCAGGCAAGGCCAGGCAAGGCAAGGGCCAGGCCAGGCCAGGCTAGAGAAGGCAAAGCCAGGCAAGGCCAGGCCAGGCAAGGCAAGGGCCAGGCCAGGCCAGCCCAGACAAGGCAAGGCCAGGCCAGGCCAGGCAAGGCCAGGCCAGGCCAGACAAGGCAAGGCCAGGCCAGGCCAGGCGAGGCCAGGGCATGCTGGGCCAGGCCACACCAGGCCAGGAAAGGCCAGGAAAGCCAGGCCAGGCGGGGCTAGGAGAGGCCAGGCCCGGCCAGGCCAGGCCAGGCCAGGCCAGGAAAGTCCAGGCCAGGCCAGGCCAGGTCAGGCCAGGAAAGACCAGGCCAAGTCAGGCCAGGCAAGGTCAGGCCATGCCATGCCATGCCAGGCCAGGCCAGACCAGACCAGGTCAGGCAAGACCAGGCCAGGCCATAAAATGCCAGGCCAGGCAAGGCCAGGCAAGGGCAGGTCAGGCACGGCCTGGCAAGGCCAGGAAAGGCCAGGCAAGGCCAGACCAGGAAAGGCCAGACCAGACCAGGAAAGGTCAGGCCAGACCAGGCCAGGCCAGACCAGGCCAGGAAAAGCAAGGCCAGGCCAGGGAAGGTCAGGCCAGGCCAGGAAAGGCCACGCCACTCCAGGCCAGGCCACTCCAGGCCAGGCAAGACAAGGCCAGGCCAGGCTAGGCTAGGAAAGGCCAGGTCAGGAAAAGCCAGGGAAGGCCAGGCCAGGTCAGGCCAGGCAAGGCCAGGCCAGGCTAGGAAAGGTTAGGCCAGGCCAGGGCAGTCCAGGCCAGGAAAGGCCAGGCCAGGCCAGGCCAATCCAGGCCAGGCAAGGCCAGGCCATGCCAGGAAAGGCAAGACCAGGCCAGGCAAGGCCAGGCCAGGGCAGTTCAGGCACGGCCAGGCAAGGCCAGGCCATGCCATGGCAGGCAAGGCAAGGCCAGGCCAGGCCATGCCAGGCAAGGCCAGGCCAGGTCAGGCAAGGTTTGGTTTTCCTGTTTGAGTGCTTGATGGGTTCATTTCCAACAGTGCAAATTTTTTGTGAAATGGAGTTCTCATTTCAAGTTTATTGCATGGGGGCTAGAGTGTGGGATTTTTGCTCTAATTAGTAACGCTTTTCAGCTGCAAGAGTCAGCTCTGTTAATTAATGTATTGCAGGTGCACTCAGAGAGGAAGTCTCTGTTAATTAATGTATTGCAGGTGCACCCAGAGAGGAAGTTTACAGCAAGGAGTTGACTTGCAGGCATGGAATATTTTGTTTGGAATGCAAGTCCTTTGCGTCTTAACAAAAGGCCAGGCCAGGCAAGGCAAGGCCAGGCCATGCCGGGGAAGGAATGGCCAGGCAACGCCAGGCAAGGCTAGGCCAGGCCAGGCAAGGCCAGGTTAGGCCAGGCCAGGCTAGGAAAGGCCAGGCCAGGCAAGGCCAGGCAAGGCAAGGGCCAGGCCAGGCCAGGCTAGAGAAGGCAAAGCCAGGCAAGGCCAGGCCAGGCAAGGCAAGGGCCAGGCCAGGCCAGCCCAGGCCAGGCAAGGCCAGGCCAGGCCAGGCAAGGCCAGGCCAGGCCAGACAAGGCAAGGCCAGGCCAGGCCAGGCGAGGCCAGGGCATGCTGGGCCAGGCCACACCAGGCCAGGAAAGGCCAGGAAAGCCAGGCCAGGCGGGGCTAGGAGAGGCCAGGCCCGGCCAGGCCAGGCCAGGCCAGGCCAGGAAAGTCCAGGCCAGGCCAGGCCAGGTCAGGCCAGGAAAGACCAGGCCAAGTCAGGCCAGGCAAGGTCAGGCCATGCCATGCCATGCCAGGCCAGGCCAGACCAGACCAGGTCAGGCAAGACCAGGCCAGGCCATAAAATGCCAGGCCAGGCAAGGCCAGGCAAGGGCAGGTCAGGCACGGCCTGGCAAGGCCAGGAAAGGCCAGGCAAGGCCAGACCAGGAAAGGCCAGACCAGACCAGGAAAGGTCAGGCCAGACCAGGCCAGGCCAGACCAGGCCAGGAAAAGCAAGGCCAGGCCAGGGAAGGTCAGGCCAGGCCAGGAAAGGCCACGCCACTCCAGGCCAGGCCACTCCAGGCCAGGCAAGACAAGGCCAGGCCAGGCTAGGCTAGGAAAGGCCAGGTCAGGAAAAGCCAGGGAAGGCCAGGCCAGGTCAGGCCAGGCAAGGCCAGGCCAGGCTAGGAAAGGTTAGGCCAGGCCAGGGCAGTCCAGGCCAGGAAAGGCCAGGCCAGGCCAGGCCAATCCAGGCCAGGCAAGGCCAGGCCATGCCAGGAAAGGCAAGACCAGGCCAGGCAAGGCCAGGCCAGGGCAGTTCAGGCACGGCCAGGCAAGGCCAGGCCATGCCATGGCAGGCAAGGCAAGGCCAGGCCAGGCCATGCCAGGCAAGGCCAGGCCAGGTCAGGCAAGGTTTGGTTTTCCTGTTTGAGTGCTTGATGGGTTCATTTCCAACAGTGCAAATTTTTTGTGAAATGGAGTTCTCATTTCAAGTTTATTGCATGGGGGCTAGAGTGTGGGATTTTTGCTCTAATTAGTAACGCTTTTCAGCTGCAAGAGTCAGCTCTGTTAATTAATGTATTGCAGGTGCACCCAGAGAGGAAGTTTACAGCAAGGAGGTGACTTGCAGGCATGGAACATTTTGTTTCGAAAGCAAGTCCTTTGCGTCTTAACAAAAGGCCAGGCCAGGCAAGACCAGGCCAGAGAAGGCAAGGCCAGGCCAGGCCAGGGAATGCCAGACCAGGTAAGTCAAGGCCAGGCCAGGCCAGGCCAGTCAAGGTCAGGCCAAGCCACTCCAGGCCAGGCAAGGCCAGGCCAGGTCAGGCCAGGCAAGGCCAGGCCAGGCCAGGCAAGGCCAGGCCAGGCCAGGCAAGGCAAGGCCAGACCAGGCAAGGCAAGGCCACACCAGGCCAGGAAATGCCAGGCCGGTCCAGGCCGGGCTAGGAAAGGTCAGGCCAGCGCAGTCCAGGCCAGGGAAGGCCAGGCCATGCCATGCCAGGCCAGGCCAAAACAAACCAGACCAGGCCAGGCAAGACCAGGCCAGGCCATGAAAGGCCAAGCCAGACCAGGCCAGGCCAGGCCAGACAAGGCAAGGGCAGGCATGGCCATGCCATGCCAGGCCAGGCCAAACCAGACTAGACCAGGCCAGGCAAGACCAGGCCATGCCATGTCAGGCAAGGCAAGGCCAGACCAGGAAAGGCTAGGCCAGGAAAGGCAAGACGAGACCAGGAAAGGTCAAGCCAGGCCAGGCCAGACCAGGCCAGGCCAGGCTAGGCTAGGAAAGGCCAGCCCAGGAAAAGCCAGGGAAGGCCAGGCCAGGCAAGGCCAGGTCAGGGAAGGCCAGGCAAGGCAAGTCCAGGCCAGGCTAGGCTAGGAAAGGCCAGCCCAGGAAAAGCCAGGGAAGGCCAGGCCAGGCAAGGCAAGCCCAGGTTAGGCCAGGCCAGGCGAGTTAAAGCCAGGCCAGGCTAGGAAAGGCTAGGCCAGGCCAGGGCAGGGCAGGCCAGGCCAGGCCAGACAAGGTCAGGCAAGGCCACGGCAGGCCAGGCCAGTCCAGGTCAGGCCAGGCAAGGCCAGGCCATGCCAGGCAATGCAAAGCAAGGCCATGCCAGGCCAGGCAAGGCCAGGCCAGGCAAGGCAAGGCCAGGCTAGGAAAGGCCAGGCCAGGTCAGGCCAGGCAAGGCCAGGCCATGCCAGGGAATGAATGGCCAGGCCAGGCCAGGCCAGGCCAGACAAGGTCAGGCCAGGCCAGGCCAGGCCACGGCAGGCCAGACCAGTCCAGGTCAGGCCAGGCAAGGCCAGGCCATGCCAGGCAAGGCAAAGCAAGGCCATGCCAGGCCAGGCAAGGCCAGGCCAGGCAAGGCAAGGCCAGGCTAGGAAAGGCCAGGCCAGGCAAGGCCAGGCCATGCCATGCCAGGCCAGGCCAGGCCAAACCAGACTAGACCAGGCAAGGCAAGACCAGGCCATGCCATGTCAGGCAAGGCAAGGCCAGACCAGGAAAGACCAGGCCAGACTAGGCCAGGAAAAGCAAGGCCAGGCCAGGGAAGTTAAGGCCAGGCCCGGAAAGGCCAGGCCAGGCCACTCCAGGCAAGGCCAGGCCAGGCAAGGCCAGGCCATGCCATGGCAGGCAAGGCAAGGCCAGGCCAGGCCATGCCAGGCAAGGCAAGGCCAGGCAAGGCAAGGTTTGGTTTTCCTGTTTGAGTGCTTGATGGGTTCATTTCCATCAGTGCAAATTTTTTGTGAAATGGAATTCTCATTTCAAGTTTATTGCATGGGAGCTAGAGTGTGGGATTTTTGCTCTAATTAGTAACGCTTTTCAGCTGCAAGAGTCAGCTCTGTTAATTAATGTATTGCAGGTGCACCCAGAGAGGAAGTCTCTGTTAATTAATGTATTGCAGGCGCACCCAGAGAGGAAGTTTACAGCAAGGAGTTGACTTGCAGGCATGGAACATTTTGTTTGATATGCAAGTCCTTTGCGTCTTAACAAAAGGCCAGGCCAGACAAGGGAAGGCCAGACCAGGTAAGTCAAGGCTAGGCCAGGCCAGGCCAGGCCAGGCTAGGCTAGGCAAGGGCAGGCCAGGCAAGGCAAGGCCAGGCCAGGCAAGGCCAGGCCAGGTTAGGCCAGGCCAGGTTAGGAAAGGCCAGGCAAGTCCAGGCCAGGAAAGACCAGGGCAGGCCAGGCCAGGAAAGGCCAGGAAAGCCAGGCCAGGCCGGACTAGTAAAGGCCAGGCCAGGCTGGTAAAGGCCAGGCCAGTGCAGGCCAGGACAGGATAGGCCAGGCCATGCCATGCCAGGCCAGGCCAGGCCAGAGAAGGCAAGTCCAGGCAAGGCCATGTCATGCCAGGCCAGGCCAAACCAGACCAGGCCAGGCAAGACCGGGCCATGCCATGCCATGCCAGGCAAGGCACGGCCAGACCAGGAAAGGCTAGGCCACGAAAGGCCAGACCAGACCAGGCCAGGCAAGACCAGGCCAGGCCATGAAAGGCCACGCCAGGCCAGGCCAGACAAGGCAAGGCCAGGCAAGGCCATACCATGCCAGGCCAGGCCAAACCAGACTAGACCAGGCCAGGCAAGACCAGGCCATGCCATGCCAGGCAAGGCAAGGCCAGACCAGGAAAGGCTAGCCCAGGAAAGGCCAGACCAGACCAGGAAAAGCAAGGCCAGGCCAGGGAAGGTCAGGCAAGGCCAGGCCAGGCCACTCCAGTCCAGGCAAGGCAAGGCCAGGCCAGGCAAGGCCAGGCCAGGCCAGGCAAGGACAGGCAAGGCCAGGCCAGGCCAGGCCAGGCCAGGGCAGGTCAGGCAAGGACAGGCCATGCCATGGCAGGCAAGGCAAGGCCAGGGCAGGCCATGGCAGGCCAGGCCATGCCAGGCAAGGCCAGGCCCGGCCAGGCCAGGCAAGGCAAGGTTTGCTTTTCCTGTTTGAATGCTTGATGGGTTCGTTTCCATCAGTGCAAATTTTTTGTGAAATGGAGTTCTCATTTCAAGTTTATTGCATGGGGGCTAGAGTGTGGGATTTTTGCTCTAATTAGTAATGCTTTTCAGCTGCAAGAGTCAGCTCTGTTAATTAATGTATTGCAGGTGCACCCAGAGAGGAAGTTTACAGCAAGGAGTTGACTTGCTGGCATGGAACATTTTGTTTGATATGCAAGTCCTTTGCGTCTTAACAAAAGGCCAGACAAGGCCAGGCCAGACCAGGTAAGTCAAGGCTAGGCCAGGCCAGGCAAGTCCAGGCCAGGCCAGGCAAGGAGAGGCTAGGCAAGGGCAGGCCAGGAAAAGCCAGGCAAGGCCATGCCAGGCAAGGCTAGGGAAGGCCAGGCCAGGCAAGGCAAGGCCAGGCCAGGCCAGGCAAGGCCAGGCCAGGTTAGGCCAGGCTAGGTTAGGAAAGGCCAGGCAAGTCCAGGCCAGGAAAGACCAGGCCAGGCCCCTCCAGGCCAGACAAGGCCAGGGCAGGCCAGGCCAGGGCAGGCCAGGCAAGGCCAGGCCATGCCAGGCAAGGCAAGGCCAGGATAGGCAAGGCAAGGCCACACCAGGCCAGGAAAGGCCTGGAAAGCCAGGCCAGGCCGGGCTAGGAAAGGCCAGGCCAGGCTAGTAAAGGCCAGGCCAGTGCAGGCCAGGCCAGGATAGGCCAGGCCATGCCATGCCAGGCCATGCCATGCCATGCCAGGCCAGGCCAAACCAGACCAGGCCAGGCCATGAAATGCCACGCCAGGCCTGGCCAGGCCAGAAAAGGTAAGGCCAGGCAAGGCCATGCCAAACCAGACCAGACCAGGCCAGGCAAGACCAGGCCATGCCATGCCAGGCAAGGCAAGGCCAGACCAGGAAAGGCTAGGCCAGGAAAGGCCAGACCAGACCAGGAAAGGTCAGGCCAGGCCATGCCAGACCAGGCCAGGCAAGGCCAGGTCACTCCAGGCCAGGGAAGGCCAGGCCACTCCAGGCCAGGCAAGGCCAGGCCACGCCAGGCCAGGGAAGGCCAGACTAGGTAAGTCAAGGCCAGGCCAGGCCAGGCAAGGCCAGGTCAGGCCAGAAAAGCCAGGCCAGGCCGGGCTAGAAAAGGCCAGGCCAGGCCAGGCCAGGCTAGGAAAGGCCAGGCAAGGGCAGGCCAGGCCAGGAAAGGCCAGGCCAGGCCAGGCAAGGCCATGCCAGGCCATGCCAAACCAGACCAGACCAGTCCATGCCATGCCAGGCCAGGCCAAACCAGACCAGACCAGGCCAGGCAAGACCAGGCCAGGCCATGAAAGGCCACGCCAGGCCAGGCCAGGTCAGACAAGGCAAGGCCAGGCAAGGCCATGCCATGCCATGCCAGGCAAGGCAAGGCCAGACCAGGAAAGGCTAACCCAGGAAAGGCCAGACCAGCCCAGGAAAGGCCAGGCCAGACCAGGCCAGGAAAAGCAAGGCCAGGCCAGGGAAGTTCAGGCCAGGCCAGGAAAGGCCAGACCAGCCCACTCGAGGCCAGGCAAGGCCCGGCCAGGCCAGGCAAGGCAAGGTTTGGTTTTCCTGTTTGAGTGCTTGATGGGTTCATTTCCATCAGTGCAAATTGTTTGTGAAATGGAGTTCTTATTTCAAGTTTATTGCATGGGGGCTAGAGTGTGGGATTTTTGCTCTAATTAGTAACGCTTTTCAGCTGCAAGAGTCAGCTCTGTTAATTAATGTATTGCAGGTGCACCCAGAGAGGAAGTTTACAGCAAGGAGTTGACTTGCAGGCATGGAACATTTTGTTTGGAATGCAAGTCCTTTGCGTCTTAACAAAAGGCAAGGCCAGGCCAGGCAAGGCAAGGCCAGGCCAGGCTAGGCTAGGAAAGGCCAGGCCAGGAAAAGCCAGGGAAGGCGATCCCAGGTCAGGGAAGGCCAGGCAAGGCAAGGCCAGGTTAGGCCAGGCCAGACCAGGTCAGGGTAGGAAAGGGCAGGCCAGGCCACTCCAGGCCAGGCAAGGCCAGGACAGGCAAGACCAGGCCACTCCACGCCAGGCAAGGCCAGGCCATGCCAGGCCAGGGAAGGCCAGACTAGGTAAGTCAAGGCCAGGCAAGGCCAGGCAAGGCCAGGTCAGGCCAGAAAAGCCAGGCCAGGCCGGGCTAGAAAAGGCCAGGCCAGGCCAGGCCAGGCTAGGAAAGGCCAGGCAAGGGCAGGCCAGGCCAGGAAAGGCCAGGCCTGGCCAGCCAAGGCCATGCCAGGCCATGCCAAACCAGACCAGACCAGGCCATGCCATGCCAGGCCAGGCCAAACCAGACCAGACCAGGCCAGGCAAGACCAGGCCAGGCCATGAAAGGCTACGCCAGGCCAGGCCAGGTCAGACAAGGCAAGGCCAGGCAAGGCCATGCCATGCCAGGCCAGGCCAAACCAGACTAGACCAGGCCAGGCAAGACCAGGCCATGCCATGCCAGGCAAGGCAAGGCCAGACCAGGAAAGGCTAGCCCAGGAAAGGCCAGACCAGACCAGGAAAGGCCAGGCCAGGCAAGGACAGGCCAGGCAAGGCAAGGCCAGGCAAGGCCAGGCCAGGCCAGGCCAGGCAAGGCCAGGCCAGGCCACTCCAGGCCAGGCCAGGCCAGGGCAGGTCAGGCCAGGCCAGGCCAGGGCAGGTCAGGCAAGGCCAGGCCATGCCATGCCAGGCAAGGCAAGGCCAGACCAGGAAAGGTTAACCCAGGAAAGGCCAGACCAGCCCAGGAAAGGCCAGGCCAGACCAGGCCAGGAAAAGCAAGGCCAGGCCAGGGAAGTTCAGGCCAGGCCAGGAAAGGCCAGACCAGCCCACTCCAGGCCAGGATAGGCCAGGCCAGGCAAGGCCAGGCCAGGCCACTCGAGGCCAGGCAAGGCCCGGCCAGGCCAGGCAAGGCAAGGTTTGGTTTTCCTGTTTGAGTGCTTGATGGGTTCATTTCCATCAGTGCAAATTGTTTGTGAAATGGAGTTCTCATTTCAAGTTTATTGCCTGGGGGCTAGAGTGTGGGATTTTTGCTGTAATCAGTAACGCTTTTCAGCTGCAAGAGTCAGCTCTGTTAATTAATGTATTGCAGGTGCACCCAGAGAGGAAGTCTCTGTTAATTAATGTATTGCAGGTGCACCCAGAGAGGAAGTTTACAGCAAGGAGTTGACTTGCAGGCATGGAACATTTTGTTTCGAATGCAAGTCCTGGGCGTCTTAACAAAACACCAGGACAGACAAGGCAAGGCCAGGCCAGGCCAGGCAAGGCCAGACTAGGCCAGGCAAGGACAGGCAAGGCCAGACAATGCCAGGCAAGGCAAGGCCAGGCCAGGCTAGGCTAGAAAAGTCCAGGCCAGGAGATGCCAGGGAAGGCCAGGCCAGGCAAGGCCAGGTCAGGGAAGGCCAGGCAAGGCTATGCAAGGGCAGGCCAGGAAAAGCCAGGCCAGGCCAGGCAAGGCTAGGCAAGGCCAGGCCAGAACAGGTAAGGCCAGGCCAGGTTAGGCCAGGCCAGGTTAGGAATGGCCAGGCAAGTCCAGGCCAGGAAAGACAAGGCCAGGCCAGGCCCCTCCAGGCCAGGCCAGGCCAGGTCAGGCCAGGCAAGGCCAGGCCATGCCAGGCAAGGCAAGGCCAGGATAGGCAAGGCAAGGCCACACCAGGCCAGGAAAGGCCTGGAAAGCCAGGCCAGGCCGGGCTAGGAAAGGCCAGGCCAGGCTAGTAAAGGCCAGGCCAGTGCAGGCCAGGCCAGGATAGGCCAGGCCATGCCATGCCAGGCCAGGCCATGCCATGCCAGGCCAGGCCAAACCAGACCAGGCCAGGCCATGAAATGCCACGCCAGGCCTGGCCAGGCCAGAAAAGGTAAGGCCAGGCAAGGCCATGCCAAACCAGACCAGACCAGGCCAGGCAAGACCAGGCCATGCCATGCCAGGCAAGGCAAGGCCAGACCAGGAAAGGCTAGGCCAGGAAAGGCCAGACCAGACCAGGAAAGGTCAGGCCAGGCCATGCCAGACCAGGCCAGGCAAGGCCAGGTCACTCCAGGCCAGGGAAGGCCAGGCCACTCCAGGCCAGGCAAGGCCAGGCCACGCCAGGCCAGGGAAGGCCAGACTAGGTAAGTCAAGGCCAGGCCAGGCCAGGCAAGGCCAGGTCAGGCCAGAAAAGCCAGGCCAGGCCGGGCTAGAAAAGGCCAGGCCAGGCCAGGCCAGGCTAGGAAAGGCCAGGCAAGGGCAGGCCAGGCCAGGAAAGGCCAGGCCAGGCCAGGCAAGGCCATGCCAGGCCATGCCAAACCAGACCAGACCAGTCCATGCCATGCCAGGCCAGGCCAAACCAGACCAGACCAGGCCAGGCAAGACCAGGCCAGGCCATGAAAGGCCACGCCAGGCCAGGCCAGGTCAGACAAGGCAAGGCCAGGCAAGGCCATGCCATGCCATGCCAGGCAAGGCAAGGCCAGACCAGGAAAGGCTAACCCAGGAAAGGCCAGACCAGCCCAGGAAAGGCCAGGCCAGACCAGGCCAGGAAAAGCAAGGCCAGGCCAGGGAAGTTCAGGCCAGGCCAGGAAAGGCCAGACCAGCCCACTCGAGGCCAGGCAAGGCCCGGCCAGGCCAGGCAAGGCAAGGTTTGGTTTTCCTGTTTGAGTGCTTGATGGGTTCATTTCCATCAGTGCAAATTGTTTGTGAAATGGAGTTCTTATTTCAAGTTTATTGCATGGGGGCTAGAGTGTGGGATTTTTGCTCTAATTAGTAACGCTTTTCAGCTGCAAGAGTCAGCTCTGTTAATTAATGTATTGCAGGTGCACCCAGAGAGGAAGTTTACAGCAAGGAGTTGACTTGCAGGCATGGAACATTTTGTTTGGAATGCAAGTCCTTTGCGTCTTAACAAAAGGCAAGGCCAGGCCAGGCAAGGCAAGGCCAGGCCAGGCTAGGCTAGGAAAGGCCAGGCCAGGAAAAGCCAGGGAAGGCGATCCCAGGTCAGGGAAGGCCAGGCAAGGCAAGGCCAGGTTAGGCCAGGCCAGACCAGGTCAGGGTAGGAAAGGGCAGGCCAGGCCACTCCAGGCCAGGCAAGGCCAGGACAGGCAAGACCAGGCCACTCCACGCCAGGCAAGGCCAGGCCATGCCAGGCCAGGGAAGGCCAGACTAGGTAAGTCAAGGCCAGGCAAGGCCAGGCAAGGCCAGGTCAGGCCAGAAAAGCCAGGCCAGGCCGGGCTAGAAAAGGCCAGGCCAGGCCAGGCCAGGCTAGGAAAGGCCAGGCAAGGGCAGGCCAGGCCAGGAAAGGCCAGGCCTGGCCAGCCAAGGCCATGCCAGGCCATGCCAAACCAGACCAGACCAGGCCATGCCATGCCAGGCCAGGCCAAACCAGACCAGACCAGGCCAGGCAAGACCAGGCCAGGCCATGAAAGGCTACGCCAGGCCAGGCCAGGTCAGACAAGGCAAGGCCAGGCAAGGCCATGCCATGCCAGGCCAGGCCAAACCAGACTAGACCAGGCCAGGCAAGACCAGGCCATGCCATGCCAGGCAAGGCAAGGCCAGACCAGGAAAGGCTAGCCCAGGAAAGGCCAGACCAGACCAGGAAAGGCCAGGCCAGGCAAGGACAGGCCAGGCCAGGCAAGGCCAGGCAAGGCAAGGCCAGGCAAGGCCAGGCCAGGCCAGGCCAGGCAAGGCCAGGCCAGGCCACTCCAGGCCAGGCCAGGCCAGGGCAGGTCAGGCCAGGCCAGGCCAGGGCAGGTCAGGCAAGGCCAGGCCATGCCATGCCAGGCAAGGCAAGGCCAGACCAGGAAAGGTTAACCCAGGAAAGGCCAGACCAGCCCAGGAAAGGCCAGGCCAGACCAGGCCAGGAAAAGCAAGGCCAGGCCAGGGAAGTTCAGGCCAGGCCAGGAAAGGCCAGACCAGCCCACTCCAGGCCAGGATAGGCCAGGCCAGGCAAGGCCAGGCCAGGCCACTCGAGGCCAGGCAAGGCCCGGCCAGGCCAGGCAAGGCAAGGTTTGGTTTTCCTGTTTGAGTGCTTGATGGGTTCATTTCCATCAGTGCAAATTGTTTGTGAAATGGAGTTCTCATTTCAAGTTTATTGCCTGGGGGCTAGAGTGTGGGATTTTTGCTGTAATCAGTAACGCTTTTCAGCTGCAAGAGTCAGCTCTGTTAATTAATGTATTGCAGGTGCACCCAGAGAGGAAGTCTCTGTTAATTAATGTATTGCAGGTGCACCCAGAGAGGAAGTTTACAGCAAGGAGTTGACTTGCAGGCATGGAACATTTTGTTTCGAATGCAAGTCCTGGGCGTCTTAACAAAACACCAGGACAGACAAGGCAAGGCCAGGCCAGGCCAGGCAAGGCCAGACTAGGCCAGGCAAGGACAGGCAAGGCCAGACAATGCCAGGCAAGGCAAGGCCAGGCCAGGCTAGGCTAGAAAAGTCCAGGCCAGGAGATGCCAGGGAAGGCCAGGCCAGGCAAGGCCAGGTCAGGGAAGGCCAGGCAAGGCTATGCAAGGGCAGGCCAGGAAAAGCCAGGCCAGGCCAGGCAAGGCTAGGCAAGGCCAGGCCAGGAAAGACAAGGCCAGGCCAGGCCCCTCCAGGCCAGGCCAGGCCAGGTCAGGCCAGGCAAGGCCAGGCCATGCCAGGCAAGGCAAGGCCAGGCCACACCAGGCCAGGAAAGGGCAGGAAAGCCAGGCCAGGCCAGGCTAAAAAGGGCCAGGGCAGGCCAGGCCAGGAAAGGCCAGGCCAGGCTAGTAAAGGCTAGGCCAGGGCAGGACAGGCCAGGCCAGGAAAGGCCAGGCTAGGCATCGCCAGGCCAGGCCACTCCAGGCCAGGCAAGGCAAGGCCAAGCAAGGCCAGGCCAGGCCACTCCAGGCCTGGCAAGGCCAGGCCATGCCAGGAAAGGCAATACCAGGCCAGGGCAGGTTAGGCACAGCCAGGCAAGGACTGGCCATGCCATGGCAGGCAAGGCAAGGCCAGGCCATGCCAGGCAAGGACAGGCCAGGCCAGGCAAGGTTTGGGTTTCCTGTTTGAGTGCTTGATGGGTTCATTTCCATCAGTGCAAATTGTTTGTGAAATGGAGTTCTCATTTCAAGTTTATTGCCTGGGGGCTAGAGTGTGGGATTTTTGCTCTAATTAGTAACGCTTTTCAGCTGCAAGAGTCAGCTCTGTTAATTAATGTATTGCAGGTGCACCCAGAGAGAAAGTCTCTGTTAATTAATGTATTGCAGGTGCACCCAGAGAGGAAGTGAGAGGAAGTCTCTGTTAATTAATGTATTGCAGGTGCACCCAGAGAGGAAGTTTACAGCAAGGAGGTGACTTGCAGGCATGGAACATTTTGTTTGGAATGCAAGTCCTTTGCTTCTTAACAAAAGGCCAGGCCAGACAAGGCCAGGCCAGGGAAAGCCAGACCAGGTAAGTCAAGGAAAGGTCAGACCAGGAAAAGCCAGGCAAGGCTAGGGAAGGCCAGGCCAGGCCAGGCAAGGCCAGGTCAGGGAAGGCCAGGCTAGGAAAGGCCAGGCCAGGCCAGGGCAGGCTAGGCCAGGAAAGGCCAGGCAACTCCAGGCCAGGCCAGGCCAGACAAGACCAAGCCAGGAAAGGCCAGGCCAGGGCAGGGAAGGCCAGACCAGGTAAGTCAAGGCCAGGCCAGGCCAGGCCCGGTCAGGCAAGGCCAGGGAAGGCCAGGCCAAGCCAAGCCAGGTCAGACAAGGCAAGGCAAGGCCAGGCAAGACCAGGCCAGGCCAAACCAGACCAGACTAGACCAGGCCAGGCCATGAAAGGCCACGCCAGGCCAGGCAAGGCCAGAAAAAGCAAGGCCAGGCCAGGGAAGTTCAGGTAAGGCCAGACCAGACCAGACTAGACCAGGCCAGGCCATGAAAGGCCACGCCAGGCCAGGCAAGGCCAGAAAAAGCAAGGCCAGGCCAGGGAAGGTCAGGTAAGGCCAGACCAGACCAGGAAAGGCCAGGCCAGGCTCCTCTAGGTCAGGCAAGGCCAGGCCAGGCCAGACAAGGCAAGGCAAGGCCAGGCCAGGTCACTCCAAGCCAGGCAAGGCCAGGGCAGGCCAGGTCAGGCCAGGCAAGGCAAGGCCACGCCAGGCTAGGCTAGGAAAGGCTAGGCCAGGAAAGGCCAGGCCAGGCTAGTAAAGGTTAGGCCAGGCCAGGAAAGGCCAGGCCAGGCCACTCCAGGACAGGCAAGGCTAGGGAAGGCCAGGCCAGGCCAGGTCAGGGAAGGCCAGGCCAGGCCTGGCAAGGCAAGGCCAGGTTAGGCCAGGCCAGGTTAGGAAAGGCCAAACCAGGCCAGACCAGGAAAGGCCAGGCCAGGCTCCTCTAGGCCAGGCAAGGCCAGACCAGACAAGGCAAGGCCAGGCAAGGCCAGGCCAGGCCAGGTCACTCCAAGCCAGGCAAGGCCAGGGCAGGCCATGTCAGGCCAGGCAAGGCCAGGCCATGTCAGGAATGGCAAGGCCAGGCCATGCCAGGCAAGGCAAGGCCAGGCCAGGCAAGGCAAGGCCGCACCAGGCCAGGAAAGGGCAGGAACGCCAGGCCAGGCCAGGCTAAAAAAGGCCAGGCCAGGGCAGGCCAGGCCATGAAAGGGTAGGCCAGGAAAGGCCAGACCAGACCAGGAAAGGTCAGGCCAGGAAAGGCCAGGTCAGGGAAGGCCAGGCAAGGCAAGGCCAGGTTAGGCCAGGCCAGATGAGGCCAGGGTAGGAAAGGCTAGGCCAGGCCAGGCAAGTAAAGGCTAGGCCAGGCCAGGGCAGGCCAGGCCAGGCCACTCCAGGCCAGGCAAGGCTAGGCCAGGCCACTCCAGGCCAGGCAAGGCAAGGCCAAGCAAGGCCAGGCCAGACCACTCCAGGCCTGGCAAGGCCAGGCCATGCCAGGAGAGGCAATACCAGGCCAGGGCAGGTTAGGCACGGCCAGGCAAGGCAAGGTTTGGTTTTCCTGTTTGAGTACTTGATGGGTTCATTTCCATCAGTGCAAATTTTTGGTGAAATGGAGTTCTCATTTCAAGTTTATTGCATGGGGGCTAGAGTGTGGGATTTTTGTTCTAATTAGTAACGCTTTTCAGCTGCAAGAGTCAGCTCTGTTAATTAATGTATTGCAGGTGCACCCAGAGAGGAAGTCTCTGTTAATTAATGTATTGCAGGTGCACCCAGAGAGGAAGTTTACAGCAAGGAGTTGACTTGCAGGCATGGAATATTTTGTTTGGAATGCAAGTCCTTTGCTTCTTAACAAAAGGCCAGGGAAGGCAAGGCCAGGCCAGACCAGGAAAGGCCAGGCAAGGCCAGGTCACTCCAAGCCAGGCAAGGCCAGGGCAGGCCAGGTCAGGCCAGGCAAGGCCAGGCCATGCCAGGCAAGGCAAGGCCAGACCAGGCAAGGCAAAGCCGCACAAGGCCAGGAAAGGGCAGGAAAGCCAGGCCAGGCTAGGAAAGGCCAGGCCAGGGCAGGCCATGCCAGGAAAGACCAGGCCAGGCCAGGCAAGGCAAGGCCCAGCAAGGCTAGGAAAGGCCAGGCAAAGAAAGGCAAGGCCAGGCCAGGCAAGACCAGGCCATGCCATGCCACACCAGACCAGGCAAGACCAGGCCAGGCCAGGAAAGGCCAGGCCAGGAAAGGCCAGACAAGACCAGGAAAGGTCAGGCCAGACCAGGCCAGGAAAAGCAAGACTACGCCAGGCTAGGCTAGGAAAGGCTAGGCCAGGAAAGGCCAGGCCAGGATAGTAAAGGTTAGGCCAGGCCACTCCAGGCCAGGCCAGGACAGGCAAGGCTAGGGAAGGCAAGGCCAGGCCAGGTCAGGGAAGGCAAGGCCAGGCCTGGCAAGGCAAGGCCAGGTTAGGCCAGGCCAGGTTAGGAAAGGCCAAATCAGGCCAGACCAGGAAAGGCCAGGCCAGGTTAGGAAAGGCCAAATCAGGCCAGACCAGGAAAGGCCAGGCAAGGCCAGGCCAGGCCAGACAAGGCAAGGCCAGGCAAGGCCAGGCCAGGCCAGGTCACTCCAAGCCAGGCCAGGCCAGGGCAGGCCAGGTCAGGCCAGGCAAGGCAAGGCCAGGCCATGCCAGGCAAGGCAAGGCCAGGCAAGGCAAGGCCAGACCAGGGAAGGCAAGGCCGCACCAGGACAGGAAAGGGCAGGAAAGCCAGCCCAGGCCAGGCTAAAAAAGGCCAGGCCAGGAAAGGCCAGGCCAGGAAAGGCCAGGCCATGCCATGCCACGCCATTCCACGCCAGGCCAAACCAGACCAGACCAGGCCAGGCAAGACCAGGCCAGGCCAGGAAAGGCTAGGCCAGGAAAGGCCAGACCAGACCAGGAAAGGTCAGGCCAGACAAGGCCAGGAAAAGCAGGGCCAGGCAACTCCAGGCCAGGCAAGGCAAGCCAGGCCAGGCTAGGCTAGGAAAGGCCAGGCCAGGAGACGCCAGGGAAGGCCAGGCCAGGCAAGGCCAGGTCAGGGAAGGCCAGGCAAGGCAAGGCCAGGTTAGGCCAGGCCAGACGAGGCCAGGGTAGGAAAGGCTAGGCCAGGCAAGGCCAGGCCAGGCTAGTAAAGGCTAGGCCAGGCCAGGGCAGGCCATGCCAGGAAAGGCCAGGCCAAGCAAGGCCAGGCCAGATCACTCCAGGCCTGGCAAGACCAGGCCATGCCGGGAAAGGCAATACCAGGCCAGGGCAGGTTAGGCACGGCCAGGCAAGGCCAGGCCATGCCATGGCAGGCAAGGCAAGGCCAGCCCATGCCAGGCAAGGCCAGGCCAGGCAAGGCAAGGTTTGGTTTTCCTGTTTGAGTGCTTGATGGGTTCATTTCCATCAGTGCAAATTTTTGGTGAAATGGAGTTCTCATTTCAAGTTTATTGCCTGGGGGCTAGAGTGTGGGATTTTTGCTCTAATTAGTCACGCTTTTCAGCTGCAAGAGTCAGCTCTGTTAATTAATGTATTGCAGGTGCACCCAGAGAGGAAGTCTCTGTTAATTAATGATGTATTGCAGGTGCACCCAGAGAGGAAGTTTACAGCAAGGAGGTGACTTGCAGGCATGGAACATTTTGTTTGGAATGCAAGTCCTTTGCTTCTTAACTAAAGGCCAGGCCAGACAAGGCAAGGCCAGGCCAGGCCAGGGAAAGCCAGACCAGGTAAGTCAAGGAAAGGCCAGGCCAGAAAAGGCCAGGCAAGGCCAGGCAAGGCTAGGGAAGACCAGGCCAGGCAAGGCCAGGTCCGGGAAGGCCAGGCCAGGCCTGGCAAGGCAAGGCCAGGCTAGGCCAGGCCAGGCTAGGAAAGGCCAGGCCAGGCTAGTAAAGGCTAGGCCAGGGCAGGCCAGGCCAGGCCAGGAAAGGCCAGGCTAGGCATCGCCAGGCCAGGCCACTCCAGGCCAGGCAAGGCAAGGCCAAGCAAGGCCAGGCCAGGCCACTCCAGGCCTGGCAAGGCCAGGCCATGCCAGGAAAGGCAATACCAGGCCAGGGCAGGTTAGGCACAGCCAGGCAAGGCAAGGCCAGGCCATGCCAGGCAAGGACAGGCCAGGCCAGGCAAGGTTTGGTTTTCCTGTTTGAGTGCTTGATGTGTTCATTTCCATCAGTGCAAATTGTTTGTGAAATGGAGTTCTCATTTCAAGTTTATTGCCTGGGGGCTAGAGTGTGGGATTTTTGCTCTAATTAGTAACGCTTTTCAGCTGCAAGAGTCAGCTCTGTGAATTAATGTATTGCAGGTGCACCCAGAGAGGAAGTCTCTGTTAATTAATGTATTGCAGGTGCACCCAGAGAGGAAGTTTACAGCAAGGAGGTGACTTGCAGGCATGGAACATTTTGTTTGGAATGCAAGTCCTTTGCTTCTTAACAAAAGGCCAGGCCAGACAAGACCAGGCCAGGGAAAGCCAGACCAGGTAAGTCAAGGAAAGGTCAGACCAGGAAAAGCCAGGCAAGGCTAGGGAAGGCCAGGCCAGGCCAGGCAAGGCCAGGTCAGGGAAGGCCAGGCTAGGAAAGGCCAGGCCAGGCCAGGGCAGGCCAGGCCAGGAAAGGCCAGGCAACTCCAGGCCAGGCCAGGCCAGACAAGACCAAGTCAGGAAAGGCCAGGCCAGGGCAGGGAAGGCCAGACCAGGTAAGTCAAGGCCAGGCCAGGCCAGGCCCGGTCAGGCAAGGCTAGGGAAGGCCAGGCCAGGCAAGGCCCAGCCACGAAAGGCCAGGCCAGGCCAGGCCACTCCAGGCCACGGAAGGCCAGGCCAAGCCAAGCCAGGCCAGACAAGGCAAGGCAAGGCCAGGCAAGACCAGGCCAGGCCAAACCAGACCAGACTAGACCAGGCCAGGCCATGAAAGGCCACGCCAGGCCAGGCAAGGCCAGAAAAAGCAAGGCCAGGCCAGGGAAGGTCAGGTAAGGCCAGACCAGACCAGACTAGACCAGGCCAGGCCATGAAAGGCCACGCCAGGCCAGGCAAGGCCAGAAAAAGCAAGGCCAGGCCAGGGAAGGTCAGGTAAGGCCAGACCAGACCAGGAAAGGCCAGGCCAGGCTCCTCTAGGTCAGGCAAGGCCAGGCCAGGCCAGACAAGGCAAGGCAAGGCCAGGCCAGGTCACTCCAAGCAAGGCAAGGCCAGGGCAGGCCAGGTCAGGCCAGGCAAGGCAAGGCCACACCAGGCTAGGCTAGGAAAGGCTAGGCCAGGAAAGGCCAGGCCAGGCGAGTAAAGGTTAGGCCAGGCCAGGAAAGGCCAGGCCAGGCCACTCCAGGCCAGGCCAGGACAGGCAAGGCTAGGGAAGGCCAGGCCAGGCCAGGCCAGGTCAGGGAAGGCCAGGCCAGGCCTGGCAAGGAAAGGCCAGGTTAGGCCAGGCCAGGTTAGGAAAGGCCAAACCAGGCCAGACCAGGAAAGGCCAGGCCAGGCTCCTCTAGGCCAGGCAAGGCCAGGCCAGACAAAGCAAGGCCAGGCAAGGCCAGGCCAGGCCAGGTCACTCCAAGCCAGGCAAGGCCAGGGCAGGCCATGTCAGGCCAGGCAAGGCCAGGCCATGTCAGGCCTGGCCAGGCCATGCCAGGCAAGGCAAGGCCAGGCCAGGCAAGGCAAGGCCGCACCAGGCCAGGAAAGGGCAGGAACGCCAGGCCAGGCCAGGCTAAAAATGGCCAGGCCAGGGCAGGCCAGGCCATGAAAGGGTAGGCCAGGAAAGGCCAGACCAGACCAGGAAAGGTCAGGCCAGGAAAGGCCAGGTCAGGGAAGGCCAGGCAAGGCAAGGCCAGGTTAGGCCAGGCCAGATGAGGCCAGGGTAGGAAAGGCTAGGCCAGGCCAGGTTAGTAAAGGCTAGGCCAGGCCAGGGCAGGCCAGGCCAGGCCACTCCAGGCCAGGCAAGGCAAGGCCAAGCAAGGCCAGGCCAGACCACTCCAGGCCTGGCAAGGCCAGGCCATGCCAGGAGAGGCAATACCAGGCCAGGGCAGGTTAGGCACGGCCAGGCAAGGCAAGGTTTGGTTTTCCTGTTTGAGTACTTGATGGGTTCATTTCCATCAGTGCAAATTTTTGGTGAAATGGAGTTCTCATTTCAAGTTTATTGCATGGGGGCTAGAGTGTGGGATTTTTGTTCTAATTAGTAACACTTTTCAGCTGCAAGAGTCAGCTCTGTTAATTAATGTATTGCAGGTGCACCCAGAGAGGAAGTCTCTGTTAATTAATGTATTGCAGGTGCACCCAGAGAGGAAGTTTACAGCAAGGAGTTGACTTGCAGGCATGGAATATTTTGTTTGGAATGCAAGTCCTTTGCTTCTTAACAAAAGGCCAGGGAAGGCAAGGCCAGGCCAGGCCAGGAAAGGCCAGGCAAGGCCAGGTCACTCCAAGCCAGGCAAGGCCAGGGCAGGCCAGGTCAGGCCAGGCAAGGCCAGGCCATGCCAGGCAAGGCAAGGCCAGACCAGGCAAGGCAAGGCCCCACAAGGCCAGGAAAGGGCAGGAAAGCCAGGCCAGGCTAGGAAAGGCCAGGCCAGGGCAGGCCATGCCAGGAAAGACCAGGCCAGGCCAGGCAAGGCAAGGCCCAGCAAGGCTAGGAAAGGCCAGGCAAAGAAAGGCAAGGCCAGGCCAGGCAAGACCAGGCCATGCCATGCCACACCAGACCAGGCAAGACCAGGCCAGGCCAGGAAAGGCTAGGCCAGGAAAGGCTAGGCCAGGAAAGGCCAGACCAGACCAGGAAAGGTCAGGCCAGACAAGGCCAGGAAAAGCAGGGCCAGGCCACTCCAGGCCAGGCAAGGCAAGCCAGGCCAGGCTAGGCTAGGAAAGGCCAGGCCAGGAGACGCCAGGGAAGGCCAGGCCAGGCAAGGCCAGGTCAGGGAAGGCCAGGCAAGGCAAGGCCAGGTTAGGCCAGGCCAGACGAGGCCAGGGTAGGAAAGGCTAGGCCAGGCAAGGCCAGGCCAGGCTAGTAAAGGCTAGGCCAGGTCAGGGCAGGCCATGCCAGGAAAGGCCAGGCCAAGCAAGGCCAGGCCAGATCACTCCAGGCCTGGCAAGACCAGGCCATGCCAGGAAAGGCAATACCAGGCCAGGGCAGGTTAGGCACGGCCAGGCAAGGCCAGGCCATGCCATGGCAGGCAAGGCAAGGCCAGCCCATGCCAGGCAAGGCCAGGCCAGGCAAGGCAAGGTTTGGTTTTCCTGTTTGAGTGCTTGATGGGTTCATTTCCATCAGTGCAAATTTTTGGTGAAATGGAGTTCTCATTTCAAGTTTATTGCCTGGGGGCTAGAGTGTGGGATTTTTGTTCTAATTAGTAACACTTTTCAGCTGCAAGGGTCAGCTCTGTTAATTAATGTATTGCAGGTGCACCCAGAGAGGAAGTTTACAGCAAGGAGGTGACTTGCAGGCATGGAACATTTTGTTTGGAATGCAAGTCCTTTGCTTCTTAACAAAAGGCCAGGCCAGACAAGGAAAGGCCAGGCCAGGCCAGGGAAAGCCAGACCAGGTAAGTCAAGGAAAGGCCAGGCCAGAAAAGGCCAGGCAAGGCCAGGCAAGGCTAGGGAAGACCAGGCCAGGCAAGGCCAGGTCCGGGAAGGCCAGGCCAGGCCAGACCAGGAAAGGCCAGGCCAGGCTCCTCCAGGCCAGGCAAGGCCAGGCCAGGCCAGACAAGGCAAGGCCAGGCAAGGCCAGACCAGGTCACTCCAAGCCAGGCAAGGCAAGGTCAGGCCAGGCAAGGCCAGGCCAGGGCAGGCAAGGCAAGGCCGCACCAGGCCAGGAAAGGGCAGTAAAGCCAGGCCAGGCCAGGCCAGGAAAGGCCAGGCAAGGGCAGGCCATGACATGCCACGCCAGGCCAAACCAGACCAGGCCAGGCAAGACCAGGCCAGGCCATGAAAGAATAGGCCAGGAAAGGCCAGACCAGACCAGGAAAAGTCAGGCCAGACCAGGCCAGGAAAAGCAAGGAGAGGCCACGGAAGGTCAGGCCAGGCCAGGCAAGGCAAGCCAGGCCAGGTCAGACGAGGCCAGGGTAGGAAAGGCTAGGCGAAGCCAGGCCAGGGCAGGCCAGGCCATGCCACTCCAGGCCAGGCAAGGCCAGTCCAGGCCACTCCAGGCCAGGCAAGGCAAGGCCAGGCCAATCCAGGCAAGGCAAGGCCAGGTTAGGCCAGGCCAGGCCAGGCTAGGAAAGGCCAGGCCACGGCAGGCCAGGCAAGGCAAGGTTTGGTTTTCCTGTTTGAGTGCTTGATGGGTTCATTTCCATCAGTGCAAATTTTTTGTGAAATGGAGTTCTCATTTCAAGTTTATTGCATGGGGGCTAGAGTGTGGGATTTTTGCTCTAATTAGTCACGCTTTTCAGCTGCAAAAGTCAGCTCTGTTAATTAATGTATTGCAGGTGCACCCAGAGAGGAAGTTTACAGCAAGGAGGTGACTTGCAGGCATGGAACATTTTGTTTGGAATGCAAGTCCTTTGCTTCTTAACAAAAGGCCAGGCCAGACAAGGCAAGGCCAGGCCAGGCCAGGGAAAGCCAGACCAGGTAAGTCAAGGAAAGGCCAGACCAGGAAAAGCCAGGCAAGGCTAGGCAAGGCCAGGCCAGGCCAGGCAAGGCCAGGTCAGGGAAGGCCAGGCCAGGCAAGGCCAGGCCAGGCTAGGAAAGGCCAGGCCAGGCCAGGCCAGGGCAGGCCAGGCCAGGCTGGGTAAGGCCAGGCCAGGCTAGGCCAGGCCAGGCAAGGACAGGCCAGGTCATTCCAAGCCAGGCAAGGCTAGGGCAGGCCAGGTCAGGCCAGGCAAGGCCAGGCCATGCCAGGCAAGGCAAGGCCGCACCAGGCCAGGAAAGGGCAGGAAAGCCAGGCCAGGCTAGGAAAGGCCAGGCCAGGGCAGGCCAGGCCAGGGCAGGCCTGGCCAGGAAAGGCAAGGCCATGCCATGCCACGCCATGCCACGCCAGGCCAAACCAGACCAGGCTAGGCAAGACCAGGCCAGGCCAGGCAAGGCAAGGCCCAGCAAGGCTAGGAAAGGCCAGGCCAGGCAAGACCAGGCCAGGCCAGGAAAGGCCAGTCCAGGAAAGGCCAGACAAGACCAGGAAAGGTCAGGCCAGACCAGGCCAGGAAAACCAAGGCCAGGCCACGGAAGGTCAGGCCAGGCCAGGCCACTCCAAGCCAGGCCACGCCAGGCAAGACCAGGCAAGGCAAGGAAAGGCCAGGCCAGGCTAGGCTAGGAAAGGCTAGGCTAGGAAATGCCAGGCCAGGCCAGGCAAGGCCAGGCCAGGCTAGGAAAGGCCAGGCCACGGCAGGCCAGGCCAGGCAAGGTTTGGTTTTCCTGTTTGAGTGCTTGATGGGTTCATTTCCATCAGTGCAAATTGTTTGTGAAATGGAGTTCTCATTTTAAGTTTATTGACTGGGGGCTAGAGTGTGGGATTTTTGCTCTAATTAGTCACGCTTTTCAGCTGCAAGGGTCAGCTCTGTCAATTAATGTATTGCAGGTGCACCCAGAGAGGAAGTCTCTGTTAATTAATGTATTGCAGGTGCACCCAGAGAGGAAGTCTCTGTTAATTAATGTATTGCAGGTGCACCCAGAGAGGAAGTTTACAGCAAGGAGGTGACTTGCAGGCATGGAACATTTTGTTTGGAATGCAAGTCCTTTGCTTCTTAACAAAAGGCCAGGCCAGACAAGGCCAGGCCAGACAAGGAAAGGCCAGGCCAGGCCAGGGAAAGCCCGAGCAGGTAAGTCAAGGAAAGGCCAGACCAGGAAAAGCCAGGCAAGGCCAGGCAAGGCCAGGCCAGGCAAGGCAAGGTTTGGTTTTCCTGTTTGAGTGCTTGATGTGTTCATTTCCATCAGTGCAAATTTTTTGTGAAATGGAGTTCTCATTTCAAGTTTATTGCCTGGGGGCTAGAGTGTGGGATTTTTGCTCTAATTAGTCACGCTTTTCAGCTGCAAGAGTCAGCTCTGTTAATTAATATATTGCAGGTGCACCCAGAGAGGAAGTTTACAGCAAGGAGGTGACTTGCAGGCATGGAACATTTTGTTTGGAATGCAAGTCCTTTGCTTCTTAACAAAAGGCCAGGTCAGAAAAGGCCAGGCCAGAGAAGGCAAGGTCAGGCCAGGCCAGGGAAAGCCAGACCAGGTAAGTCAAGGAAAGGCCAGACCAGGAAAAGCCAGGCAAGGCTAGGGAAGGCCAGGCCAGGCCAGGGAAGGCCAGGTCACGGAAGGCCAGCCAGTCAAGGCCAGGCCAGGCTAGGAAAGGCCAGGCCAGGTCAGGGCAGGCCAGGCCAGGCTGGGTAAGGCCAGGCCAGGCTAGGCCAGGCCAGGAAAGGCCAGGCCACTCCAGGCCAGGCCAGGCCAGGCTGGGTAAGGCCAGGCCAGACAAGACCAATTCAGGCAAGGTCAGGCCAGGGCAGGGAAGGACAGACCAGGTAAGTCAAGGCCAGGCCAGGGCAGGGAAGGACAGACCAGGTAAGTCAAGGCCAGGCCAGGCCAGGCCAGGCCCGATCAGGCAAGGCTAGGGAAGGCCAGGCCAGACAAGGCCCAGCCACAAAAGGCCAGGCCAGGCCAAGCCAAGCCAGGCCATGAAAGGCAACACCAGGCCAGGCAAGGCCAGGAAAAGCAAGGCCAGGCCAGGGAAGGTCAGCTAAGGCCAGACCAGACCAGGAGAGGTCAGGCCAGGCCAGGCCTGGCAAGGCAAGGCCAGGTTAGGCCAGGCCAGACCAGGAAAGGCCAGGCAAGGCCAGGCCAGGTCACTCCAAGCCAGGCAAGGCCATGCCATGCCAGGCCAGGCAAGGCAAGGCCAGGCCAGGCAAGGCAAGGCCAGACCAGGCAAGGCAAGGCCGCACCAGGCCAGGAAAGGGCAGGAAAGCCAGGGCAGGCCAGGCCAGGGCAGGCCAGGCCAGGAAAGGCCAGGCCATGCCATGCCATACCACGCCATGCCACGCCAGGACAAACCAGACCAGACCAGGCTAGGCAAGACCAGGCCAGGCCAGGCAAGGCAAGGCCCAGCAAGGCTAGGAAAGGCCATGCTATGCCACGCCAGGCCAGGCAAGACCAGGCCATGCTATGCCACGCCAGGCCAGGCAAGACCAGGCCAGGCTAGGAAAGACCAGGCCAGGCCAGGCAAGGCCAGGCCAGGTCACTCCAAGCCAGGAAAGGCAAGGCCAGGCCAGGCAAGGCAAGGCCGCACCAGGCCAGGAAAGGGCAGGAAAGCCAGGCCAGGCTAGGAAAGGCCAGGCCAGGGCAGGCCAGGCCAAACTAGACCAGACCAGGCTAGGCAAGACCAGGCCAGGCCAGGCAAGGCAAGGCCCAGCAAGGCTAGGAAAGGCCAGGCAAGGAAAGGCCAGGCCAGGCAAGACCAAGCCATGCCATGCCACGCCAGGCCAGGCAAGACCAGGCCAGGTTAGGAAAGGCCAGGCCAGGCTAGGAAAGGCCAGGCCAGGCCAAGCAAGGCCAGGCCAGACCACTCTAGGCCAGGCCAGGCCAGACAAGGCAAGGCCAGGCAAGGCCAGGCCAGGTCACTCCAAGCCAGGCAAGGCCAGGCCAGGTCACTCCAAGCCAGGCAAGGCCAGGGCAGGCCATGTCAGGCCAGGCAAGGCAAGGCCAGGCCAGGCAAGGCAAGGCCAGACCAGGCAAGGCAAGGCCGCACCAGGCCAGGAAAGCGCAGGAAAGCCAGGCCAGACCAGGCTAAAAAAGGCCAGGCCAGGGCAGGCCAGGCCAGGAAAGGCCAGGCAAGGGCAGGCCAGGCCAGGAAAGGCCAGGCCATGCCATGCCACGCCATGCCACGCCAGGCCAAACAAGACCAGACCAGACCAGGCCAGGCCATGAAAGGCTAGGCCAGGAAAGGCCAGACAAGACCAGGAAAGGTCAGGCCAGACCAGGCCAGGAAAAGCAAGACCAGGCCACTCCAGGCCAGGCCACGCAAGGCCAGGCCAGGCCAGGCAAGGCAAGCCAGGCCAGCCTAGGCTAGGAAAGGCCAGGCCAGGAGACGCCAGGGAAGGCAAGGCCAGGTCAGGGAAGGCCAGGCAAGGCAAGGCCAGGTTAGGCAAGGCCAGGAGACGCCAGGAAAGGCAATACCAGGCCAGGGCAGGTTAGGCACGGCCAGGCAAGGCAAGGCAAGGTTTGGTTTTCCTGTTTGAGTGCTTGATGGGTTCATTTACATCAGTGCAAATTTTTTCTGAAATGGAGTTCTCATTTCAAGTTTATTGCCTGGGGGCTAGAGTGTGGGATTTTTGCTCTAATTAGTAACGCTTTTCAGCTGCAAGAGTCAGCTCTGTTAATTAATGTATTGCAGGTGCACCCAGAGAGGAAGTCTCTGTTAATTCATGTATTGCAGGTGCACCCAGAGAGGAAGTTTACAGCAAGGAGGTGACTTGCAGGCATGGAACATTTTGTTTGGAATGCAAGTCCTTTGCTTCTTAACAAAAGGCCAGGCCAGACAAGGCCAGGCCAGACAAGGCAAGGCAAGGCCAGGCCAGGCCAGGGAAAGCCAGACCAGGTAAGTCAAGGAAAGGCCAGACCAGGAAAAGCCAGGCAAGGCCAGGCAAGGCTAGGGAAGGCCAGGCCAGGCCAAGGAAAGCCAGGCCAGAGCAGGCCAGGCTGGGTAAGGCCAGGCCAGGCTAGGCCAGGCCAGGGAAGGCCAGGCCACTCCAGGCCAGGCCAGGCCAGACAAGACCAAGCCAGGCAAGACCAGGCCAGACAAGGCAAGGCAAGTCAGGCGAGGCCAGGGTAGGAAAGTCTAGGCCAGGCCAGGCCACTCCAGGCCAGGCCAGGCCACTCCAGGCCAGGGCAGGCCACTCCAGGCCAGGCAAGGCAAGGCCAGGCCAATCCAGGCAAGGCAAGGCCAGGTTAGGTCAGGCCAGGCCAGGCCAGGCTAGGAAATGCCAGGCCAGGCCAGGCTAGGAAAGGCCAGGCCAGGCAAGGTTTGGTTTTCCTGTTTGAGTGCTTGATGTGTTCATTTCCATCAGTGCAAATTTTTTGTGAAATGGAGTTCTCATTTCAAGTTTATTGCCTGGGGGCTAGAGTGTGGGATTTTTGCTCTAATTAGTCATGCTTTTCAGCTGCAAGAGTCAGCTCTGTTAATTAATGTATTGCAGGTGCACCCAGAGATGAAGTCTCTGTTAATTAATGTATTGCAGGTGCACCCAGAGAGGAACTTTACAGCAAGGAGGTGACTTGCAGGCATGGAACATTTTGTTTCGAATGCAAGTCCTTTGCTTCTTAACAAAAGGCCAGGCCAGACAAGGCAAGGCCAGGCCAGGCCAGGGAAAGCCAGACCAGATAAGTCAAGGAAAGGCCAGACCAGGAAAAGCCAGGCAAGGCCAGGCAAGGCTAGGGAAGGCCAGGCCAGGCAAGGCCAGACCAGGCAAGGCTAGGGAAGGCCAGGCCCGGTCAGGCAAGGCTAGGGAAGGCCAGGCCAGGCAAGGCCCAGCCACGAAAGGCCAGGCCAGGCAAGACCAGGCCAGGCCAAACCAGACCAGACTAGAGCAGGCCAGGCCATGAAAGGCCACGCCAGGCCAGGCAAGGCCAGGAAAAGCAAGGCCAGGCCAGGGAAGGTCAGGTAAGGCCAGACCAGACCAGGAAAGGTCAGGCCAGGCTAGGCCAGGTCACTCCAAGCCAGGCAAGGCCAGGTCAGGCCAGGCAAGGCCAGGCCATGCCAGGAAAGGCAATACCAGGCCAGGGCAGGTTAGGCACGGCCAGGCAAGGCCAGGCCATGCCACGCAAGGCCAGGCCAGGCAAGGCAAGGTTTGGTTTTTCTGTTTGAGTGCTTGATGGGTTCATTTCCATCAGTGCAAATTTTTTGTGAAATGGAGTTCTCATTTCAAGTTTATTGCCTGGGGGCTAGAGTGTGGGATTTTTGCTCTAATTAGTCACGCTTTTCAGCTGCAAGAGTCAGCTCTGTTAATTAATGTATTGCAGGTGCACCCAGAGAGGAAGTTTACAGCAAGGAGGTGACTTGCAGGCATGGAACATTTTGTTTGGAATGCAAGTCCTTTGCTTCTTCACAAAAGGCCAGGCCAGACAAGGCCAGGCCAGAGAAGGCAAGGCCAGGCCAGGCCAGGGAAAGCCAGAACAGGTAAGTCAAGGAAAGGCCAGGCTAGGGAAGGCAAGGCCAGGCCAGGCAAGGCCAGGTCCGGGAAGGCCAGGCCAGGCCTGGCAAGGCAAGGCCAGGTTAAGCCAGGCCAGGCTAGGAAAGGCCAGGCCAGGCCAGACCAGGAAAGGCCAGGCCAGGCTCCTCCAGGCCAGACAAGGCCAGGCCAGACAAGGCAAGGCCAGACCAGGTCACTCCAAGCCAGGCAAGGCCAGGTCAGGCCAGGCAAGGCAAGGCCAGGCCATGCCAGGCAAGGCAAGGCAAGGCCAGGCCAGGCAAGGCAAGGCCGCACCAGGCCAGGAAAGGGCAGCAAAGCCAGGCCAGGCCAGGCTAGGAAAGGCCAGGCCAGGAAAGGCCAGGCCAGGCCATGAAAGAATAAGCCAGGAAAGGCCAGACCAGACCAGGAAAGGTCAGGCCAGAAAAAGCAAGGAGAGGCCACGGAAGGTCAGGTCAGGCGAGGCCAGGCCAGGCAAGACCAGGCAAGGCAAGGCAAGCCAGGCCAGGCCAGACGAGGCCAGGGTAGGAAAGGCTAGGCCAGGCAAAGCCAGGCCAGGCTAGTAAAGGCTAGGCCAGGTCAGGGAAGGCCAGGCCATGCCACTCCAGGCCAGGGCAGGCCAGGCCATGCCACTCCAGGCCAGGCAAGGCCAGGCCAGGCCACTCCAGGCAAGGCAAGGCCAGGCCACTCCAGGCAAGGCAAGGCCAGGCCAATCCAGGCAAGGCAAGGCCAGGTTAGGCCAGGCCAGGCAAGGCCAGGCCAGGCTAGGAAATGCCAGGCAAGGCCAGGCCAGGCTAGGAAAGGCCAGGCCACGGCAGGCCAGGCCAGGCAAGGTTTGGTTTTCCTGTTTGAATGCTTGATGGGTTCATTTCCATCAGTGCAAATTGTTTGTGAAATGGAGTTCTCATTTCAAGTTTATTGCATGGGGGCTAGAGTGTGGGATTTTTGCTCTAATTAGTAACGCTTTTCAGCTGCAAGAGTCAGCTCTGTGAATTAATGTATTGCAGGTGCACCCAGAGAGGAAGTTTACAGCAAGGAGGTGACTTGCAGGCATGGAACATTTTGTTTGGAATGCAAGTCCTTTGCTTCTTAACAAAAGGCCAGGCCAGACAAGGCCAGGCCAGACAAGGCAAGGCAAGGCCAGGCCAGGCCAGGGAAAGCCAGACCAGGTAAGTCAAGGAAAGGCCAGACCAGGAAAAGCCAGGCAAGGCCAGGCAAGGCTAGGGAAGGCCAGGCCAGGCCAAGGAAAGCCAGGCCAGAGCAGGCCAGGCTGGGTAAGGCCAGGCCAGGCTAGGCCAGGCCAGGGAAGGCCAGGCCACTCCAGGCCAGGCCAGGCCAGACAAGACCAAGCCAGGCAAGACCAGGCCAGGCAAGGCAAGGCAAGTCAGGCGAGGCCAGGGTAGGAAAGTCTAGGCCAGGCCAGGCCACTCCAGGCCAGGCCAGGCCACTCCAGGCCAGGGCAGGCCACTCCAGGCCAAGCAAGGCAAGGCCAGGCCAATCCAGGCAAGGCAAGGCCAGGTTAGGTCAGGCCAGGCCAGGCCAGGCTAGGAAATGCCAGGCCAGGCCAGGCTAGGAAAGGCCAGGCCAGGCAAGGTTTGGTTTTCCTGTTTGAGTGCTTGATGTGTTCATTTCCATCAGTGCAAATTTTTTGTGAAATGGAGTTCTCATTTCAAGTTTATTGCCTGGGGGCTAGAGTGTGGGATTTTTGCTCTAATTAGTCACGCTTTTCAGCTGCAAGAGTCAGCTCTGTTAATTAATGTATTGCAGGTGCACCCAGAGAGGAAGTTTACAGCAAGGAGGTGACTTGCAGGCATGGAACATTTTGTTTGGAATGCAAGTCCTTTGCTTCTTCACAAAAGGCCAGGCCAGACAAGGCCAGGCCAGAGAAGGCAAGGCCAGGCCAGGCCAGGGAAAGCCAGAACAGGTAAGTCAAGGAAAGGCCAGGCTAGGGAAGGCAAGGCCAGGCCAGGCAAGGCCAGGTCCGGGAAGGCCAGGCCAGGCCTGGCAAGGCAAGGCCAGGTTAAGCCAGGCCAGGCTAGGAAAGGCCAGGCCAGGCCAGACCAGGAAAGGCCAGGCCAGGCTCCTCCAGGCCAGACAAGGCCAGGCCAGACAAGGCAAGGCCAGACCAGGTCACTCCAAGCCAGGCAAGGCCAGGTCAGGCCAGGCAAGGCAAGGCCAGGCCATGCCAGGCAAGGCAAGGCAAGGCCAGGCAAGGCAAGGCCGCACCAGGCCAGGAAAGGGCAGCAAAGCCAGGCCAGGCCAGGCCAGGAAAGGCCAGGCCAGGCCATGAAAGAATAAGCCAGGAAAGGCCAGACCAGACCAGGAAAGGTCAGGCCAGAAAAAGCAAGGAGAGGCCACGGAAGGTCAGGTCAGGCGAGGCCAGGCCAGGCAAGACCAGGCAAGGCAAGGCAAGCCAGGCCAGGCCAGACGAGGCCAGGGTAGGAAAGGCTAGGCCAGGCAAAGCCAGGCCAGGCTAGTAAAGGCTAGGCCAGGTCAGGGCAGGCCAGGCCATGCCACTCCAGGCCAGGGCAGGCCAGGCCATGCCACTCCAGGCCAGGCAAGGCCAGGCCAGGCCACTCCAGGCAAGGCAAGGCCAGGCCAATCCAGGCAAGGCAAGGCCAGGTTAGGCCAGGCCAGGCAAGGCCAGGCCAGGCTAGGAAATGCCAGGCAAGGCCAGGCCAGGCTAGGAAAGGCCAGGCCACGGCAGGCCAGGCCAGGCAAGGTTTGGTTTTCCTGTTTGAGTGCTTGATGGGTTCATTTCCATCAGTGCAAATTTTTTGTGAAATGGAGTTCTCATTTCAAGTTTATTGCATGGGGGCTAGAGTGTGGGATTTTTGCTCTAATTAGTAACGCTTTTCAGCTGCAAGAGTCAGCTCTGTGAATTAATGTATTGCAGGTGCACCCAGAGAGGAAGTCTCTGTTAATTAATGTATTGCAGGTGCACCCAGAGAGGAAGTTTACAGCAAGGAGGTGTCTTGCAGGCATGGAACATTTTGTTTGGAATGCAAGTCCTTTGCTTCTTAACAAAAGGCCAGGCCAGACAAGGCCAGGCCAGGCCAGGGAAAGCCAGACCAGGTAAGTCAAGGAAAGGCCAGACCAGGAAAAGCCAGGCAAGGCCAGACGAGGCTAGGGAAGGCCAGGCCAGGCCAGGGAAAGCCAGGCCAGAGCAGGCCAGGCTGGGTAAGGCCAGGCCAGGCTAGGCCAGGCCAGGGAAGGCCAGGCCACTCCAGGCCAGGCCAGGCCAGACAAGACCAAGCCAGGCAAGGCCAGGCCAGGGCAGGGAAGGCCAGACCAGGTAAGTCAAGGCCAGGCCAGGCCCGGTCAGGCAAGGCTAGGGAAGGCCAGGCCAGGCAAGGCCCAGCCACGAAAGGCCAGGCCAGGCCACTCCAGGCCAGGCAAGGCCAGGCCAAGCCAAGCCAGGCCAGACAAGGCAAGGCAAGGCCAGGCAAGACCAGGCCAGGCCAAACCAGACCAGACTAGAGCAGGCCAGGCCATGAAAGGCCACGCCAGGCCAGGCAAGGCCGGGAAAAGCAAGGCCAGGCCAGGGAAGGTCAGGTAAGGCCAGACCAGACCAGGAAAGGTCAGGCCAGGCCAGGCCTGGCAAGGCAAGGCCAGGTTAGGCCAGGCCAGGCTAGGAAAGGCCAGGCCAGGCCAGACCAGGAAAGGCCAGGCAAGGCCAGGCCAGGTCACTCCAAGCCAGGAAAGGCCAGGACAGGCCAGGCCATGCCAGGTAAGGCCAGGCCATGCCAGGCCAGGCAAGGCAAGGCCAGACCAGGCAAGGCAAGGCCGCACCAGGCCAGGAAAGCGCAGGAAAGCCAGGCCAGACCAGGCTAAAAAAGGCCAGGCCAGGGCAGGCCAGGCCAGGAAAGGCCAGGCAAGGGCAGGCCAGGCCAGGAAAGGCCAGGCCATGCCATGCCACGCCATGCCACGCCAGGCCAAACAAGACCAGACCAGACCAGGCCAGGCCATGAAAGGCTAGGCCAGGAAAGGCCAGACAAGACCAGGAAAGGTCAGGCCAGACCAGGCCAGGAAAAGCAAGACCAGGCCACTCCAGGCCAGGCCACGCAAGGCCAGGCCAGGCCAGGCAAGGCAAGCCAGGCCAGCCTAGGCTAGGAAAGGCCAGGCCAGGAGACGCCAGGGAAGGCAAGGCCAGGTCAGGGAAGGCCAGGCAAGGCAAGGCCAGGTTAGGCAAGGCCAGGAGACGCCAGGAAAGGCAATACCAGGCCAGGGCAGGTTAGGCACGGCCAGGCAAGGCAAGGCAAGGTTTGGTTTTCCTGTTTGAGTGCTTGATGGGTTCATTTACATCAGTGCAAATTTTTTCTGAAATGGAGTTCTCATTTCAAGTTTATTGCCTGGGGGCTAGAGTGTGGGATTTTTGCTCTAATTAGTAACGCTTTTCAGCTGCAAGAGTCAGCTCTGTTAATTAATGTATTGCAGGTGCACCCAGAGAGGAAGTCTCTGTTAATTCATGTATTGCAGGTGCACCCAGAGAGGAAGTTTACAGCAAGGAGTTGACTTGCAGGCATGGAACATTTTGTTTGGAATGCAAGTCCTTTGCTTCTTAACAAAAGGCCAGGCCAGACAAGGCCAGGCCAGACAAGGCAAGGCAAGGCCAGGCCAGGCCAGGGAAAGCCAGACCAGGTAAGTCAAGGAAAGGCCAGACCAGGAAAAGCCAGGCAAGGCCAGGCAAGGCTAGGGAAGGCCAGGCCAGGCCAAGGAAAGCCAGGCCAGAGCAGGCCAGGCTGGGTAAGGCCAGGCCAGGCTAGGCCAGGCCAGGGAAGGCCAGGCCACTCCAGGCCAGGCCAGGCCAGACAAGACCAAGCCAGGCAAGACCAGGCCAGACAAGGCAAGGCAAGTCAGGCGAGGCCAGGGTAGGAAAGTCTAGGCCAGGCCAGGCCACTCCAGGCCAGGCCAGGCCACTCCAGGCCAGGGCAGGCCACTCCAGGCCAGGCAAGGCAAGGCCAGGCCAATCCAGGCAAGGCAAGGCCAGGTTAGGTCAGGCCAGGCCAGGCCAGGCTAGGAAAGGCCAGGCCAGGCCAGGCTAGGAAAGGCCAGGCCAGGCAAGGTTTGGTTTTCCTGTTTGAGTGCTTGATGTGTTCATTTCCATCAGTGCAAATTTTTTGTGAAATGGAGTTCTCATTTCAAGTTTATTGCCTGGGGGCTAGAGTGTGGGATTTTTGCTCTAATTAGTCATGCTTTTCAGCTGCAAGAGTCAGCTCTGTTAATTAATGTATTGCAGGTGCACCCAGAGATGAAGTCTCTGTTAATTAATGTATTGCAGGTGCACCCAGAGAGGAACTTTACAGCAAGGAGGTGACTTGCAGGCATGGAACATTTTGTTTCGAATGCAAGTCCTTTGCGTCTTAACAAAAGGCCAGGCCAGACAAGGCAAGGCCAGGCCAGGCCAGGGAAAGCCAGACCAGATAAGTCAAGGAAAGGCCAGACCAGGAAAAGCCAGGCAAGGCCAGGCAAGGCTAGGGAAGGCCAGGCCAGGCAAGGCCAGACCAGGCAAGGCTAGGGAAGGCCAGGCCCGGTCAGGCAAGGCTAGGGAAGGCCAGGCCAGGCAAGGCCCAGCCACGAAAGGCCAGGCCAGGCAAGACCAGGCCAGGCCAAACCAGACCAGACTAGAGCAGGCCAGGCCATGAAAGGCCACGCCAGGCCAGGCAAGGCCAGGAAAAGCAAGGCCAGGCCAGGGAAGGTCAGGTAAGGCCAGACCAGACCAGGAAAGGTCAGGCCAGGCTAGGCCAGGTCACTCCAAGCCAGGCAAGGCCAGGTCAGGCCAGGCAAGGCCAGGCCATGCCAGGAAAGGCAATACCAGGCCAGGGCAGGTTAGGCACGGCCAGGCAAGGCCAGGCCATGCCACGCAAGGCCAGGCCAGGCAAGGCAAGGTTTGGTTTTTCTGTTTGAGTGCTTGATGGGTTCATTTCCATCAGTGCAAATTTTTTGTGAAATGGAGTTCTCATTTCAAGTTTATTGCCTGGGGGCTAGAGTGTGGGATTTTTGCTCTAATTAGTCACGCTTTTCAGCTGCAAGAGTCAGCTCTGTTAATTAATGTATTGCAGGTGCACCCAGAGAGGAAGTTTACAGCAAGGAGGTGACTTGCAGGCATGGAACATTTTGTTTGGAATGCAAGTCCTTTGCTTCTTCACAAAAGGCCAGGCCAGACAAGGCCAGGCCAGAGAAGGCAAGGCCAGGCCAGGCCAGGGAAAGCCAGAACAGGTAAGTCAAGGAAAGGCCAGGCTAGGGAAGGCAAGGCCAGGCCAGGCAAGGCCAGGTCCGGGAAGGCCAGGCCAGGCCTGGCAAGGCAAGGCCAGGTTAAGCCAGGCCAGGCTAGGAAAGGCCAGGCCAGGCCAGACCAGGAAAGGCCAGGCCAGGCTCCTCCAGGCCAGACAAGGCCAGGCCAGACAAGGCAAGGCCAGACCAGGTCACTCCAAGCCAGGCAAGGCCAGGTCAGGCCAGGCAAGGCAAGGCCAGGCCATGCCAGGCAAGGCAAGGCAAGGCCAGGCCAGGCAAGACAAGGCCGCACCAGGCCAGGAAAGGGCAGCAAAGCCAGGCCAGGCCAGGCTAGGAAAGGCCAGGCCAGGAAAGGCCAGGCCAGGCCATGAAAGAATAAGCCAGGAAAGGCCAGACCAGACCAGGAAAGGTCAGGCCAGAAAAAGCAAGGAGAGGCCACGGAAGGTCAGGTCAGGCGAGGCCAGGCCAGGCAAGACCAGGCAAGGCAAGGCAAGCCAGGCCAGGCCAGACGAGGCCAGGGTAGGAAAGGCTAGGCCAGGCAAAGCCAGGCCAGGCTAGTAAAGGCTAGGCCAGGTCAGGGCAGGCCAGGCCATGCCACTCCAGGCCAGGGCAGGCCAGGCCATGCCACTCCAGGCCAGGCAAGGCCAGGCCAGGCCACTCCAGGCAAGGCAAGGCCAGGCCACTCCAGGCAAGGCAAGGCCAGGCCAATCCAGGCAAGGCAAGGCCAGGCCAGGCTAGGAAATGCCAGGCAAGGCCAGGCCAGGCTAGGAAAGGCCAGGCCACGGCAGGCCAGGCCAGGCAAGGTTTGGTTTTCCTGTTTGAATGCTTGATGGGTTCATTTCCATCAGTGCAAATTGTTTGTGAAATGGAGTTCTCATTTCAAGTTTATTGCATGGGGGCTAGAGTGTGGGATTTTTGCTCTAATTAGTCACGCTTTTCAGCTGCAAGAGTCAGCTCTGTGAATTAATGTATTGCAGGTGCACCCAGAGAGGAAGTTTACAGCAAGGAGGTGACTTGCAGGCATGGAACATTTTGTTTGGAATGCAAGTCCTTTGCTTCTTCACAAAAGGCCAGGCCAGGCAAGGCCAGGCCAGGCTAGGAAATGCCAGGCAAGGCCAGGCCAGGCTAGGAAAGGCCAGGCAAGGCCAGGCCAGGCTAGGAAAGGCCAGGCCACGGCAGGCCAGGCCAGGCAAGGTTTGGTTTTCCTGTTTGAGTGCTTGATGTGTTCATTTCCATCAGTGCAAATTTTTTGTGAAATGGAGTTCTCATTTCAAGTTTATTGCCTGGGGGCTAGAGTGTGGGATTTTTGCTCTAATTAGTCATGCTTTTCAGCTGCAAGAGTCAGCTCTGTGAATTAATGTATTGCAGGTGCACCCAGAGAGGAAGTCTCTGTTAATTAATGTATTGCAGGTGCACCCAGAGAGGAAGTTTACAGCAAGGAGGTGTCTTGCCGGCATGGAACATTTTGTTTGGAATGCAAGTCCTTTGCTTCTTAACAAAAGGCCAGGCCAGACAAGGCCAGGCCAGGCCAGGGAAAGCCAGACCAGGTAAGTCAAGGAAAGGCCAGACCAGGAAAAGCCAGGCAAGGCCAGACAAGGCTAGGGAAGGCCAGGCCAGGCCAGGGAAAGCCAGGCCAGAGCAGGCCAGGCTGGGTAAGGCCAGGCCAGGCTAGGCCAGGCCAGGGAAGGCCAGGCCACTCCAGGCCAGGCCAGGCCAGACAAGACCAAGCCAGGCAAGGCCAGGCCAGGGCAGGGAAGGCCAGACCAGGTAAGTCAAGGCCAGGCCAGGCCCGGTCAGGCAAGGCTAGGGAAGGCCAGGCCAGGCAAGGCCCAGCCACGAAAGGCCAGGCCAGGCCACTCCAGGCCAGGCAAGGCCAGGCCAAGCCAAGCCAGGCCAGACAAGGCAAGGCAAGGCCAGGCAAGACCAGGCCAGGCCAAACCAGACCAGACTAGAGCAGGCCAGGCCATGAAAGGCCACGCCAGGCCAGGCAAGGCCGGGAAAAGCAAGGCCAGGCCAGGGAAGGTCAGGTAAGGCCAGACCAGACCAGGAAAGGTCAGGCCAGGCCAGGCCTGGCAAGGCAAGGCCAGGTTAGGCCAGGCCAGGCTAGGAAAGGCCAGGCCAGGCCAGACCAGGAAAGGCCAGGCAAGGCCAGGCCAGGTCACTCCAAGCCAGGAAAGGCCAGGACAGGCCAGGCCATGCCAGGTAAGGCCAGGCCATGCCAGGCCAGGCAAGGCAAGGCCAGGCCAGGCAAGGCAAGGCCAGACCAGGCAAGGCAAGGCCGCACCAGGCCAGGAAAGGGCAGGAAAGCCAGGCCAGGCTAGGAAAGGCCAGGCCAGGGCAGGCCATGCCAGGCCAGGAAAGGCCAGGCCATGCCATGCCACGCCATGCCACGCCAGGCCAAACCAGACCAGGCCAGGCCAGGCAAGGCAAGGCCCAGCAAGGCTAGGAAAGGCCAGGCAAGGAAAGGCCAGGCCAGGCCAGGCAAGACCAAGCCATGCCATGCCACGCCAGGCCAGGCAAGACCAGGCCAGGCCAGGAAAGGCCAGGCCAGGAAAGGCCAGACAAGACCAGGAAAGGTCAGGCCAGACCAGGCCAGGAAAAGCAAGGCCAGGCCACGGAAGGTCAGGCCAGGCCAGGCCAGGTCAGGCAAGACCAGGCCAGGCAAGGCAAGGCCAGGCCAGGCTAGGCTAGGAAAGGCTAGGCCAGGAAAGGCCAGGCCAGGCTAGTAAAGGTTAGGCCAGGCCAGGCCAGGCAAGACCAAGCCATGCCATGCCACGCCAGGCCAGGCAAGACCAGGCCAGGCCAGGAAAGGCCAGGCCAGGAAAGGCCAGACAAGACCAGGAAAGGTCAGGGAAGGCCAGGCCAGGCCTGGCAAGGCAAGGCCAGGTTAGGCCAGGCCAGACTAGGAAAGGCCAGGCCACGCCAGACCAGGAAAGGCCAGGCCAGATCAGGCAAGACCAGGCCAGGCAAGGCAAGGCCAGACCAGGCAAGGCAAGGCCGCACCAGGCCAGGAAAGCGCAGGAAAGCCAGGCCAGACCAGGCTAAAAAAGGCCAGGCCAGGGCAGGCCAGGCCAGGAAAGGCCAGGCAAGGGCAGGCCAGGCCAGGAAAGGCCAGGCCATGCCATGCCACGCCATGCCACGCCAGGCCAAACAAGACCAGACCAGACCAGGCCAGGCCATGAAAGGCTAGGCCAGGAAAGGCCAGACAAGGCCAGGAAAGGTCAGGCCAGACCAGGCCAGGAAAAGCAAGACCAGGCCACTCCAGGCCAGGCCACGCAAGGCCAGGCCAGGCCAGGCAAGGCAAGCCAGGCCAGCCTAGGCTAGGAAAGGCCAGGCCAGGAGACGCCAGGGAAGGCAAAGCCAGGTCAGGGAACGCCAGGCAAGGCAAGGCCAGGTTAGGCAAGGCCAGGAGACGCCAGGAAAGGCAATACCAGGCCAGGGCAGGTTAGGCACGGCCAGGCAAGGCAAGGCAAGGTTTGGTTTTCCTGTTTGAGTGCTTGATGGGTTCATTTACATCAGTGCAAATTTTTTCTGAAATGGAGTTCTCATTTCAAGTTTATTGCCTGGGGGCTAGAGTGTGGGATTTTTGCTCTAATTAGTAACGCTTTTCAGCTGCAAGAGTCAGCTCTGTTAATTAATGTATTGCAGGTGCACCCAGAGAGGAAGTCTCTGTTAATTAATGTATTGCAGGTGCACCCAGAGAGGAAGTCTCTGTTAATTAATGTATTGCAGGTGCACCCAGAGAGGAAGTTTACAGCAAGGAGGTGACTTGCAGGCATGGAACATTTTGTTTGGAATGCAAGTCCTTTGCTTCTTAACAAAAGGCCAGGCCAGACAAGGCCAGGCCAGACAAGGCAAGGCAAGGCCAGGCCAGGCCAGGGAAAGCCAGACCAGGTAAGTCAAGGAAAGGCCAGACCAGGAAAAGCCAGGCAAGGCCAGGCAAGGCTAGGGAAGGCCAGGCCAGGCCAAGGAAAGCCAGGCCAGAGCAGGCCAGGCTGGGTAAGGCCAGGCCAGGCTAGGCCAGGCCAGGGAAGGCCAGGCCACTCCAGGCCAGGCCAGGCCAGACAAGACCAAGCCAGGCAAGACCAGGCCAGACAAGGCAAGGCAAGTCAGGCGAGGCCAGGGTAGGAAAGTCTAGGCCAGGCCAGGCCACTCCAGGCCAGGGCAGGCCACTCCAGGCCAGGCAAGGCAAGGCCAGGCCAATCCAGGCAAGGCAAGGCCAGGTTAGGTCAGGCCAGGCCAGGCCAGGCTAGGAAAGGCCAGGCCAGGCAAGGTTTGGTTTTCCTGTTTGAGTGCTTGATGTGTTCATTTCCATCAGTGCAAATTTTTTGTGAAATGGAGTTCTCATTTCAAGTTTATTGCCTGGGGGCTAGAGTGTGGGATTTTTGCTCTAATTAGTCATGCTTTTCAGCTGCAAGAGTCAGCTCTGTTAATTAATGTATTGCAGGTGCACCCAGAGATGAAGTCTCTGTTAATTAATGTATTGCAGGTGCACCCAGAGAGGAACTTTACAGCAAGGAGGTGACTTGCAGGCATGGAACATTTTGTTTCGAATGCAAGTCCTTTGCGTCTTAACAAAAGGCCAGGCCAGACAAGGCAAGGCCAGGCCAGGCCAGGGAAAGCCAGACCAGATAAGTCAAGGAAAGGCCAGACCAGGAAAAGCCAGGCAAGGCCAGGCAAGGCTAGGGAAGGCCAGGCCAGGCAAGGCCAGACCAGGCAAGGCTAGGGAAGGCCAGGCCCGGTCAGGCAAGGCTAGGGAAGGCCAGGCCAGGCAAGGCCCAGCCACGAAAGGCCAGGCCAGGCAAGACCAGGCCAGGCCAAACCAGACCAGACTAGACCAGGCCAGGCCATGAAAGGCCACGCCAGGCCAGGCAAGGCCAGGAAAAGCAAGGCCAGGCCAGGGAAGGTCAGGTAAGGCCAGACCAGACCAGGAAAGGTCAGGCCAGGCTAGGCCAGGTCACTCCAAGCCAGGCAAGGCCAGGTCAGGCCAGGCAAGGCCAGGCCATGCCAGGAAAGGCAATACCAGGCCAGGGCAGGTTAGGCACGGCCAGGCAAGGCCAGGCCATGCCACGCAAGGCCAGGCCAGGCAAGGCAAGGTTTGGTTTTTCTGTTTGAGTGCTTGATGGGTTCATTTCCATCAGTGCAAATTTTTTGTGAAATGGAGTTCTCATTTCAAGTTTATTGCCTGGGGGCTAGAGTGTGGGATTTTTGCTCTAATTAGTCACGCTTTTCAGCTGCAAGAGTCAGCTCTGTTAATTAATGTATTGCAGGTGCACCCAGAGAGGAAGTTTACAGCAAGGAGGTGACTTGCAGGCATGGAACATTTTGTTTGGAATGCAAGTCCTTTGCTTCTTCACAAAAGGCCAGGCCAGACAAGGCCAGGCCAGAGAAGGCAAGGCCAGGCCAGGCCAGGGAAAGCCAGAACAGGTAAGTCAAGGAAAGGCCAGGCTAGGGAAGGCAAGGCCAGGCCAGGCAAGGCCAGGTCCGGGAAGGCCAGGCCAGGCCTGGCAAGGCAAGGCCAGGTTAAGCCAGGCCAGGCTAGGAAAGGCCAGGCCAGGCCAGACCAGGAAAGGCCAGGCCAGGCTCCTCCAGGCCAGACAAGGCCAGGCCAGACAAGGCAAGGCCAGACCAGGTCACTCCAAGCCAGGCAAGGCCAGGTCAGGCCAGGCAAGGCAAGGCCAGGCCATGCCAGGCAAGGCAAGGCAAGGCCAGGCCAGGCAAGGCAAGGCCGCACCAGGCCAGGAAAGGGCAGCAAAGCCAGGCCAGGCCAGGCCAGGCTAGGAAACGCCAGGCCAGGAAAGGCCAGGCCAGGCCATGAAAGAATAAGCCAGGAAAGGCCAGACCAGACCAGGAAAGGTCAGGCCAGAAAAAGCAAGGAGAGGCCACGGAAGGTCAGGTCAGGCGAGGCCAGGCCAGGCAAGACCAGGCAAGGCAAGGCAAGCCAGGCCAGGCCAGACGAGGCCAGGGTAGGAAAGGCTAGGCCAGGCAAAGCCAGGCCAGGCTAGTAAAGGCTAGGCCAGGTCAGGGCAGGCCAGGCCATGCCACTCCAGGCCAGGGCAGGCCAGGCCATGCCACTCCAGGCCAGGGCAGGCCAGGCCATGCCACTCCAGGCCAGGCAAGGCCAGGCCAGGCCACTCCAGGCAAGGCAAGGCCAGGCCAATCCAGGCAAGGCAAGGCCAGGTTAGGCCAGGCCAGGCAAGGCCAGGCCAGGCTAGGAAATGCCAGGCAAGGCCAGGCCAGGCTAGGAAAGGCCAGGCCACGGCAGGCCAGGCCAGGCAAGGTTTGGTTTTCCTGTTTGAATGCTTGATGGGTTCATTTCCATCAGTGCAAATTGTTTGTGAAATGGAGTTCTCATTTCAAGTTTATTGCATGGGGGCTAGAGTGTGGGATTTTTGCTCTAATTAGTAACGCTTTTCAGCTGCAAGAGTCAGCTCTGTGAATTAATGTATTGCAGGTGCACCCAGAGAGGAAGTTTACAGCAAGGAGGTGACTTGCAGGCATGGAACATTTTGTTTGGAATGCAAGTCCTTTGCTTCTTAACAAAAGGCCAGGCCAGACAAGGCCAGGCCAGACAAGGCAAGGCAAGGCCAGGCCAGGCCAGGGAAAGCCAGACCAGGTAAGTCAAGGAAAGGCCAGACCAGGAAAAGCCAGGCAAGGCCAGGCAAGGCTAGGGAAGGCCAGGCCAGGCCAGGGAAAGCCAGGCCAGAGCAGGCCAGGCTGGGTAAGGCCAGGCCAGGCTAGGCCAGGCCAGGGAAGGCCAGGCCACTCCAGGCCAGGCCAGGCCAGACAAGACCAAGCCAGGCAAGACCAGGCCAGGCAAGGCAAGGCAAGTCAGGCGAGGCCAGGGTAGGAAAGTCTAGGCCAGGCCAGGCCACTCCAGGCCAGGCCAGGCCACTCCAGGCCAGGGCAGGCCACTCCAGGCCAAGCAAGGCAAGGCCAGGCCAATCCAGGCAAGGCAAGGCCAGGTTAGGTCAGGCCAGGCCAGGCCAGGCTAGGAAATGCCAGGCCAGGCCAGGCTAGGAAAGGCCAGGCCAGGCAAGGTTTGGTTTTCCTGTTTGAGTGCTTGATGGGTTCATTTCCATCAGTGCAAATTTTTTGTGAAATGGAGTTCTCATTTCAAGTTTATTGCCTGGGGGCTAGAGTGTGGCATTTTTGCTCTAATTAGTCATGCTTTTCAGCTGCAAGAGTCAGCTCTGTTAATTAATGTATTGCAGGTGCACCCAGAGATGAAGTCTCTGTTAATTAATGTATTGCAGGTGCACCCAGAGAGGAACTTTACAGCAAGGAGGTGACTTGCAGGCATGGAACATTTTGTTTCGAATGCAAGTCCTTTGCTTCTTAACAAAAGGCCAGGCCAGACAAGGCAAGGCCAGGCCAGGCCAGGGAAAGCCAGACCAGATAAGTCAAGGAAAGGCCAGACCAGGAAAAGCCAGGCAAGGCCAGGCAAGGCTAGGGAAGGCCAGGCCAGGCAAGGCCAGACCAGGCAAGGCTAGGGAAGGCCAGGCCAGGCAAGGCCCAGCCACGAAAGGCCAGGCCAGGCAAGACCAGGCCAGGCCAAACCAGACCAGACTAGACCAGGCCAGGCCATGAAAGGCCACGCCAGGCCAGGCAAGGCCAGGAAAAGCAAGGCCAGGCCAGGGAAGGTCAGGTAAGGCCAGACCAGACCAGGAAAGGTCAGGCCAGGCTAGGCCAGGTCACTCCAAGCCAGGCAAGGCCAGGTCAGGCCAGGCAAGGCCAGGCCATGCCAGGAAAGGCAATACCAGGCCAGGGCAGGTTAGGCACGGCCAGGCAAGGCCAGGCCATGCCACGCAAGGCCAGGCCAGGCAAGGCAAGGTTTGGTTTTTCTGTTTGAGTGCTTGATGGGTTCATTTCCATCAGTGCAAATTTTTTGTGAAATGGAGTTCTCATTTCAAGTTTATTGCCTGGGGGCTAGAGTGTGGGATTTTTGCTCTAATTAGTCACGCTTTTCAGCTGCAAGAGTCAGCTCTGTTAATTAATGTATTGCAGGTGCACCCAGAGAGGAAGTTTACAGCAAGGAGGTGACTTGCAGGCATGGAACATTTTGTTTGGAATGCAAGTCCTTTGCTTCTTCACAAAAGGCCAGGCCAGACAAGGCCAGGCCAGAGAAGGCAAGGCCAGGCCAGGCCAGGGAAAGCCAGAACAGGTAAGTCAAGGAAAGGCCAGGCTAGGGAAGGCAAGGCCAGGCCAGGCAAGGCCAGGTCCGGGAAGGCCAGGCCAGGCCTGGCAAGGCAAGGCCAGGTTAAGCCAGGCCAGGCTAGGAAAGGCCAGGCCAGGCCAGACCAGGAAAGGCCAGGCCAGGCTCCTCCAGGCCAGACAAGGCCAGGCCAGACAAGGCAAGGCCAGACCAGGTCACTCCAAGCCAGGCAAGGCCAGGTCAGGCCAGGCAAGGCCAGGTCAGGCCAGGCAAGGCCAGGCCATGCCAGGCAAGGCAAGGCAAGGCCAGGCCAGGAAAGGCAAGGCCGCACCAGGCCAGGAAAGGGCAGCAAAGCCAGGCCAGGCCAGGCCAGGCTAGGAAAGGCCAGGCCAGGAAAGGCCAGGCCAGGCCATGAAAGAATAAGCCAGGAAAGGCCAGACCAGACCAGGAAAGGTCAGGCCAGAAAAAGCAAGGAGAGGCCACGGAAGGTCAGGTCAGGCGAGGCCAGGCCAGGCAAGGCCAGGCCAGACGAGGCCAGGGTAGGAAAGGCTAGGCCAAGCAAAGCCAGGCCAGGCTAGTAAAGGCTAGGCCAGGCCAGGGCAGGCCAGGCCATGCCACTCCAGGCCAGGCAAGGCCAGGCCAGGCCACTCCAGGCAAGGCCAGGCCAGGCCACTCCAGGCAAGGCAAGGCCAGGCCAATCCAGGCAAGGCAAGGCCAGGTTAGGCCAGGCCAGGCAAGGCCAGGCCAGGCTAGGAAATGCCAGGCCAGGCCAGGCAAGGCCAGGCCAGGCTAGGAAAGGCCAGGCCACGGCAGGCCAGGCCAGGCAAGGTTTGGTTTTCCTGTTTGAGTGCTTGATGGGTTCATTTCCATCAGTGCAAATTTTTTGTGAAATGGAGTTCTCATTTCAAGTTTATTGCCTGGGGGCTAGAGTGTGGGATTTTTGCTCTAATTAGTAACGCTTTTCAGCTGCAAGAGTCAGCTCTGTTAATTAATGTATTGCAGGTGCACCCAGAGAGGAATTTTACAGCAAGGAGGTGTCTTGCAGGCATGGAACATTTTGTTTGGAATGCAAGTCCTTTGCTTTTTAACAAAAGGCCAGGCCAGACAAGGCCAGGCCAGGCCAGGGAAAGCCAGACCAGGTAAGTCAAGGAAAGGCCAGACCAGGAAAATCCAGGCAAGGCCAGACAAGGCTAGGGAAGGCTAGGCCAGGCCAGGGAAGGCCAGGCCACTCCAGGCCAGGCCAGGCCAGGCAAGACCAAGCCAGGCAAGGCCAGGCCAGGGCAGGGAAGGCCAGACCAGGTAAGTCAAGGCCAGGCCAGGCCCGGTCAGGCAAGGCTAGGGAAGGCCAGGCCAGGCAAGGCCCAGCCACGAAAGGCCAGGCCAGGCCACTCCAGGCCAGGCAAGGCCAGGCCACGCCAAGCCAGGCCAGACAAGGCAAGGCAAGGCCAGGCAAGACCAGGCCAGGCCAAACCAGACCAGACTAGAGCAGGCCAGGCCATGAAAGGCCACGCCAGGCCAGGCAAGGCCGGGAAAAGCAAGGCCAGGCCAGGGAAGGTCAGGTAAGGCCAGACCAGACCAGGAAAGGTCAGGCCAGGCCAGGCCTGGCAAGGCAAGGCCAGGTTAGGCCAGGCCAGGCTAGGAAAGGCCAGGCCAGGCCAGACCAGGAAAGGCCAGGCCAGGCCAGGCCATGCCAGGTAAGGCCAGGCCATGCCAGGCCAGGCAAGGCAAGGCCAGGTCAGGCAAGGCAAGGCCAGACCAGGCAAGGCAAGGCCGCACCAGGCCAGGAAAGGGCAGGAAAGCCAGGCCAGGCTAGGAAAGGCCAGGCCAGGGCAGGCCATGCCAGGCCAGGAAAGGCCAGGCCATGCCATGCCACGCCATGCCACGCCAGGCCAAACCAGACCAGACCAGGCTAGGCAAGACCAGGCCAGGCCAGGCAAGGCAAGGCCCAGCAAGGCTAGGAAAGGCCAGGCAAGGAAAGGCCAGGCCAGGCCAGGCAAGACCAAGCCATGCCATGCCACGCCAGGCCAGGCAAGACCAGGCCAGGCCAAGAAAGGCCAGTCCAGGAAAGACCAGACAAGACCAGGAAAGGTCAGGCCAGACCAGGCCAGGAAAAGCAAGGCCAGGCCACGGAAGGTCAGGCCAGGCCAGGCCAGGTCAGGCAAGACCAGGCCAGGCAAGGCAAGGCCAGGCCAGGCTAGGCTAGGAAAGGCTAGGCCAGGAAAGGCCAGGCCAGGCTAGTAAAGGTTAGGCCAGGCCAGGCCAGGCAAGACCAAGCCATGCCATGCCACGCCAGGCCAGGCAAGACCAGGCCAGGCCAGGAAAGGCCAGACAAGACCAGGAAAGGTCAGGGAAGGCCAGGCCAGGTCTGGCAAGGCAAGGCCAGGTTAGGCCAGGCCAGACTAGGAAAGGCCAGGCCAGGCCAGACCAGGAAAGGCCAGGCCAGATCAGGCAAGACCAGGCCAGGCAAGGCAAGGCCAGGCCAGGCTAGGCTAGGAAAGGCTAGGCCAGGAAAGGGCAGGCCAGGCTAGTAAAGGTTAGGCCAGGCCAGGAAAGGCCAGGCCAGGTCAGGGAAGGCCAGGCCAGGTTAGGCCAGGCCAGACTAGGAAAGGCCAGGCCAGGCCAGACCAGGAAAGGCCAGGCCAGGCTCCTCTAGGCCAGGCAAGGCCAGGACAGCCCAGACAAGGCAAGGCCACGCAAGGCCAGGCCAGGTCACTCCAGGCCAGGCCAGGTCACTCCAAGCCAGGAAAGGCCAGGGCAGGCCATGTCAGGCCAGGCAAGGCAAGGCCATACCAGGCAAGGCCATACCAGGCAAGGCAAGGCCGCACCAGGCCAGGAAAGCGCAGGAAAGCCAGGCAAGGCCAGGCTAAAAAAGGGCAGGCCAGGCCAGGAAAGGGCAGGCCAGGCCAGGAAAGGCCAGGCAAGGGCAGGCCAGGCCAGGAAAGGCCAGGCCATGCCATGCCACGCCATGCCACGCCAGGCCAAACCAGACCAGGCCAGACCAGGCCAGGCAAGACCAGGCCAGACCATGAAAGGCTAGGCCAGGAAAGGCCAGACAAGACCAGGAAAGGTCAGGCCAGATCAGGCCAGGAAAAGCAAGGCCAGGCCACTCCAGGCCAGGCCACGCAAGGCCAGGCCAGGCAAGGCAAGCCAGGCCAGCCTAGGCTAGGAAAGGCCAGGCCAGGAGACGCCAGGGAAGGCAAGGCCAGGTCAGGGAAGGCCAGGCAAGGCAAGACCAGGTTAGGCCAGGCCAGGAGACGCCAGGGAAGGCAAGGCCAGGTCAGGGAAGGCCAGGCAAGGCAAGGCCAGGTTAGGCCAGGCCAGATGAGGCTAGGGTAGGAAAGGCTAGACCAGGCAAGGCCAGGCCAGGCTAGTAAAGGCTAGGCCAGGTCAGGGCAGGCCAGGCCACTCCAGGCCAGGCAAGGCCAGGCCAGGCCACTCCAGGCCAGGCCAGGCCAGACAAGACCAAGCCAGGCAAGACCAGGCCAGGCAAGGCAAGTCAGGCGAGGCCAGGGTAGGAAAGTCTAGGTCAGGCAAGGCCACTCCAGGCCAGGCCACTCCAGGCCAGGCCAGGCCACTCCAGGCCAGGCAAGGCAAGGCCAGGCCAATCCAGGCAAGGCAAGGCCAGGTTAGGTCAGGCCAGGCCAGGCCAGGCTAGGAAAGGCCAGGCCAGGCAAGGTTTGGTTTTCCTGTTTGAGTGCTTGATGGGTTCATTTCCATCAGTGCAAATTTTTTGTGAAATGGAGTTCTCATTTCAAGTTTATTGCCTGGGGGCTAGAGTGTGGGATTTTTGCTCTAATTAGTCATGCTTTTCAGCTGCAAGAGTCAGCTCTGTTAATTAATGTATTGCAGGTGCACCCAGAGAGGAAGTCTCTGTTAATTAATGTATTGCAGGTGCACCCAGAGAGGAACTTTACAGCAAGGAGGTGACGTGCAGGCATGGAACATTTTGTTTGGAATGCAAGTCCTTTGCTTCTTAACAAAAGGCCAGGCCAGACAAGGCAAGGCCAGGCTAGGAAAGGCCAGGCCAGGCCCGGTCAGGCAAGGCTAGGGAAGGCCAGGCCAGGCAAGACCAGGCCAGGCCAAACCAGACCAGACTAGACCAGGCCAGGCCATGAAAGGCCACGCCAGGCCAGGCAAGGCCAGGAAAAGCAAGGCCAGGCCAGGGAAGGTCAGGTAAGGCCAGACCAGACCAGGAAAGGTCAGGCCAGGCTAGGCCAGGTCACTCCAAGCCAGGCAAGGCCAGGTCAGGCCAGGCAAGGCCAGGCCATGCCAGGAAAGGCAATACCAGGCCAGGGCAGGTTAGACACGTCCAGGCAAGGCCAGGCCATGCCACGCAAGGCCAGGCCAGGCAAGGCAAGGTTTGGTTTTTCTGTTTGAGTGCTTGATGGGTTCATTTCCATCAGTGCAAATTTTTTGTGAAATGGAGTTCTCATTTCAAGTTTATTGCCTGGGGGCTAGAGTGTGGGATTTTTGCTCTAATTAGTCACGCTTTTCAGCTGCAAGAGTCAGCTCTGTTAATTAATGTATTGCAGGTGCACCCAGAGAGGAAGTTTACAGCAAGGAGGTGACTTGCAGGCATGGAACATTTTGTTTGGAATGCAAGTCCTTTGCTTCTTCACAAAAGGCCAGGCCAGACAAGGCCAGGCCAGAGAAGGCAAGGCCAGGCCAGGCCAGGGAAAGCCAGAACAGGTAAGTCAAGGAAAGGCCAGGCTAGGGAAGGCAAGGCCAGGCCAGGCAAGGCCAGGTCCGGGAAGGCCAGGCCAGGCCTGGCAAGGCAAGGCCAGGTCCGGGAAGGCCAGGCCAGGCCTGGCAAGGCAAGGCCAGGTTAGGCCAGGCCAGGCTAGGAAAGGCCAGGCCAGGCCAGACCAGGAAAGGCCAGGCCAGGCTCCTCCAGGCCAGACAAGGCCAGGCCAGACAAGGCAAGGCCAGACCAGGTCACTCCAAGCCAGGCAAGGCCAGGTCAGGCCAGGCAAGGCCAGGCCATGCCAGGCAAGGCAAGGCCAGGCCAGGCAAGGCAAGGCCGCACCAGGCCAGGAAAGGGCAGCAAAGCCAGGCCAGGCCAGGCCAGGCTAGGAAAGGCCAGGCCAGGAAAGGCCAGGCCAGGCCATGAAAGAATAGGCCAGGAAAGGCCAGACCAGACCAGGAAAGGTCAGGCCAGAAAAAGCAAGGAGAGGCCACGGAAGGTCAGGTCAGGCGAGGCCAGGCCAGGCAAGACCAGGCAAGGCAAGGCAAGCCAGGCCAGGCCAGACGAGGCCAGGGTAGGAAAGGCTAGGCCAGGCAAAGCCAGGCCAGGCTAGTAAAGGCTAGGCCAGGCCAGGGCAGGCCAGGCCATGCCACTCCAGGCCAGGCAAGGCCAGGCCAGGCCACTCCAGGCAAGGCAAGGCCAGACCAATCCAGGCAAGGAAAGGCCAGGTTAGGCCAGGCCAGGCCAGGCCAGGCCAGGCTAGGAAATGCCAGGCCAGGCAAGGCCAGGCCAGGCTAGGAAAGGCCAGGCCACGGCAGGCCAGGCCAGGCAAGGTTTGGTTTTCCTGTTTGAGTGCTTGATGGGTTCATTTCCATCAGTGCAAATTTTTTGTGAAATGGAGTTCTCATTTCAAGTTTATTGCCTGGGGGCTAGAGTGTGGGATTTTTGCTCTAATTAGTAACGCTTTTCAGCTGCAAGAGTCAGCTCTGTTAATTAATGTATTGCAGGTGCACCCAGAGAGGAAGTCTCTGTTAATTAATATATTGCAGGTGCACCCAGAGAGGAAGTTTACAGCAAGGAGGTGTCTTGCCGGCATGGAACATTTTGTTTGGAATGCAAGTCCTTTGCTTTTTAACAAAAGGCCAGGCCAGACAAGGCCAGGCCAGGCCAGGGAAAGCCAGACCAGGTAAGTCAAGGAAAGGCCAGACCAGGAAAAGCCAGGCAAGGCCAGACAAGGCTAGGGAAGGCCAGGCCAGGCCAGGGAAAGCCAGGCCAGAGCACGCCAGGCTGGGTAAGGCCAGGCCAGGCTAGGCCAGGCCAGGGAAGGCCAGGCCACTCCAGGCCAGGCCAGGCCAGACAAGACCAAGCCAGGCAAGGCCAGGGCACGGAAGGCCAGACCAGGTAAGTCAAGGCCAGGCCAGGCCCGGTCAGGCAAGGCTAGGGAAGGCCAGGCCAGGCAAGGCCCAGCCACGAAAGGCCAGGCCAGGCCACTCCAGGCCAGGCAAGGCCAGGCCAAGCCAAGCCAGGCCAGACAAGGCAAGGCAAGGCCAGGCAAGACCAGGCCAGGCCAAACCAGACCAGACTAGAGCAGGCCAGGCCATGAAAGGCCACGCCAGGCCAGGCAAGGCCGGGAAAAGCAAGGCCAGGCCAGGGAAGGTCAGGTAAGGCCAGACCAGACCAGGAAAGGTCAGGCCAGGCCAGGCCTGGCAAGAGAAGGCCAGGTTAGGCCAGGCCAGGCTAGGAAACGCCAGGCCAGGACAGGCCAGGCCAGGCCAGGACAGGCCAGGCCAGGCCAGGCAAGGCAAGGCCAGGCCAGGCCAGGCAAAGCAAGGCCAGGTCAGGCAAGGCAAGGCCAGACCAGGCAAGGCAAGGCCGCACCAGGCCAGGAAAGGGCAGGAAAGCCAGGCCAGGCTAGGAAAGGCCAGGCCAGGGCAGGCCAGGCCAGGCCAGGCCAGGAAAGGCCAGGCCATGCCATGCCACGCCATGCCACGCCAGGCCAAACCAGACCAGACCAGGCTAGGCAAGGCAAGGCCCAGCAAGGCTAGGAAAGGCCAGGCAAGGAAAGGCCAGGCCAGGCCAGGCAAGACCAAGCCATGCCATGCCACGCCAGGCCAGGCAAGACCAGGCCAGGCCAGGAAAGGCCAGGCCAGGAAAGGCCAGACAAGACCAGGAAAGGTCAGGCCAGACCAGGCCAGGAAAAGCAAGGCCAGGCCACGGAAGGTCAGGCCAGGCCAGGCCAGGTCAGGCAAGACCAGGCCAGGCAAGGCAAGGCCAGGCCAGGCTAGGCTAGGAAAGGCTAGGCCAGGAAAGGCCAGGCCAGGCTAGTAAAGGTTAGGCCAGGCCAGGCCAGGCAAGACCAAGCCATGCCATGCCACGCCAGGCCAGGCAAGACCAGGCCAGGCCAGGAAAGGCCAGGCCAGGAAAGGCCAGGCCAGGAAAGGAAAAGCAAGGCAAGGCCAGGTTAGGCCAGGCCAGGAGACGCCAGGGAAGGCAAGGCCAGGTCAGGGAAGGCCAGGCAAGGCAAGGCCAGGTTAGGCCAGGCCAGATGAGGCTAGGGTAGGAAAGGCTAGACCAGGCAAGGCCAGGCCAGGCTAGTAAAGGCTAGGCCAGGTCAGGGCAGGCCAGGCCACTCCAGGCCAGGCAAGGCCAGGCCAGGCCACTCCAGGCCAGGCCAGGCCAGACAAGACCAAGCCAGGCAAGACCAGGCCAGGCAAGGCGAGGCCAGGGTAGGAAAGTCTAGGTCAGGCAAGGCCACTCCAGGCCAGGCCAGGCCACTCCAGGCCAGGCCAGGCCACTCCAGGCCAGGCAAGGCAAGGCCAGGCCAATCCAGGCAAGGCAAGGCCAGGTTAGGTCAGGCCAGGCCAGGCCAGGCTAGGAAAGGCCAGGCCAGGCAAGGTTTGGTTTTCCTGTTTGAGTGCTTGATGGGTTCATTTCCATCAGTGCAAATTTTTTGTGAAATGGAGTTCTCATTTCAAGTTTATTGCCTGGGGGCTAGAGTGTGGGATTTTTGCTCTAATTAGTCATGCTTTTCAGCTGCAAGAGTCAGCTCTGTTAATTAATGTATTGCAGGTGCACCCAGAGAGGAAGTCTCTGTTAATTAATGTATTTATTGCAGGTGCACCCAGAGAGGAACTTTACAGCAAGGAGGTGACGTGCAGGCATGGAACATTTTGTTTGGAATGCAAGTCCTTTGCTTCTTAACAAAAGGCCAGGCCAGACAAGGCAAGGCCAGGCCAGGCCAGGGAAAGCCAGACCAGATAAGTCAAGGAAAGGCCAGACCAGGAAAAGCCAGGCAAGGCTAGGGAAGGCCAGGCCAGGCAAGGCCAGACCAGGCTAGGAAAGGCCAGGCCAGGCCCGGTCAGGCAAGGCTAGGGAAGGCCAGGCCAGGCGAGGCCCAGCCACGAAAGGCCAGGCCAGGCAAGACCAGGCCAGGCCAAACCAGACCAGACTAGACCAGGCCAGGCCATGAAAGGCCACGCCAGGCCAGGCAAGGCCAGGAAAAGCAAGGCCAGGCCAGGGAAGGTCAGGTAAGGCCAGACCAGACCAGGAAAGGTCAGGCCAGGCTAGGCCAGGTCACTCCAAGCCAGGCAAGGCCAGGTCAGGCCAGGCAAGGCCAGGCCATGCCAGGAAAGGCCAGGCCAGGCAAGGCAAGGTTTGGTTTTTCTGTTTGAGTGCTTGATGGGTTCATTTCCATCAGTGCAAATTTTTTGTGAAATGGAGTTCTCATTTCAAGTTTATTGCCTGGGGGCTAGAGTGTGGGATTTTTGCTCTAATTAGTCACGCTTTTCAGCTGCAAGAGTCAGCTCTGTTAATTAATGTATTGCAGGTGCACCCAGAGAGGAAGTTTACAGCAAGGAGGTGACTTGCAGGCATGGAACATTTTGTTTGGAATGCAAGTCCTTTGCTTCTTCACAAAAGGCCAGGCCAGACAAGGCCAGGCCAGAGAAGGCAAGGCCAGGCCAGGCCAGGGAAAGCCAGAACAGGTAAGTCAAGGAAAGGCCAGGCTAGGGAAGGCAAGGCCAGGCCAGGCAAGGCCAGGTCCGGGAAGGCCAGGCCAGGCCTGGCAAGGCAAGGCCAGGTTAGGCCAGGCCAGGCTAGGAAAGGCCAGGCCAGGCCAGACCAGGAAAGGCCAGGCCAGGCTCCTCCAGGCCAGACAAGGCCAGGCCAGACAAGGCAAGGCCAGACCAGGTCACTCCAAGCCAGGCAAGGCCAGGTCAGGCCAGGCAAGGCCAGGCCATGCCAGGCAAGGCAAGGCAAGGCCAGGCCAGGCAAGGCAAGGCCGCACCAGGCCAGGAAAGGGCAGCAAAGCCAGGCCAGGCCAGGCCAGGCTAGGAAAGGCCAGGCCAGGAAAGGCCAGGCCAGGCCATGAAAGAATAGGCCAGGAAAGGCCAGACCAGACCAGGAAAGGTCAGGCCAGAAAAAGCAAGGAGAGGCCACGGAAGGTCAGGTCAGGCGAGGCCAGGCCAGGCAAGACCAGGCAAGGCAAGGCAAGCCAGGCCAGGCCAGACGAGGCCAGGGTAGGAAAGGCTAGGCCAGGCAAAGCCAGGCCAGGCTAGTAAAGGCTAGGCCAGGCCAGGGCAGGCCAGGCCATGCCACTCCAGGCCAGGCAAGGCCAGGCCAGGCCAATCCAGGCAAGGCAAGGCCAGACCAATCCAGGCAAGGCAAGGCCAGGTTAGGCCAGGCCAGGCAAGGCCAGGCCAGGCTAGGAAATGCCAGGCCAGGCCAGGCAAGGCCAGGCCAGGCTAGGAAAGGCCAGGCCACGGCAGGCCAGGCCAGGCAAGGTTTGGTTTTCCTGTTTGAGTGCTTGATGGGTTCATTTCCATCAGTGCAAATTTTTTGTGAAATGGAGTTCTCATTTCAAGTTTATTGCATGGGGGCTAGAGTGTGGGATTTTTGCTCTAATTAGTAACGCTTTTCAGCTGCAAGAGTCAGCTCTGTTAATTAATGTATTGCAGGTGCACCCAGAGAGGAAGTCTCTGTTAATTAATATATTGCAGGTGCACCCAGAGAGGAAGTTTACAGCAAGGAGGTGACGTGCAGGCATGGAACATTTTGTTTGGAATGCAAGTCCTTTGCTTCTTAACAAAAGGCCAGGCCAGACAAGGCAAGGCCAGGCTAGGAAAGGCCAGGCCAGGCCCGGTCAGGCAAGGCTAGGGAAGGCCAGGCCAGGCAAGACCAGGCCAGGCCAAACCAGACCAGACTAGACCAGGCCAGGCCATGAAAGGCCACGCCAGGCCAGGCAAGGCCAGGAAAAGCAAGGCCAGGCCAGGGAAGGTCAGGTAAGGCCAGACCAGACCAGGAAAGGTCAGGCCAGGCTAGGCCAGGTCACTCCAAGCCAGGCAAGGCCAGGTCAGGCCAGGCAAGGCCAGGCCATGCCAGGAAAGGCAATACCAGGCCAGGGCAGGTTAGACACGTCCAGGCAAGGCCAGGCCATGCCACGCAAGGCCAGGCCAGGCAAGGCAAGGTTTGGTTTTTCTGTTTGAGTGCTTGATGGGTTCATTTCCATCAGTGCAAATTTTTTGTGAAATGGAGTTCTCATTTCAAGTTTATTGCCTGGGGGCTAGAGTGTGGGATTTTTGCTCTAATTAGTCACGCTTTTCAGCTGCAAGAGTCAGCTCTGTTAATTAATGTATTGCAGGTGCACCCAGAGAGGAAGTTTACAGCAAGGAGGTGACTTGCAGGCATGGAACATTTTGTTTGGAATGCAAGTCCTTTGCTTCTTCACAAAAGGCCAGGCCAGACAAGGCCAGGCCAGAGAAGGCAAGGCCAGGCCAGGCCAGGGAAAGCCAGAACAGGTAAGTCAAGGAAAGGCCAGGCTAGGGAAGGCAAGGCCAGGCCAGGCAAGGCCAGGTCCGGGAAGGCCAGGCCAGGCCTGGCAAGGCAAGGCCAGGTCCGGGAAGGCCAGGCCAGGCCTGGCAAGGCAAGGCCAGGTTAGGCCAGGCCAGGCTAGGAAAGGCCAGGCCAGGCCAGACCAGGAAAGGCCAGGCCAGGCTCCTCCAGGCCAGACAAGGCCAGGCCAGACAAGGCAAGGCCAGACCAGGTCACTCCAAGCCAGGCAAGGCCAGGTCAGGCCAGGCAAGGCCAGGCCATGCCAGGCAAGGCAAGGCCAGGCCAGGCAAGGCAAGGCCGCACCAGGCCAGGAAAGGGCAGCAAAGCCAGGCCAGGCCAGGCCAGGCTAGGAAAGGCCAGGCCAGGAAAGGCCAGGCCAGGCCATGAAAGAATAGGCCAGGAAAGGCCAGACCAGACCAGGAAAGGTCAGGCCAGAAAAAGCAAGGAGAGGCCACGGAAGGTCAGGTCAGGCGAGGCCAGGCCAGGCAAGACCAGGCAAGGCAAGGCAAGCCAGGCCAGGCCAGACGAGGCCAGGGTAGGAAAGGCTAGGCCAGGCAAAGCCAGGCCAGGCTAGTAAAGGCTAGGCCAGGCCAGGGCAGGCCAGGCCATGCCACTCCAGGCCAGGCAAGGCCAGGCCAGGCCACTCCAGGCAAGGCAAGGCCAGACCAATCCAGGCAAGGAAAGGCCAGGTTAGGCCAGGCCAGGCCAGGCCAGGCCAGGCTAGGAAATGCCAGGCCAGGCAAGGCCAGGCCAGGCTAGGAAAGGCCAGGCCACGGCAGGCCAGGCCAGGCAAGGTTTGGTTTTCCTGTTTGAGTGCTTGATGGGTTCATTTCCATCAGTGCAAATTTTTTGTGAAATGGAGTTCTCATTTCAAGTTTATTGCCTGGGGGCTAGAGTGTGGGATTTTTGCTCTAATTAGTAACGCTTTTCAGCTGCAAGAGTCAGCTCTGTTAATTAATGTATTGCAGGTGCACCCAGAGAGGAAGTCTCTGTTAATTAATATATTGCAGGTGCACCCAGAGAGGAAGTTTACAGCAAGGAGGTGTCTTGCCGGCATGGAACATTTTGTTTGGAATGCAAGTCCTTTGCTTTTTAACAAAAGGCCAGGCCAGACAAGGCCAGGCCAGGCCAGGGAAAGCCAGACCAGGTAAGTCAAGGAAAGGCCAGACCAGGAAAAGCCAGGCAAGGCCAGACAAGGCTAGGGAAGGCCAGGCCAGGCCAGGGAAAGCCAGGCCAGAGCACGCCAGGCTGGGTAAGGCCAGGCCAGGCTAGGCCAGGCCAGGGAAGGCCAGGCCACTCCAGGCCAGGCCAGGCCAGACAAGACCAAGCCAGGCAAGGCCAGGGCACGGAAGGCCAGACCAGGTAAGTCAAGGCCAGGCCAGGCCCGGTCAGGCAAGGCTAGGGAAGGCCAGGCCAGGCAAGGCCCAGCCACGAAAGGCCAGGCCAGGCCACTCCAGGCCAGGCAAGGCCAGGCCAAGCCAAGCCAGGCCAGACAAGGCAAGGCAAGGCCAGGCAAGACCAGGCCAGGCCAAACCAGACCAGACTAGAGCAGGCCAGGCCATGAAAGGCCACGCCAGGCCAGGCAAGGCCGGGAAAAGCAAGGCCAGGCCAGGGAAGGTCAGGTAAGGCCAGACCAGACCAGGAAAGGTCAGGCCAGGCCAGGCCTGGCAAGAGAAGGCCAGGTTAGGCCAGGCCAGGCTAGGAAACGCCAGGCCAGGACAGGCCAGGCCAGGCCAGGACAGGCCAGGCCAGGCCAGGCAAGGCAAGGCCAGGCCAGGCCAGGCAAAGCAAGGCCAGGTCAGGCAAGGCAAGGCCAGACCAGGCAAGGCAAGGCCGCACCAGGCCAGGAAAGGGCAGGAAAGCCAGGCCAGGCTAGGAAAGGCCAGGCCAGGGCAGGCCAGGCCAGGCCAGGCCAGGAAAGGCCAGGCCATGCCATGCCACGCCATGCCACGCCAGGCCAAACCAGACCAGACCAGGCTAGGCAAGGCAAGGCCCAGCAAGGCTAGGAAAGGCCAGGCAAGGAAAGGCCAGGCCAGGCCAGGCAAGACCAAGCCATGCCATGCCACGCCAGGCCAGGCAAGACCAGGCCAGGCCAGGAAAGGCCAGGCCAGGAAAGGCCAGACAAGACCAGGAAAGGTCAGGCCAGACCAGGCCAGGAAAAGCAAGGCCAGGCCACGGAAGGTCAGGCCAGGCCAGGCCAGGTCAGGCAAGACCAGGCCAGGCAAGGCAAGGCCAGGCCAGGCTAGGCTAGGAAAGGCTAGGCCAGGAAAGGCCAGGCCAGGCTAGTAAAGGTTAGGCCAGGCCAGGCCAGGCAAGACCAAGCCATGCCATGCCACGCCAGGCCAGGCAAGACCAGGCCAGGCCAGGAAAGGCCAGGCCAGGAAAGGCCAGGCCAGGAAAGGCCAGGCCAGGAAAGGAAAAGCAAGGCAAGGCCAGGTTAGGCCAGGCCAGGAGACGCCAGGGAAGGCAAGGCCAGGTCAGGGAAGGCCAGGCAAGGCAAGGCCAGGTTAGGCCAGGCCAGATGAGGCTAGGGTAGGAAAGGCTAGACCAGGCAAGGCCAGGCCAGGCTAGTAAAGGCTAGGCCAGGTCAGGGCAGGCCAGGCCACTCCAGGCCAGGCAAGGCCAGGCCAGGCCACTCCAGGCCAGGCCAGGCCAGACAAGACCAAGCCAGGCAAGACCAGGCCAGGCAAGGCGAGGCCAGGGTAGGAAAGTCTAGGTCAGGCAAGGCCACTCCAGGCCAGGCCAGGCCACTCCAGGCCAGGCCAGGCCACTCCAGGCCAGGCAAGGCAAGGCCAGGCCAATCCAGGCAAGGCAAGGCCAGGTTAGGTCAGGCCAGGCCAGGCCAGGCTAGGAAAGGCCAGGCCAGGCAAGGTTTGGTTTTCCTGTTTGAGTGCTTGATGGGTTCATTTCCATCAGTGCAAATTTTTTGTGAAATGGAGTTCTCATTTCAAGTTTATTGCCTGGGGGCTAGAGTGTGGGATTTTTGCTCTAATTAGTCATGCTTTTCAGCTGCAAGAGTCAGCTCTGTTAATTAATGTATTGCAGGTGCACCCAGAGAGGAAGTCTCTGTTAATTAATGTATTTATTGCAGGTGCACCCAGAGAGGAACTTTACAGCAAGGAGGTGACGTGCAGGCATGGAACATTTTGTTTGGAATGCAAGTCCTTTGCTTCTTAACAAAAGGCCAGGCCAGACAAGGCAAGGCCAGGCCAGGCCAGGGAAAGCCAGACCAGATAAGTCAAGGAAAGGCCAGACCAGGAAAAGCCAGGCAAGGCTAGGGAAGGCCAGGCCAGGCAAGGCCAGACCAGGCTAGGAAAGGCCAGGCCAGGCCCGGTCAGGCAAGGCTAGGGAAGGCCAGGCCAGGCGAGGCCCAGCCACGAAAGGCCAGGCCAGGCAAGACCAGGCCAGGCCAAACCAGACCAGACTAGACCAGGCCAGGCCATGAAAGGCCACGCCAGGCCAGGCAAGGCCAGGAAAAGCAAGGCCAGGCCAGGGAAGGTCAGGTAAGGCCAGACCAGACCAGGAAAGGTCAGGCCAGGCTAGGCCAGGTCACTCCAAGCCAGGCAAGGCCAGGTCAGGCCAGGCAAGGCCAGGCCATGCCAGGAAAGGCCAGGCCAGGCAAGGCAAGGTTTGGTTTTTCTGTTTGAGTGCTTGATGGGTTCATTTCCATCAGTGCAAATTTTTTGTGAAATGGAGTTCTCATTTCAAGTTTATTGCCTGGGGGCTAGAGTGTGGGATTTTTGCTCTAATTAGTCACGCTTTTCAGCTGCAAGAGTCAGCTCTGTTAATTAATGTATTGCAGGTGCACCCAGAGAGGAAGTTTACAGCAAGGAGGTGACTTGCAGGCATGGAACATTTTGTTTGGAATGCAAGTCCTTTGCTTCTTCACAAAAGGCCAGGCCAGACAAGGCCAGGCCAGAGAAGGCAAGGCCAGGCCAGGCCAGGGAAAGCCAGAACAGGTAAGTCAAGGAAAGGCCAGGCTAGGGAAGGCAAGGCCAGGCCAGGCAAGGCCAGGTCCGGGAAGGCCAGGCCAGGCCTGGCAAGGCAAGGCCAGGTTAGGCCAGGCCAGGCTAGGAAAGGCCAGGCCAGGCCAGACCAGGAAAGGCCAGGCCAGGCTCCTCCAGGCCAGACAAGGCCAGGCCAGACAAGGCAAGGCCAGACCAGGTCACTCCAAGCCAGGCAAGGCCAGGTCAGGCCAGGCAAGGCCAGGCCATGCCAGGCAAGGCAAGGCAAGGCCAGGCCAGGCAAGGCAAGGCCGCACCAGGCCAGGAAAGGGCAGCAAAGCCAGGCCAGGCCAGGCCAGGCTAGGAAAGGCCAGGCCAGGAAAGGCCAGGCCAGGCCATGAAAGAATAGGCCAGGAAAGGCCAGACCAGACCAGGAAAGGTCAGGCCAGAAAAAGCAAGGAGAGGCCACGGAAGGTCAGGTCAGGCGAGGCCAGGCCAGGCAAGACCAGGCAAGGCAAGGCAAGCCAGGCCAGGCCAGACGAGGCCAGGGTAGGAAAGGCTAGGCCAGGCAAAGCCAGGCCAGGCTAGTAAAGGCTAGGCCAGGCCAGGGCAGGCCAGGCCATGCCACTCCAGGCCAGGCAAGGCCAGGCCAGGCCAATCCAGGCAAGGCAAGGCCAGACCAATCCAGGCAAGGCAAGGCCAGGTTAGGCCAGGCCAGGCAAGGCCAGGCCAGGCTAGGAAATGCCAGGCCAGGCCAGGCAAGGCCAGGCCAGGCTAGGAAAGGCCAGGCCACGGCAGGCCAGGCCAGGCAAGGTTTGGTTTTCCTGTTTGAGTGCTTGATGGGTTCATTTCCATCAGTGCAAATTTTTTGTGAAATGGAGTTCTCATTTCAAGTTTATTGCATGGGGGCTAGAGTGTGGGATTTTTGCTCTAATTAGTAACGCTTTTCAGCTGCAAGAGTCAGCTCTGTTAATTAATGTATTGCAGGTGCACCCAGAGAGGAAGTCTCTGTTAATTAATATATTGCAGGTGCACCCAGAGAGGAAGTTTACAGCAAGGAGGTGTCTTGCCGGCATGGAACATTTTGTTTGGAATGCAAGTCCTTTGCTTTTTAACAAAAGGCCAGGCCAGACAAGGCAAGGCCAGGCCAGGCCAGGGAAAGCCAGACCAGGTAAGTCAAGGAAAGGCCAGACCAGGAAAAGCCAGGCAAGGCCAGACAAGGCTAGGGAAGGCCAGGCCAGGCCAGGGAAAGCCAGGCCAGAGCACGCCAGGCTGGGTAAGGCCAGGCCAGGCTAGGCCAGGCCAGGGAAGGCCAGGCCACTCCAGGCCAGGCCAGGCCAGACAAGACCAAGCCAGGCAAGGCCAGGGCACGGAAGGCCAGACCAGGTAAGTCAAGGCCAGGCCAGGCCCGGTCAGGCAAGGCTAGGGAAGGACAGGCCAGGCAAGGCCCAGCCACGAAAGGCCAGGCCAGGCCACTCCAGGCCAGGCAAGGCCAGGCCAAGCCAAGCCAGGCCAGACAAGGCAAGGCAAGGCCAGGCAAGACCAGGCCAGGCCAAACCAGACCAGACTAGAGCAGGCCAGGCCATGAAAGGCCACGCCAGGCCAGGCAAGGCCGGGAAAAGCAAGGCCAGGCCAGGGAAGGTCAGGTAAGGCCAGACCAGACCAGGAAAGGTCAGGCCAGGCCAGGCCTGGCAAGGCAAGGCCAGGTTAGGCCAGGCCAGGCTAGGAAAGGCCAGGCCAGGCCAGGCCAGGCCAGGCCAGGCAAGGCAAGGCCAGGCCAGGCCAGGCAAGGCAAGGCCAGGCCAGGCCAGGCAAGGCAAGGCCAGACCAGGCAAGGCAAGGCCGCACCAGGCCAGGAAAGGGCAGGAAAGCCAGGCCAGGCTAGGAAAGGCCAGGCCAGGGCAGGCCAGGCCAGGCCAGGAAAGGCCAGGCCATGCCATGCCACGCCATGCCACGCCAGGCCAAACCAGACCAGACCAGGCTAGGCAAGACCAGGCCAGGCCAGGCAAGGCAAGGCCCAGCAAGGCTAGGAAAGGCCAGGCAAGGAAAGGCCAGGCCAGGCCAGGCAAGACCAAGCCATGCCATGCCACGCCAGGCCAGGCAAGACCAGGCCAGGCCAGGAAAGGCCAGTCCAGGAAAGGCCAGACAAGACCAGGAAAGGTCAGGCCAGACCAGGCCAGGAAAAGCAAGGCCAGGCCACGGAAGGTCAGGCCAGGCCAGGCCAGGTCAGGCAAGACCAAGCCAGGCAAGGCAAGGCCAGGCCAGGCTAGGATAGGAAAGGCTAGGCCAGGAAAGGCCAGGCCAGGCTAGTAAAGGTTAGGCCAGGCCAGGCCAGGCAAGACCAAGCCATGCCATGCCACGCCAGGCCAGGCAAGACCAGGCCAGGCCAGGAAAGGCCAGGCCAGGAAAGGCCAGGCCAGGAAAGGCCAGACAAGACCAGGAAAGGTCAGGGAAGGCCAGGCCAGGCCTGGCAAGGCAAGGCCAGGTTAGGCCAGGCCAGACTAGGAAAGGCCAGGCCAGGCCAGACCAGGAAAGGCCAGGCCAGATCAGGCAAGGCCAGGCCAGGCTAGGCTAGGAAAGGCTAGGCCAGGAAAGGGCAGGCCAGGCTAGTAAAGGTTAGGCCAGGCCAGGAAAGGCCAGGCCAGGCCAGGTCAGGGAAGGCCAGGCCAGGCCTGGCAAGGCAAGGCCAGGTTAGGCCAGGCCAGACTAGGAAAGGCCAGGCCAGGCCAGGCCAGGAAAGGCCAGACAAGTCCAGGAAAGGCCAGGCAAGGCCAGGCCAGGTCACTCCAGGCCAGGCCAGGTCACTCCAAGCCAGGAAAGGCCAGGGCAGGCCATGTCAGGCCAGGCAAGGCAAGGCCATACCAGGCAAGGCCATACCAAGCAAGGCAAGGCCGCACCAGGCCAGGAAAGCGCAGGAAAGCCAGGCAAGGCCAGGCCAGGAAAGGGCAGGCCAGGCCAGGAAAGGCCCGGCCAGGGCAGGCCAGGCCAGGAAAGGCCAGGCCATGCCATGCCACGCCATGCCACGCCAGGCCAAACCAGACCAGACCAGACCAGGCCAGGCAAGACCAGGCCAGGCCATGAAAGGCTAGGCCAGGAAAGGCCAGACAAGACCAGGAAAGGTCAGGCCAGACCAGGCCAGGAAAAGCAAGGCCAGGCCACTCCAGGCCAGGCCACTCCAGGCCAGGCCAGGCCAGGCAAGGCAAGCCAGGCCAGCCTAGGCTAGGAAAGGCCAGGCCAGGAGACGCCAGGGAAGGCAAGGCCAGGTCAGGGAAGGCCAGGCAAGGCAAGGCCAGGTTAGGCCAGGCCAGATGAGGCCAGGGTAGGAAAGGCTAGACCAGGCAAGGCCAGGCCAGGCTAGTAAAGGCTAGGCCAGGTCAGGGCAGGCCAGGCCACTCCAGGCCAGGCAAGGCCAGGCCAGGCCACTCCAGGTCAGGCAAGGCAAGGCCAAGCAAGGCCAGGCCAGACCACTCCAGGCCTGGCAAGGCCAGGCCATGCCAGGAAAGGCAATACCAGGCCGGGGCAGGTTAGGCACGGCCAGGCAAGGCCATGCCATGCCATGGCAGGCAAGGTAAGGCCAGGCCATGCCATGGCAGGCAAGGCAAGGCCAGCCCAGGGAAAGCCAGACCAGGTAAGTTAAGGAAAGGCCAGGCAAGGCCAGGCAAGGCCAGGCCAGGCAAGGCCAGGCAAGGCCAGGCCAGGCCAGGCAAGGCCAAGTCCGGGAAGGCCAGGCCAGGCCTGGCAAGGCAAGGCCAGGTTAGGCCAGGCCAGGCTAGGAAAGGCCAGGCCAGGCCAGACCAGGAAAGGCCAGGCCAGGCTCCTCCAGGCCAGACAAGGCCAGGCCAGACAAGGCAAGGCCAGACCAGGTCACTCCAAGCCAGGCAAGGCCAGGTCAGGCCACGCAAGGCCAGGCCGTGCCAGGCAAGGCAAGGCCAGGCAAGGCAAGGCCAGGCAAGGCAAGGCCGCACCAAGCCAGGAAAGGGCAGCAAAGCCAGGCCAGGCCAGGCCAGGCTAGGAAAGGCCAGGCCAGGCCAGGAAAGGTCAGGCCAGAAAAAGCAAGGAGAGGCCACGGAAGGTTAGGCCAGGCGAGGCCACGCCAGGCCAGGCCAGGCAAGACCAGGCCAGGCCAGACGAGGCCAGGGTAGGAAAGGCTAGGCCAGGCAAAGCCAGGCCAGGCTAGTAAAGGCTAGGCCAGGCCGGGCCACTCCAGGCCAGGCAAGGCAAGGCCAGGTTAGGTCAGGCCAGGCCAGGCCAGGTTAGGAAATGCCAGGCCAGGCCAGGCAAGGCCAGGCCAGGCTAGGAAAGGCCAGGCCACGGCAGGCCAGGCCAGGCAAGGTTTGGTTTTCCTGTTTGAGTGCTTGATGGGTTCATTTCCATCAGTGCAAATTTTTTGTGAAATGGAGTTCTCATTTCAAGTTTATTGCCTGGGGGCTAGAGTGTGGGATTTTTGCTCTAATTAGTCATGCTTTTCAGCTGCAAGAGTCAGCTCTGTTAATTAATGTATTGCAGGTGCACCCAGAGAGGAAGTCTCTGTTAATTAATGTATTGCAGGTGCACCCAGAGAGGAAGTTTACAGCAAGGAGGTGACTTGCAGGCATGGAACATTTTGTTTGGAATGCAAGTCCTTTGCTTCTTAACAAAAGGCCAGGCCAGACAAGGCAAGGGCAGACCAGGTCACTCCAAGCCAGGCAAGGCCAGGTCAGGCCAGGCAAGGCCAGGCCAGGCCAGGCCAGGCAAGGCAAGGCCGCACCAGGCCAGGAAAGGGCAGCAAAGCCAGGCCAGGCCAGGCCAGGCTAGGAAAGGCCAGGCCAGGAAAGGCCAGGCCAGGGCAGGCCTGGCCAGGAAAGGCCAGGCCATGCCATGCCACGCCAGGCCAAACCAGACCAGACCAGGCCATGAAAGAATAGGCCAGGAAAGGCCAGACCAGACCAGGAAAGGTCAGGCCAGGAAAAGCAAGGAGAGGCCATGGAAGGTCAGGCCAGGCGAGGCCACGCCAGGCTAGGAAAGGCCAGGTCAGGGAAGGCCAGGTCAGGGAAGGCCAGGCCAGGCAAGGCCAGGCCAGGCTAGGAAAGGCCAGGCCAGGCCAGGCCAGGCCAGGCTGGGTAAGGCCAGGCCAGGAAAGGCCAGGCCACTCCAGGCCAGGCCAGGCCAGACAAGACCAAGCCAGGCAAGGCCAGGCCATGCCAGGCAAGGCCAGGCCAGGCAAGGCAAGGTTTGGTTTTCCTGTTTGAGTGCTTGATGGGTTCATTTCCATCAGTGCAAATTTTTGGTGAAATGGAGTTCTCATTTCAAGTTTATTGCCTGGGGGCTAGAGTGTGGGATTTTTGCTCTAATTAGTAATGCTTTTCAGCTGCAAGAGTCAGCTCTGTTAATTAATATATTGCAGGTGCACCCAGAGAGGAAGTTTACAGCAAGGAGGTGACTTGCAGGCATGGAACATTTTGTTTGGAATGCAAGTCCTTTGCTTCTTAACAAAAGGCCAGGCCAGACAAGGCAAGGCCAGACCAGGCCAGGGAAAGCCAGACCAGGTAAGTCAAGGAAAGGCCAGGCCAGGCAAGGCAAGGCCAGGTTAGGCCAGGCCAGGCTAGGAAAGGCAAGGCCAGACCAGGAAAGGCCCGGCCAGGCTCCTCCAGGCAAGGCAAGGCCAGGCTAGGCCAGGCAAGGAAAGGCCAGGCAAGGAAAGGCCAGGCCAGGAAAGGCCAGGCCAGGGCAGGCCTGGGCAGGAAAGGCCAGGCCATGCCATGCCACGCCAGGCCAAACCAGACCAGACCAGGCCAGGCAAGACCAGGCCAGGCCATGAAAGAATAGGCCAGGAAAGGCCAGACCAGACCAGGAAAGGTCAGGCCAGACCAGGCCAGGAAAAGCAAGGAGAGGCCACGGAAAGTCAGGCCAGGTCAGGGCACGCCAGGCCAGGCCAGGCAAGACCAGGCCAGGCAAGGCAAGGCAAGCCAGGCCAGGCCAGACGAGGCCAGGGTAGGAAAGGCTAGTCCAGGCAAGGGCAGGCCAGGCCAGGGCAGGCCAGGCCAGGGCACTCCAGGCCAGGCAAGGCCAGGCAAGGTAAGTCCAGGCCAATCCAGGCAAGGCAAGGCCAGGTTAGGCCAGGCCAGGCAAGGCCAGGCTAGGAAATGCCAGGCCAGGCCAGGATAGGAAAGGCCAGGCCACGGCAGGCCAGGCCAGGCAAGGTTTGGTTTTCCTGTTTGAGTGCTTGATGTGTTCATTTCCATCAGTGCAAATTGTTTGTGAAATGGAGTTCTCATTTCAAGTTTATTGCCTGGGGGCTAGAGTGTGGGATTTTTGCTCTAATTAGTCACGCTTTTCAGCTGCAAGAGTCAGCTCTGTTAATTAATGTATTGCAGGTGCACCCAGAGAGGAAGTCTCTGTTAATTAATGTATTGCAGGTGCACCCAGAGAGGAAGTTCACAGCAAGGAGGTGACTTGCAGGCATGGAACATTTTGTTTGGAATGCAAGTCCTTTGCTTCTTAACAAAAGGCCAGGTCAGAAAAGGCCAGGCCAGACAAGGCAAGGCCAGGCCAGGCCAGGGAAAGCCAGACCAGGTAAGTCAAGGAAAGGCCAGACCAGGAAAAGCCAGGCAAGGCTAGGGAAGGCCAGGCCAGGCCAGGGAAGGCCAGGTCATGGAAGGCCAGCCAGTCAAGGCCAGGCCAGGCTAGGAAAGGCCAGGCCAGGCCAGGGCAGGCCAGGCCAGGCTGGGTAAGGCCAGGCCAGGCTAGGCCAGGCCAGGAAAGGCCAGGCCACTCCAGGCCAGGCCAGGCCAGGCTGGGTAAGGCCAGGCCAGACAAGACCAATTCAGGCAAGGCCAGGCCAGGGCAGGGAAGGACAGACCAGGTAAGTCAAGGCCAGGCCAGGGCAGGGAAGGACAGACCAGGTAAGTCAAGGCCAGGCCAGGCCAGGCCAGGCCCGATCAGGCAAGGCTAGGGAAGGCCAGGCCAGGCCAGTCCAAGCCAAGCCAGGCCATGAAAGGCAACGCCAGGCCAGGCAAGGCCAGGAAAAGCAAGGCCAGGCCAGGGAAGGTCAGCTAAGGCCAGACCAGACCAGGAAAGGTCAGGCCAGGCCAGGCCTGGCAAGGCAAGGCCAGGTTAGGCCAGGCCAGACCAGGAAAGGCCAGGCAAGGCCAGGCCAGGTCACTCCAAGCCAGGCAAAACCAGGGCAGGCCAGGCAAGGCCATGCCATGCCAGGCAAGGCAAGGCCAGGCCAGGCAAGGCAAGGCCCAGCAAGGCTAGGAAAGGCCAGGCAAGGAAAGGCCACGCCAGGCAAGACCAGGCCATGCTATGCCACGCCAGGCCAGGCAAGACCAGGCCAGGCTAGGAAAGGCCAGGCCAGGCCAGACCAGGAAAGGCCAGGCAAGGCCAGGCCAGGTCACTCCAAACCAGGAAAGGCAAGGCCAGGCCAGGCAAGGCAAGGCCGCACCAGGCCAGGAAAGGGCAGGAAACCCACGCCAGGCTAGGAAAGGCCAGTCCAGGGCAGGCCAGGCCAAACCAGACCAGACCAGGCTAGGCAAGACCAGGCCAGGCCAGGCAAGGCAAGGCCCAGCAAGGCTAGGAAAGGCCAGGCAAGGAAAGGCCAGGCCAGGCAAGACCAAGCCATGCCATGCCACGCCAGGCCAGGCCAGGAAAGGCCAGGCCAGAAAAGGCCAGGCCAGGAAAGGCCAGGCCAGGCTAGGAAAGGCCAGGCCAGGCCAGGCCAAGCAAGGCCAGGCCAGACCACTCTAGGCCAGGCCAGGCCAGGCCAGGCCAGGCCAGACAAGGCAAGGCCCAGCAAGGCTAGGAAAGGCCAGGCAAGGAAAGGCCAGGCCAGGCAAGACCAAGCCATGCCATGCCACGCCAGGCCACGGAAGGCCAGGCCAGGCCTGGCAAGGCAAGGCCAGGTTAGGCCAGGCCAGGCTAGGAAAGGCCAGGCCAGGCCAGGCCAAGCAAGGCCAGGCCAGACCACTCTAGGCCAGGCAAGGCCAGGCCAGGCCAGACAAGGCAAGGCCAGGGAAGGCCAGGCCAGGTCACTCCAAGCCAGGCAAGGCCAGGCCAGGTCACTCCAAGCCAGGCAAGGCCAGGGCAGGCCATGTCAGGCCAGGAAAGGCAAGGCCAGGCCAGGCAAGGCAAGGCCAGACCAGGCAAGGCAAGGCCGCACCAGGCCAGGAAAGGGCAGGAAAGCCAGGCCAGGCCAGGCTAAAAAAGGCCAGGCCAGGGCAGGCCAGGCCAGGAAAGGCCAGGCAAGGGCAGGCCAAGCCAGGAAAGGCCAGGCCATGCTATGCCACGCCATGCCACGCCAGGCCAAACCAGACCAGACCAGACCAGGCCAGGCAGGACCAGGCCAGGCCATGAAAGGCTAGGCCAGGAAAGGCCAGACAAGACCAGGAAAGGTCAGGCCAGACCAGGCCAGGAAAAGCAAGGCCAGGCCACTCCAGGCCAGGCCACTCCAGGCCAGGCCAGGCAAGGCAAGCCAGGCCAGGCTAGGCTAGGAAAGGCCAGGCCAGGAGACGCCAGGGAAGGCCAGGCCAGGAAAGGCCAGGTTAGGCCAGGCCAGATGAGGCCAGAGTAGGAAAAGCTAGGCCAGGCAAGGCCAAGCCAGGCCAGGCCACTCCAGGCCAGGCAAGGCCAAGCCAGGCCACTCCAGGCCAGGCAAGGCAAGGCCAAGCAAGGCCAGGCCAGACCACTCCAGGCCTGGCAAGGCCAGGCCATGCCAGGAAAGGCAATACCAGGCCAGGGCAGGTTAGGCACGGCCAGGCAAGGCCAGGCCATGCCATGGCAGGCAAGGCAAGGACAGGCCATGCCAGGCAAGGCCAGGCCAGGCAAGGCAAGGTTTGGTTTTCCTGTTTGAGTGCTTGATGGGTTCATTTCCATCAGTGCAAATTTTTGGTGAAATGGAGTTCTCATTTCAAGTTTATTGCCTGGGGGCTAGAGTGTGGGATTTTTGCTCTAATTAGTCACGCTTTTCAGCTGCAAGAGTCAGCTCTGTTAATTAATGTATTGCAGGTGCACCCAGAGAGGAAGTTTACAGCAAGGAGGTGACTTGCAGGCATGGAACATTTTGTTTGGAATGCAAGTCCTTTGCTTCTTAACAAAAGGCCAGGCCAGACAAGGCAAGGCCAGGCCAGGCCAGGCCAGGGAAAGCCAGACCAGGCACGGCCAGGCAAGGCCAGGCCAGGCCAGGGAAAGCCAGGCAAGGCAAGGCCAGGCCAGGCTAGGAAAGGCAAGGCCAGACCAGGAAAGGCCCGGCCAGGCTCCTCCAGGTCAGGCAAGGCCAGGCCAGGCGAGACAAGGCAAGGCCTGGCCAGGCCAGACCAGGTCACTCCAAGCCAGGCAAGGAAAGGCCAGGCAAGGAAAGGCCAGGCCAGGAAAGGCCAGGCCAGGGCAGGCCTGGCCAGGAAAGGCCAGGCCATGCCATGCCACGCCAGGCCAAACCAGACCAGACCAGGCCAGGCAAGACCAGGCCAGGCCATGAAAGAATAGGCCAGGAAAGGCCAGACCAGGCCAGGAAAGGCCAGACCAGACCAGGAAAGGTCAGGCCAGACCAGGCCAGGAAAAGCAAGGAGAGGCCACGGAAGGTCAGGCCAGGCGAGGCCAGGCCAGGCCAGGCCAGGCAAGGCAAGGCAAGCCAGGCTAGGCCAGACGAGGCCAGGGTAGGAAAGGCTAGTCCAGGCAAGGCCAGGCCAGGCTAGGAAATGCCAGGCCAGGCCAGGCCACTCCAGGCCAGGCAAGGCCAGGCCAGGCCACTCCAGGCCAGGCAAGGTAAGGCCAGGCCAATCCAGGCAAGGCAAGGCCAGGTTAGGCCAGGCCAGGAAAGGCCAGGCTAGGAAATGCCAGGCCAGGCCAGGCAAGGCCAGGCCAGGCTAGGAAAGGCCAGGCCACGGCAGGCCAGGCCAGGCAAGGTTTGGTTTTCCTGTTTGAGTGCTTGATGGGTTCATTTCCATCAGTGCAAATTTTTGGTGAAATGGAGTTCTCATTTCAAGCTTATTGCCTGGGGGCTAGAGTGTGGGATTTTTGCTCTAATTAGTCACGCTTTTCAGCTGCAAGAGTCAGCTCTGTTAATTAATGTATTGCAGGTGCACCCAGAGAGGAAGTCTCTGTTAATTAATGTATTGCAGGTGCACCCAGAGAGGAAGTCTCTGTTAATTAATGTATTGCAGGTGCACCCAGAGAGGAAGTTTACAGCAAGTAGGTGACTTCCAGGCATGGAACATTTTGTTTGGAATGCAAGTCCTTTGCTTCTTAACAAAAGGCCAGACCAGACAAGGCCAGGCCAGACAAGGCAAGGCAAGGCCAGGCCAGGCCAGGGAAAGCCAGACCAGATAAGTCAAGGAAAGGCCAGGCCAGGCAAGGCCAGGCCAGGCCAGGCAAGGCAACGTCCGGGAAGGCCAGGCCAGGCCTGGCAAGGCAAGGCCAGGTTAGGCCAGGCCAGGCTTGGAAAGGCCAGGCCAGGCCAGACCAGGAAAGGCCAGGCCAGGCTCCTCCAGGCCAGACAAGGCCAGGCCAGACAAGGCAAGGGCAGACCAGGTCACTCCAAGCCAGGCAAGGCCAGGTCAGGCCAGGCAAGGCCAGGCCATGCCAGGCAAGGCAAGGCCAGGCCAGGCTAGGCAAGGCAAGGCCGCACCAGGCCAGGAAAGGGCAGCAAAGCCAGGCCAGGCCAGGCCAGGCTAGGAAAGGCCAGGCCAGGAAAGGCCAGGCCAGGGCAGGCCTGGCCAGGAAAGGCCAGGCCATGCCATGCCACGCCAGGGCAAAACAAGACCAGACCAGACCAGGCCATGCCATGCCACGCCAGGCCAAACCAGACCAGACCAGGCCATGAAAGAATAGGCCAGGAAAGGCCAGACCAGACCAGGAAAGGTCAGGCCAGGAAAAGCAAGGAGAGGCCACGGAAGGTCAGGCCAGGCGAGGCCACGCCAGGCTAGGAAAGGCCAGGTCAGGGAAGGCCAGGTCAGGGAAGGCCAGGCCAGGCAAGGCCAGGCCAGGCTAGGAAAGGCCAGGCCAGGGCAGGCCAGGCCAGGAAAGGCCAGGCCACTCCAGGCCAGGCCAGGCCAGACAAGACCAAGCCAGGCAAGGCCAGGCCAGGGCAGGGAAGGCCAGACCAGGTAAGTCAAGGACAGGCCAGGACAGGCCTGGTCAGGCAAGGCTAGGGAAGGCCAGGCCAGGCAAGGCCCAGCCACGAAAGGCCAGGCCAGGCCACTCCAGGCCAGGCAAGGCCAGGCCAAGCCAAGCCAGGCCAGACAAGGCAAGGCAAGGCCAGGCAAGACCAGGCCAGGCCAAACCAGACCAGACTAGACCAGGCCAGGCCATGAAAGGCCACGCCAGGCCAGGTAAGGCCAGAAAAGCAAGGCCAGGCCAGGGAAGGTCAGGTAAGGCCAGACCAGACCAGGAAAGGTCAGGCCAGGCCAGGCCTGGCAAGGCAAGGCCAGGAAAAGCAAGGCCAGGCTAGGAAAGGCCAGGCCAGGCCAGACCAGGAAAGGCCAGGCAAGGCCAGGCCAGGTCACTCCAAGCCAGGAAAGGCCAGGGCAGGCCAGGCAAGGCCAGGCCAGGCCAGGCAAGGCAAGGCCAGGCCAGGCAAGGCAAGGCCAGACCAGGCAAGGTAAGGCCGCACCAGGCCAGGAAAGGGCAGGAAAGCCAGGCCAGGCTAGGAAAGGCCAGGCCAGGGGCAGGCCAGGCCAGGCCAGGAAAGGCCAGGCCATGCCATGCCACGCCATGCCACGCCAGGCCAAACCAGACCAGACCAGGCTAGGCAAGACCAGGCCAGGCCAGGCAAGGCAAGGCCCAGCAAGGCTAGGAAAGGCCAGGCAAGGAAAGACCAGGCCAGGATATAACAGACCAGGCCATGCCATGCCACGCCAGGCCAGGAAAGGCCAGGCCAGGAAAGGCCAGACAAGACCAGGAAAGGTCAGGCCAGACCAGGCCAGGAAAAGCAAGGCCTGGCCACGGAAGGTCAGGCCAGGCCAGGCCACGCCAGGCCAGGCCAAGTCAGGCAAGGCAAGGCCAGGCCAGGCTAGGCTAGGAAAGGCTAGGCCAGGAAAGGTCAGGCCAGGCTAGTAAAGGTTAGGCCAGGCCAGGAAAGGCCAGGCCAGGCCAGGCCAGGTCAGGGAAGTCCAGGCCAGGCCTGGCAAGGCAAGGCCAGGTTAGGCCAGGCCAGGCTAGGAAAGGCAAGGCCAGGTTAGGCCAGGCCAGGCTAGGAAAGGCCAGGCCAGGCCAGGCCATGCTCCTCTAGGCCAGGCAAGGCCAGGCCAGGCCAGACAAGGAAAGGTCAGGCAAGGCCAGGCCAGGTCACTCCAAGCCAGGCAAGGCCAGGGCAGGCCATGTCAAGCCAGGCAAGGCCAGGGCAGGCCATGTCAAGCCAGGCAAGGCCAGGGCAGGCCATGTCAGGCCAGACAAGGCCAGGCCATGCCAGGCAAGGCAAGGCCAGGCCAGGCAAGGCAAGGCCAGACCAGGCAAGGCAAGGCCGCACCAGGCCAGGAAAGGGCAGGAAAGCCAGGCCAGGCTAGGAAAGGCCAGGCCAGGGGCAGGCCAGGCCAGACCAGGAAAGGCCAGGCCATGCCATGCCACGCCATGCCACGCCAGGCCAAACCAGACCAGACCAGGCTAGGCAAGACCAGGCCAGGCCAGGCAAGGCAAGGCCCAGCAAGGCTAGGAAAGGCCAGGCAAGGAAAGACCAGGCCAGGATATAACAGACCAGGCCATGCCATGCCACGCCAGGCCAGGAAAGGCCAGGCCAGGAAAGGCCAGACAAGACCAGGAAAGGTCAGGCCAGACCAGGCCAGGAAAAGCAAGGCCTGGCCACGGAAGGTCAGGCCAGGCCAGGCCACGCCAGGCCAGGCCAAGTCAGGCAAGGCAAGGCCAGGCCAGGCTAGGCTAGGAAAGGCTAGGCCAGGAAAGGTCAGGCCAGGCTAGTAAAGGTTAGGCCAGGCCAGGAAAGGCCAGGCCAGGCCAGGCCAGGTCAGGGAAGTCCAGGCCAGGCCTGGCAAGGCAAGGCCAGGTTAGGCCAGGCCAGGCTAGGAAAGGCAAGGCCAGGTTAGGCCAGGCCAGGCTAGGAAAGGCCAGGCCAGGCCAGGCCATGCTCCTCTAGGCCAGGCAAGGCCAGGCCAGGCCAGACAAGGAAAGGTCAGGCAAGGCCAGGCCAGGTCACTCCAAGCCAGGCAAGGCCAGGGCAGGCCATGTCAAGCCAGGCAAGGCCAGGGCAGGCCATGTCAGGCCAGACAAGGCCAGGCCATGCCAGGCAAGGCAAGGACAGGCCAGGCAAGGCAAGGCCAGACCAGGCAAGGCAAGGCCGCACCAGGTCAGGAAAGCGCAGGAAAGCCAGGCCAGTCCAGGCTAAAAAAGGCCAGGCCAGGAAAGGCCAGGCCAGGGCAGGCCAGGCCAGGAAAGGCCAGGCCATGCCATGCCACGCCATGCCACGCCAGGCCAAACCAGACCAGACCAGAAAAGGCCAGGCAAGACCAGGCCAGGCCATGAAAGGCTAGGCCAGGAAAGGCCAGACCAGACCAGGAAAGGTCAGGCAAGACCAGGCCAGGAAAAGCAAGGCCAGGCCACTCCAGGCCAGGCCACTCCAGGCCAGGCCAGGCCAGGCCAAGCAAGGCAAGCCAGGCCAGGCTAGGTTAGGAAAGGCCAGGCCAGGAGACCCCAGGGAAGGCCAGGCCAGGCAAGGCCAGGTCAGGGAAAGCCAGGAAAGGCAAGGCCAGGTTAGGCCAGGCCAGATGAGGCCAGGGTAGGAAAGGCTAGACCAGGCAAGGCCAGGCCAGGCTAGTAAAGGCTAGGCCAGGCCAGGGCAGGCCAGGCCACTGCAGGCCAGGCCAGGTCAGCCAAGACCAGGCCAGGCAAGGCAAGGCCAGGCCAGGCAAGGCAAGGCCGCACCAGGCCAGGAAAGGGCAGGAAAGCCAGGCCAGGCCAGGCTAAAAAAGGCCAGGCCAGGGCAGGCCAGGCCAAGGCAGACCAGGCCATGCCATGCCACGCCATGCCATGCCAGGCCAAACCAGACCAGACCAGGCCAGGCAAGACCAGGCCAGACCATGAAAGGCTAGGCCAGGAAAGGCCAGACCAGACCAGGAAAGGCCAGGCAAGGCCAGGCCAGGTCACTCCAAGCCAGGCAAGGCCAGGGCAGGCCAGGTCAGGCCAGGCAAGGCCAGACCATGCCAGACAAGGCAGGGCCAGGCAAGGCAAGTCCAGACCAGGCAAGGCAAGGCCGCACCAGGCCAGGAAAGGGCAGGAAAGCCAGGACACGCCAGGGCAGGACAGGCCAGGGCAGGCCAGGCCAGGAAAGGCCAGACGATGCCATGCCACGCCATGCCACGCCAGGCCAAGCCAGACCAGACCAGGCTGGGCAAGACCAGGCCAGGCAAGGCAAGGCCCAGCAAGGCTAGGAAAGGCCAGGAAGGAAAGGCCAGGTCAGGCCAGGCAAGACCAGGCTATGCCATGCCACGCCAGGCCAGGAAAGACCAGGCCAGGCCATGAAAGGCCAGGCCAGGAAAGGCCAGACAAGACCAGGAAAGTCAGGCCAGACCAGGCCAGTAAAAGCAAGGCCAGGCCACGGAAGGTCAGGCCAGGCCACGCCACGCCAGGCCAGACCACGCCAGGCCAGGCGACGCCAGGCCAGGCCAGGTCAGCCAAGACCAGGCCAGGCAAGGCAAGGCCAGGCCAGGTTAGGCTAGGAAAAGCTAGGCCAGGCTAGTAAAGGTTAGGCCAGGTCAGGGAAGGCCAGGCCAGGCCTGGCAAGGCAAGGCCAGGTTATGCAAGGCCAGGCTAGGAAAGGCCAGGCCAGACCAGGAAAGGCCAGGCCAGGCTTCTCTAGGCCAGGCAAGGCCAGGCCAGACAAGGCAAGGCCAGGGCAGGCCATGTCAGGCCAGGCAAGGCAAGGCCAGGCCAGGCAAGGCAAGGCCAGACCAGGCAAGGCAAGGCCGCAGCAGGCCAGGAAAGGGCAGGAAAGCCAGGCCAGGCCAGGCTAAAAAAGGCCAGGCCAGGGCAGGCCAGGCCAAGGCAGGCCAGGCCATGTCATGCCACGCCATGCCACGCCAGGCCAAACCAGACCAGACCAGGCCAGGCAAGACCAGGCCAGGCCATGAAAGGCTAGGCCAGGAAAGGCCAGACCAGACCAGGAAAGACCAGGCCAGGAAAAGCAAGGCCAGGCCACGCCAGGCAAGGCAAGCCAGGCCAGGCTAGGCTAGGAAAGGCCAGGCCAGGAGACGCCAGGGAAGGCCAGGCCAGGAAAGGCCAGGTTAGGCGAGGCCAGATGAGGCCAGGGTAGGAAAAGCTAGGCCAGGCAAGGGCAGGCCAGGCTAGTAAAGGCTAGGCCAGGCCAGGAAAGGCCAGGCCAGGCCACTCCAGGCCAGGCAAGGCCAGGCCAGGCCACTCCAGGCCAGGCAAGGCAAGGCCAAGCAAGGACAGGCCAGACCACTCCAGGCCTGGCAAGGCCAGGCTATGCCAGGAAAGGCAATACCAGGCCAGGGCAGGTTAGGCACGGCCAGGCAAGGCCAGGCCATGCCATGGCAGGCAAGGCAAGGCCAGGCCATGCCAGGCAAGGCCAGGCCAGGCAAGGCAAGGTTTGGTTTTCCTGTTTGAGTGCTTGATGGGTTCATTTCCATCAGTGCAAATTTTTGGTGAAATGGAGTTCTCATTTCAAGTTTATTGCCTGGGGGCTAGAGTGTGGGATTTTTGCTCTAATTAGTAACGCTTTTCAGCTGCAAGAGTCAGCTCTGTTAATAAATGTATTGCAGGTGCACCCAGAGAGGAAGTTTACAGCAAGGAGGTGACTTGCAGGCATGGAACATTTTGTTTGGAATGCAAGTCCTTTGCTTCTTAACAAAAGGCCAGGCCAGGCAAGGCCAGGCCAGACAAGGCAAGGCCAGGCCAGGCCAGGGAAAGCCAGACCAGGTAAGTCAAGGAAAGGCCAGACCAGGAAAAGCCAGGCAAGGCTAGGGAAGGCCAGGCCAGGCCAGACCAGGCCAAGAAAAGCAAGGAGAGGCCACAGAAGGTCAGGCCAGGCGAGGCCACGCCAGGCCAGGCCAGGCCAGGCCAGGCAAGGCAAGGCAAGCCAGGCCAGGCCAGACGAGGCCAGGGTAGGAAAGGCTAGGCCAGGCAACGTCAGGCCAGGCTAGTAAAGGCTAGGCCAGGCCAGGCCAGGCCAGGCCACTCCAGGGCAAGCAAGGCAATGCCAGGCCAATCTACGCAAGGCAAGGCCAGGTTAGGCCAGGCCAGGCCAGGCCAGGCTAGGAAATGCCAGGCCAGGCCAGGCCAGGCTAGGAAAGGCCAGACCAGGAAAAGCCAGGCAAGGCTAGGGAAGGCCAGGCCAGGCAAGGCAAGGCCAGGGCAGGCCAGGCCAGGCTGGGTAAGGCCACGCCAGGCTAGGCCAGGCCAGGAAAGGCCAAGCCAGGCCAGACAAGACCAAGCCAGGCAAGGCCAGGCCAGGGCAGGGAAGGCCAGACCAGGTAAGTCAAGGCCAGGCCAGGCCAGGCCAGGCCCGGTCAGGCAAGGCTGGGGAAGACCAGGCCAGGCAAGACCAGGCCAGGCCAAGCCAGGCCAGAAAAGGCAAGGCAAGGCCAGGCAAGACCAGGCCAGGCCAAACCAGACCAGACTAGAGCAGGCCAGGCCATGAAAGGCCACGCCAGGCCAGGCAAGGCCAGGAAAAGCAAGGCCAGGCCAGGGAAGGTCAGGCCAGGCTAGCAAAGGCCAGGCCAGGTCACTCCAAGCCAGGCAAGGCCAGACAGACCAGGAAAGGTCAGGCCAGACCAGGCCAGGAAAAGCAAGGAGAGGCCACGGAAGGTCAGGCCAGGCGAGGCCACGCCAGGCCAGGCAAGGCAAGGCAAGACAGGCCAGGCCAGACGAGGCCAGGGTAGGAAAGGCTAGGCCAGGCAAGGCCAGGCCAGGCTAGTAAAGGCTAGGCCAGGCCAGGGCATGCCAGGCCAGGCCACTCCAGGCCAGGCAAGGCCAGGCCAGGCCACTCCAGGCCAGGCAAGGCAAGGCCAGGCCAATCCAGGCAAGGCAAGGCTAGGAAATGCCAGGCCAGGCCAGGCTAGGAAATGCCAGGCCAGGCCAGGCAAGGCTACGAAAGGCCAGGCCAGGCAAGGTTTGGTTTTCCTGTTTGAGTGCTTGATGGGTTCATTTCCATCAGTGCAAATTTTTGGTGAAATGGAGTTCTCATTTCAAGTTTATTGCCTGGGGGCTAGAGTGTGGGATTTTTGCTCTAATTAGTCACGCTTTTCAGCTGCAAGAGTCAGCTCTGTTAATTAATGTATTGCAGGTGCACCCAGAGAGGAAGTCTCTGTTAATTAATGTATTTATTGCAGGTGCACCCAGAGAGGAAGTTTACAGCAAGGAGGTGACTTGCAGGCATGGAACATTTTGTTTGGAATGCAAGTCCTTTGCTTCTTAACAAAAGGCCAGGCCAGACAAGGCAAGGCCAGGCCAGGTCAGGGAAAGCCAGACCAGGTAAGTCAAGGAAAGGCCAGACCAGGAAAAGCCAGGCAAGGCTAGGGAAGGCCAGGCCAGGCCAGGGAAAGCCAGACCAGGTAAGTCAAGGAAAGGCCAGACCAGGAAAAGCCAGGCAAGGTTAGGGAAGGCCAGGCCAGGCCAGGGAAGGCCAGGTCAGGGAAGGCCAGGCCAGGCTAGGAAAGGCCAGGCCAGGCCAGGCCAGGCTGGGTAAGGCCAGGCCGGGCTAGGCCAGGCCAGGAAAGGCCAGGCCACTCCAGGCCAGGCCAGACAAGACCAAGCCAGGCAAGGCCAGGCCAGGGCAGGGAAGGCCAGACCAGGTACGTCAAGGCCAGGCCAGGCCCGGTCAGGCAAGGCTAGGGAAGGCCAGGCCAGGCATGGCCCAGCCACGAAAGGCCAGGCCAGGCCACTCCAGGCCAGGCAAGGCCAGGCCAAGCCAAGCCAGGCCAGACAAGGCAAGGCAAGGCCAGGCAAGACCAGGCCAGGCCAAACCAGACCAGACTAGACCAGGCCAGGCCAGGCAAGGCCAGGAAAAGCAAGGCCAGGCCAGGGAAGGTCAGGTAAGGCCAGACCAGACCAGGAAAGGTCAGGCCAGGCCAAACCTGGCAAGGCAAGGCCAGGTTAGGCCAGGCTCCTCCAGGCCAGGCTCCTCCAGGCCAGGCTCCTTCAGGCCAGGCTCCTCCAGGCCAGGCCAGGCTCCTCTAGGCCAGGTAAGGCCAGGCCAGGCCAGGCAAGGCCAGGTCAGGTCACTCCAAGCCAGGCAAGGCCAGGGCAGGCCATGTCAGCCAGGCAAGGCCAGGCCAGGCAAGGCAAGGCCAGACCAGGCAAGGCAAGGCCAGACCAGGTAAGGCAAGGCCGCACCAGGCCAGGAAAGGGCAGGAAAGCCAGGCCAGGCCAGGCTAAAAAAGGCCAGGGCAGGCCAGGCAAGGAAAGGCCAGCCCAGGAAATGCCAGGCCATGCCATGCCACGCCATGCCACGCCAGGCCAAACCAGACCAGACCAGGCCAGGCAAGACCAGGCCAGGCCATGAAAGACTAGACCAGGAAAGGCTAGCCCAGACCAGGAAAGACCAGGCCAGGAAAAGCAATACCAGGCCAGGGCAGGTTAGGCACGGCCAGGCAAGGCCAGGCCATGCCATGACAGGCAAGTAAAGGCCAGGCCATGCCAGGAAAGGCCAGGCAAGGCAAGGTTTGGTTTTTCTGTTTGAGTGCTTGATGGGTTCATTTCCATCAGTGCAAATTTTTTGTGAAATGGAGTTCTCATTTCAAGTTTATTGCCTGGGGGCTAGAGTGTGGGATTTTTGCTCTAATTAGTCACGCTTTTCAGCTGCAAGAGTCAGCTCTGTTAATTAATGTATTGCAGGTGAACCCAGAGAGGAAGTCTCTGTTAATTAATGTATTGCAGGTGCACCCAGAGAGGAAGTTTACAGCAAGGAGGTGACTTGCAGGCATGGAACATTTTGTTTGGAATGCAAGTCCTTTGCTTCTTAACAAAAGGCCAGGCCAGACAAGGCAAGGCCAGGCCAGGCCAGGGAAAGCCAGACCAGGTAAGTCAAGGAAAGGCCAGACCAGGAAAAGCCAGGCAAGGCTAGGGAAGGCCAGGGCAGGCCAGGCCAGGCTGGGTAAGGCCAGGCCAGGCTAGGCCAGGCCAGGCAAGGCCAGGCCAGGCCAGACAAGACCAAGCCAGGCAAGGCCAGGCCAGGGCAGGGAAGGCCAGACCAGGTAAGTCAAGGCCAGGCCAGGCCAGGCCCGGTCAGGCAAGGCTAGGGAAGACCAGGCCAGGCAAGGCCCAGCCACGAAAGGCCAGGCCAGGCCACTCCAGGCCAGGCAAGGCCAGGCCAAGCCAAGCCAGGCCAGACAAGGCAAGGCAAGGCCAGGCAAGACCAGGCCAGGCCAAACCAGACCAGACTAGAGCAGGCCAGGCCATGAAAGGCCACGCCAGGCCAGGCAAGGCCAGGAAAAGCAAGGCCAGGCCAGGGAAGGTCAGGTAAGGCCAGACCAGATCAGGAAAGGTTAGGCCAGGCCAGGCCAGGCCAGGCCTGGCAAGGCAAGGCCAGGTTAGGCCAGGCTAGGAAAGGCCAGGCCAGGCCAGACCAGGAAAGGTCAGGCCAGGCCAGGCCTGGCAAGGCAGGGCTAGGTTAGGCCAGGCCAGGCTAGCAAAGGCCAGGCCAGGTCACTCCAAGCCAGGCAAGGCCAGACCAGACCAGGAAAGGTCAGGCCAGACCAGGCCAGGAAAAGCAAGGAGAGGCCACGGAAGGTCAGGCTAGGCGAGGCCACGCCAGGCCAGGCCAGGCAAGGCAAGGCAAGACAGGCCAGGCCAGACGAGGCCAGGGTAGGAAAGGCTAGGCCAGGCAAGGCCAGGCCAGGCTAGTAAAGGCTAGGCCAGGCCAGGGCAGGCCAGGCCAGGGCATGCGAGGCCAGGCCACTCCAGGCCAGGCAAGGCCAGGCCAGGCCACTCCAGGCCAGGCAAGGCAAGGCCAGGCCAATCCAGGCAAGGCAAGGCCAGGTTAGGCCAGGCCAGGCCAGGCTAGGAAATGCCAGGCCAGGCCAGGCAAGGCTACGAAAGGCCAGGTCAGGCAAGGTTTGGTTTTCCTGTTTGAGTGCTTGATGGGTTCATTTCTATCAGTGCAAATTTTTGGTGAAATGGAGTTCTCATTTCAAGTTTATTGCCTGGGGGCTAGAGTGTGGGATTTTTGCTCTAATTAGTCACGCTTTTCAGCTGCAAGAGTCAGCTCTGTTAATTAATGTATTGCAGGTGCACCCAGAGAGGAAGTCTCTGTTAATTAAGGTATTGCAGGTGCACCCAGAGAGGAAGTCTCTGTTAATTAATGTATTTATTGCAGGTGCACCTAGAGAGGAAGTTTACAGCAAGGAGGTGACTTGCAGGCATGGAACATTTTGTTTGGAATGCAAGTCCTTTGCTTCTTAACAAAAGGCCAGGCCAGACAAGGCAAGGCCAGGCCAGGGAAAGCCAGACCAGGTAAGTCAAGGAAAGGCCAGACCAGGAAAAGCCAGGCAAGGCCAGGAAAGGCTAGGGAAGGCCAGGCCAGGCCAGGGAAAGCCAGACCAGGTAAGTCAAGGAAAGGCCAGACCAGGAAAAGCCAGGCAAGGTTAGGGAAGACCAGGGAAGGCCAGGTCAGGAAAGGCCAGGCCAGGCCACTCCAGGCCAGGCAAGGCCAGGCCAAGCCAAGCCAGGCCAGACAAGGCAAGGCAAGGCCAGGCAAGACCAGGCCAGGCCAAACCAGACCAGACTAGACCAGGCCAGGCCAGGCAAGGCCAGGAAAAACAAGGCCAGGCCAGGGAAGGTCAGGTAAGGCCAGACCAGACCAGGAAAGGTCAGGCCAGGCCAGGCCTGGCAAGGCAAGGCCAGGTTAGGCCAGGCTCCTCCAGGCCAGGCTCCTCCAGGCCAGGCTCCTCCAGGCCAGGCCAGGCTCCTCCAGGCCAGGCCAGGCTCCTCTAGCCAGGTAAGGCCAGGCCAGGCAAGGCCAGGTCAGGTCACTCCAAGCCAGGCAAGGCCAGGGCAGGCCATGTCAGCCAGGCAAGGCCAGGCCAGGCAAGGCAAGGCCAGACCAGGCAAGGCAAGGCCAGACCAGGCCAGGAAAGGGCAGGAAAGCCAGGCCAGGCCAGGCTAAAAAAGGCCAGGGCAGGCCAGGCAAGGAAAGGCCAGCCCAGGAAATGCCAGGCCATGCCATGCCATGCCAGGCCAAACCAGACCAGGCCAGGCAAGACCAGGCCAGGCCATGAAAGGCTAGACCAGGAAAGGCTAGCCCAGACCAGGAAAGACCAGGCCAGGAAAAGCAATACCAGGCCAGGGCAGGTTAGGCACGGCCAGGCAAGGCCAGGCCATGCCATGACAGGCAAGTCAAGGCCAGGCCATGCCAGGCCACTCCAGGCCAGGCAAGGCAAGGCCAGGCCAATCCAGGCAAGGCAAGGCTAGGAAATGCCAGGCCAGGCCAGGCTAGGAAATGCCAGGCCAGGCCAGGAAAGGCTACGAAAGGCCAGGCCAGGCAACGTTTGGTTTTCCTGTTTGAGTGCTTGATGGGTTCATTTCCATCAGTGCAAATTTTTAGTGAAATGGAGTTCTCATTTCAAGTTTATTGCCTGGGGGCTAGAGTGTGGGATTTTTGCTCTAATTAGTCACGCTTTTCAGCTGCAAGAGTCAGCTCTGTTAATTAATGTATTGCAGGTGCACCCAGAGAGGAAGTTTACAGCAAGGAGGTGACTTGCAGGCATGGAACATTTTGTTTGGAATGCAAGTCCTTTGCTTCTTAACAAAAGGCCAGGCCAGACAAGGCAAGGCCAGGCCAGGCCAGGGAAAGCCAGACCAGGTAAGTCAAGGAAAGGCCAGACCAGGAAAAGCCAGGCAAGGTTAGGGAAGGCCAGGCCAGGCCAGGGAAGGCCAGGTCAGGGAAGGCCAGGCCAGGCTAGGAAAGGCCAGGCCGGGCTAGGCCAGCCGGGCTAGGCCAGGCCAGGAAAGGCCAGGCCACTCCAGGCCAGGCCAGGCCAGACAAGACCAAGCCAGGCAAGGCCAGGCCAGGGCAGGGAAGGCCAGACCAGGTACGTCAAGGCCAGGCCAGGCCAGGCCAGGCCCGGTCAGGCAAGGCTAGGGAAGGCCAGGCCAGGCAAGGCCCAGCCACGAAAGGCCAGGCCAGGCCACTCCAGGCCAGGCAAGGCCAGGCCAAGCCAAGCCAGGCCAGACAAGGCAAGGCAAGGCCAGGCAAGACCAGGCCAGGCCAAACCAGACCAGACTAGGCCATGAAAGGCCATGCCAGGCCAGGCAAGGCCAGGAAAAGCAAGGCCAGGCCAGGGAAGGTCAGGTAAGGCCAGACCAGACCAGGAAAGGTCAGGCCAGGCCAGGCCAGGCCTGGCAAGGCAAGGCCAGGTTAGGCCAGGCTCCTCCAGGCCAGGCTCCTCCAGGCCAGGCTCCTCCAGGCCAGGCCAGGCTCCTCTAGGCCAGGTCAGGTCACTCCAAGCCAGGCAAGGCCAGGGCAGGCCATGTCAGCCAGGCAAGGCCAGGCCAGGCAAGGCAAGGCCAGACCAGGCAAGGCAAGGCCAGACCAGGCCAGGAAAGGGCAGGAAAGCCAGGCCAGGCCAGGCTAAAAAAGGCCAGGGCAGGCCAGGCAAGGAAAGGCCAGCCCAGGAAATGCCAGGCCATGCCATGCCATGCCATGCCACGCCAGGCCAAACCAGACCAGACCAGGCCAGGCAAGACCAGGCCAGGCCATGAAAGGCTAGACCAGGAAAGGCTAGCCCAGACCAGGAAAGACCAGGCCAGGAAAAGCAATACCAGGCCAGGGCAGGTTAGGCACGGCCAGGCAAGGCCAGGCCATGCCATGACAGGCAAGTCAAGGCCAGGCCATGCCAGGCAAGGCCAGGCCAGGCAAGGCAAGGTTTGGTTTTTCTGTTTGAGTGCTTGATGGGTTCATTTCCATCAGTGCAAATTTTTGGTGAAATGGAGTTCTCATTTCAAGTTTATTGCCTGGGGGCTAGAGTGTGGGATTTTTGCTCTAATTAGTCACGCTTTTCAGCTGCAAGAGTCAGCTCTGTTAATTAATGTATTGCAGGTGCACCCAGAGAGGAAGTCTCTGTTAATTAAGGTATTGCAGGTGCACCCAGAGAGGAAGTCTCTGTTAATTAATGTATTTATTGCAGGTGCACCTAGAGAGGAAGTTTATAGCAAGGAGGTGACTTGCAGGCATGGAACATTTTGTTTGGAATGCAAGTCCTTTGCTTCTTAACAAAAGGCCAGGCCAGACAAGGCAAGGCCAGGCCAGGGAAAGCCAGACCAGGTAAGTCAAGGAAAGGCCAGACCAGGAAAAGCCAGGCAAGGCCAGGAAAGGCTAGGGAAGGCCAGGCCAGGCCAGGGAAAGCCAGACCAGGTAAGTCAAGGAAAGGCCAGACCAGGAAAAGCCAGGCAAGGTTAGGGAAGGCCAGGCCAGGCCAGGGAAGGCCAGGTCAGGAAAGGCCAGGCCAGGCCACTCCAGGCCAGGCAAGGCCAGGCCAAGCCAAGCCAGGCCAGACAAGGCAAGGCAAGGCCAGGCAAGACCAGGCCAGGCCAAACCAGACCAGACTAGACCAGGCCAGGCCAGGCAAGGCCAGGAAAAACAAGGCCAGGCCAGGGAAGGTCAGGTAAGGCCAGACCAGACCAGGAAAGGTCAGGCCAGGCCAGGCCTGGCAAGGCAAGGCCAGGTTAGGCCAGGCTCCTCCAGGCCAGGCTCCTCCAGGCCAGGCCAGGCTCCTCTAGCCAGGTAAGGCCAGGCCAGGCCAGGCAAGGCCAGGCCAGGCAAGGCAAGGCCAGACCAGGCAAGGCAAGGCCAGACCAGGCCAGGAAAGGGCAGGAAAGCCAGGCCAGGCCAGGCTAAAAAAGGCCAGGGCAGGCCAGGCAAGGAAAGGCCAGCCCAGGAAATGCCAGGCCATGCCATGCCACGCCATGCCACGCCAGGCCAAACCAGACCAGGCCAGGCAAGACCAGGCCAGGCCATGAAAGGCTAGACCAGGAAAGGCTAGCCCAGACCAGGAAAGACCAGGCCAGGAAAAGCAATACCAGGCCAGGGCAGGTTAGGCACGGCCAGGCAAGGCCAGGCCATGCCATGACAGGCAAGTCAAGGCCAGGCCATGCCAGGCAAGGCCAGGCCAGGCAAGGCAAGGTTTGGTTTTCCTGTTTGAGTGCTTGATGGGTTCATTTCCATCAGTGCAAATTTTTGGTGAAATGGAGTTCTCATTTCAAGTTTATTGCCTGGGGGCTAGAGTGTGGGATTTTTGCTCTAATTAGTCACGCTTTTCAGCTGCAAGAGTCAGCTCTGTTAATTAATGTATTGCAGGTGCACCCAGAGAGGAAGTCTCTGTTAATTAATGTATTGCAGGTGCACCCAGAGAGGAAGTTTACAGCAAGGAGGTGACTTGCAGGCATGGAACATTTTGTTTGGAATGCAAGTCCTTTGCTTCTTAACAAAAGGCCAGGCCAGGCAAAACAAGGCCAGACCAGGCCAGGAAAGGGCAGCAAAGCCAGGCCAGGCCAGGCCAGGCTAGGAAAGGCCAGGCCAGGGCAGACCAGGCCAGGAAAGGCCAGGCCAGAGCACTCCAGGAAAAGCAAGGAGAGGCCACGGAAGGTCAGGCCAGGTGAGGCCACGCCAGGCCAGGCCAGGCAAGACCAGGCAAGCCAGGCCAGGCCAGACGAGGCCAGGGTAGGGAAGGCTAGGCCAGGCAAGGCCAGGCCAGGCTAGTAAAGGCTAGGCCAGGCCAGGGCAGGCCACTCCAGGCCAGGCCAATCCATGCAAGGCAAGGCCAGGTTAGGCTAGGCCAGGCCGGGCCAGGCTAGGAAATGCCAGGCCAGGCCAGACTAGGAAAGGCCAGGCCACGGCAGGCCAGGCCAGGCAAGCTTTGGTTTTCCTGTTTGAGTGCTTGATGGGTTCATTTCCATCAGTGCAAATTTTTGGTGAAATGGAGTTCTCATTTCAAGTTTATTGCATGGGGGCTAGAGTGTGGGATTTTTGCTCTAATTAGTCACGCTTTTCAGCTGCAAGAGTCAGCTCTGTTAATTAATGTATTGCAGGTGCACCCAGAGAGGAAGTCTCTGTTAATTAATGTATTTATTGCAGGTGCACCCAGAGAGGAAGTTTACAGCAAGGAGGTGACTTGCAGGCATGGAACATTTTGTTTGGAATGCAAGTCCTTTGTTTCTTAACAAAAGGCCAGGCCAGACAAGGCCAGGCCAGACAAGGCAAGGCAAGGCCAGGCCAGGCCAGGGAAAGCCAGACCAGGTAAGTCAAGGAAAAGCCAGATCAGGAAAAGCCAGGCAGGGCTAGGGAAGGCTAGGCCAGGTCAGGCAAGGCCAGGCCAGAGAAGGCTAGGGAAGGCCAGGCCAGGCAAGGCCCAGCCACGAAAGGCCAGGCCAGGCCACTCCAGGCCAGGCAAGGCCAGGCCACGCCAAGCCAGGCCAGACAAGGCAAGGTAAGGCCAGGCAAGACCAGGCCGGGCCAAACCAGATCAGACTAGACCAGGCCAGGCCAGGAAAGGCCATGCCATGCCACGCCACGCCATGCCACGCCATGCCAAACCAGGCCAGGCTAGGCAAGACCAGGCCAGGCCAGGCAAGGCAAGGCCCAGCAAAGCTAGGAAAGGCCAGGCAAGGAAAGGCCAGGCCAGGCCAGGCAAGACCAGACCAGGCCAGGAAAAGCAAGGCCAGGCCACGCAAGGCCAGGCCAGGTCAGGCAAGACCAGGCCAGGCCAGGTCAGGCAAGACCAGGCCAGGCCAATCCAGGCCAGGCCAATCCATGCAAGGCAAGGCCAGGTTAGGCCAGGCCAGGCTAGGAAATGCCAGGCCAGGCCAGGCCAGGCTAGGAAAGGCCAGGCCACGGCAGGCCAGGCCAGGCAAGGTTTGGTTTTCCTGTTTGAGTGCTTGATGGGTTCATTTCCATCAGCGCAAATTTTTTGTAAAATGGAGTTCTCATTTCAAGTTTATTGCCTGGGGGCTAGAGTGTGGGATTTTTGCTCTAATTAGTCATGCTTTTCAGCTGCAAGAGTCAGCTCTGTTAATGTATTGCAGGTGCACCCAGAGAGGAAGTCTCTGTTAATTAATGTATTGCAGGTGCACCCAGAGAGGAAGTCTCTGTTAATTAATGTATTTATTACAGGTGCACCCAGAGAGGAAGTTTACAGCAAGGAGGTGACTTGCAGGCATGGAACATTTTGTTTGGAATGCAAGTCCTTTGCTTCTTAACAAAAGGCCAGGCCAGACAAGGCAAGGCCAGGCCAGGCCAGGGAAAGCCAGACCAGGTAAGTCAAGGAAAGGCCAGACCAGGAAAAGCCAGGCAAGGTTAGGGAAGGCCAGGCCAGGCCAGGGAAGGCCAGGTCAGGGAAGGCCAGGCCAGGCTAGGAAAGGCCAGGCCGGGCTAGGCCAGGCCGGGCTAGGCCAGGCCAGGAAAGGCCAGGCCACTCCAGGCCAGGCCAGGCCAGACAAGACCAAGCCAGGCAAGGCCAGGCCAGGGCAGGGAAGGCCAGACCAGGTAAGTCAAGGCCAGGCCAGGCCCGGTCAGGCAAGGCTAGGGAAGGCCAGGCCAGGCAAGGCCCAGCCACGAAAGGCCAGGCCAGGCCACTCCAGGCCAGGCAAGGCCAGGCCAAGCCAAGCCAGGCCAGACAAGGCAAGGCAAGGCCAGGCAAGACCAGGCCAGGCCAAACCAGACCAGACTAGGCCATGAAAGGCCATGCCAGGCCAGGCAAGGCCAGGAAAAGCAAGGCCAGGCCAGGGAAGGTCAGGTAAGGCCAGACCAGACCAGGAAAAGTCAGGCCAGGCCAGGCCAGGCCTGGCAAGGCAAGGCCAGGTTAGGCCAGGCTCCTCCAGGCCAGGCTCCTTCAGGCCAGGCTCCTCCAGGCCAGGCCAGGCTCCTCTAGGCCAGGTAAGGCCAGGCCAGGCCAGGCAAGGCCAGGTCAGGTCACTCCAAGCCAGGCAAGGCCAGGGCAGGCCATGTCAGCCAGGCAAGGCCAGGCCAGGCAAGGCAAGGCCAGACCAGGCAAGGCAAGGCCAGACCAGGCCAGGAAAGGGCAGGAAAGCCAGGCCAGGCCAGGCTAAAAAAGGCCAGGGCAGGCCAGGCAAGGAAAGGCCAGCCCAGGAAATGCCAGGCCATGCCATGCCATGCCATGCCACGCCAGGCCAAACCAGACCAGACCAGGCCAGGCAAGACCAGGCCAGGCCATGAAAGGCTAGACCAGGAAAGGCTAGCCCAGACCAGGAAAGACCAGGCCAGGAAAAGCAATACCAGGCCAGGGCAGGTTAGGCACGGCCAGGCAAGGCCAGGCCATGCCATGACAGGCAAGTCAAGGCCAGGCCATGCCAGGCAAGGCCAGGCCAGGCAAGGCAAGGTTTGGTTTTTCTGTTTGAGTGCTTGATGGGTTCATTTCCATCAGTGCAAATTTTTGGTGAAATGGAGTTCTCATTTCAAGTTTATTGCCTGGGGGCTAGAGTGTGGGATTTTTGCTCTAATTAGTCACGCTTTTCAGCTGCAAGAGTCAGCTCTGTTAATTAATGTATTGCAGGTGCACCCAGAGAGGAAGTCTCTGTTAATTAAGGTATTGCAGGTGCACCCAGAGAGGAAGTCTCTGTTAATTAATGTATTTATTGCAGGTGCACCTAGAGAGGAAGTTTATAGCAAGGAGGTGACTTGCAGGCATGGAACATTTTGTTTGGAATGCAAGTCCTTTGCTTCTTAACAAAAGGCCAGGCCAGACAAGGCAAGGCCAGGCCAGGGAAAGCCAGACCAGGTAAGTCAAGGAAAGGCCAGACCAGGAAAAGCCAGGCAAGGCCAGGAAAGGCTAGGGAAGGCCAGGCCAGGCCAGGGAAAGCCAGACCAGGTAAGTCAAGGAAAGGCCAGACCAGGAAAAGCCAGACAAGGTTAGGGAAGGCCAGGCCAGGCCAGGGAAGGCCAGGTCAGGAAAGGCCAGGCCAGGCCACTCCAGGCCAGGCAAGGCCAGGCCAAGCCAAGCCAGGCCAGACAAGGCAAGGCAAGGCCAGGCAAGACCAGGCCAGGCCAAACCAGACCAGACTAGACCAGGCCAGGCCAGGCAAGGCCAGGAAAAACAAGGCCAGGCCAGGGAAGGTCAGGTAAGGCCAGACCAGACCAGGAAAGGTCAGGCCAGGCCAGGCCTGGCAAGGCAAGGCCAGGTTAGGCCAGGCTCCTCCAGGCCAGGCTCCTCCAGGCCAGGCCAGGCTCCTCTAGCCAGGCAAGGCCAGGCCAGGCCAGGCAAGGCCAGGCCAGGCAAGGCAAGGCCAGACCAGGCAAGGCAAGGCCAGACCAGGCCAGGAAAGGGCAGGAAAGCCAGGCCAGGCCAGGCTAAAAAAGGCCAGGGCAGGCCAGGCAAGGAAAGGCCAGCCCAGGAAATGCCAGGCCATGCCATGCCACGCCATGCCACGCCAGGCCAAACCAGACCAGGCCAGGCAAGACCAGGCCAGGCCATGAAAGGCTAGACCAGGAAAGGCTAGCCCAGACCAGGAAAGACCAGGCCAGGAAAAGCAATACCAGGCCAGGGCAGGTTAGGCACGGCCAGGCAAGGCCAGGCCATGCCATGACAGGCAAGTCAAGGCCAGGCCATGCCAGGCCACTCCAGGCCAGGCAAGGCAAGGCCAGGCCAATCCAGGCAAGGCAAGGCTAGGAAATGCCAGGCCAGGCCAGGCTAGGAAATGCCAGGCCAGGCCAGGAAAGACTACGAAAGGCCAGGCCAGGCAACGTTTGGTTTTCCTGTTTGAGTGCTTGATGGGTTCATTTCCATCAGTGCAAATTTTTAGTGAAATGGAGTTCTCATTTCAAGTTTATTGCCTGGGGGCTAGAGTGTGGGATTTTTGCTCTGATTAGTCACGCTTTTCAGCTGCAAGAGTCAGCTCTGTTAATTAATGTATTGCAGGTGCACCCAGAGAGGAAGTCTCTGTTAATTAATGTATTGCAGGTGCACCCAGAGAGGAAGTTTACAGCAAGGAGGTGACTTGCAGGCATGGAACATTTTGTTTGGAATGCAAGTCCTTTGCTTCTTAACAAAAGGCCAGGCCAGACAAGGCCAGGCCAGGCCAGGCCAGGGAAAGCCAGACCAGGTAAGTCAAGGAAAGGCCAGACCAGGAAAAGCCAGGCAAGGTTAGGGAAGGCCAGGCCAGGCCAGGGAAGGCCAGGTCAGGAAAGGCCAGGCCGGGCTAGGCCAGGCCGGGCTAGGCCAGGCCACTCCAGGCCAGGCCACTCCAGGCCAGGCCAGGCCAGACAAGACCAAGCCAGGCAAGGCCAGGCCAGGGCAGGGAAGGCCAGACCAGGTAAGTCAAGGCCAGGCCAGGCTCGGTCAGGCAAGGCTAGGGAAGGCCAGGCCAGGCAAGGCCCAGCCACGAAAGGCCAGGCCAGGCCACTCCAGGCCAGGCAAGGCCAGGCCAAGCCAAGCCAGGCCAGACAAGGCAAGGCAAGGCCAGGCAAGACCAGGCCAGGCCAAACCAGAGCAGACTAGACCAGGCCAGGCCAGGCAAGGCCAGGAAAACAAGGCCAGGCCAGGGAAGGTCAGGTAAGGCCAGACCAGACCAGGAAAGGTCAGGCCAGGCCAGGCCTGGCAAGGCAAGGCCAGGTTAGGCCAGGCAAGGCCAGGCTCCTCCAGGCCAGGCTCCTCCAGGCCAGGCTCCTCCAGGCCAGGCCAGGCTCCTCTAGGCCAGGTAAGGCCAGGCCAGGCCAGGCAAGGCCAGGTCAGGTCACTCCAAGCCAGGCAAGGCCAGGGCAGGCCATGTCAGCCAGGCAAGGCCAGACCAGGCAAGGCAAGGCCAGACCAGGCCAGGAAAGGGCAGGAAAGCCAGGCCAGGCCAGGCTAAAAAAGGCCAGGGCAGGCCAGGCAAGGAAAGGCCAGCCCAGGAAATGCCAGGCCATGCCATGCCATGCCATGCCACGCCAGGCCAAACCAGACCAGACCAGACCAGGCCAGGCAAGACCAGGCCAGGCCATGAAAGGCTAGACCAGGAAAGGCTAGCCCAGACCAGGAAAGACCAGGCCAGGAAAAGCAATACCAGGCCAGGGCAGGTTAGGCACGGCCAGGCAAGGCCAGGCCATGCCATGACAGGCAAGTCAAGGCCAGGCCATGCCAGGCAAGGCCAGGCCAGGCAAGGCAAGGTTTGGTTTTTCTGTTTGAGTGCTTGATGGGTTCATTTCCATCAGTGCAAATTTTTGGTGAAATGGAGTTCTCATTTCAAGTTTATTGCCTGGGGGCTAGAGTGTGGGATTTTTGCTCTAATTAGTCACGCTTTTCAGCTGCAAGAGTCAGCTCTGTTAATTAATGTATTGCAGGTGCACCCAGAGAGGAAGTCTCTGTTAATTAATGTATTGCAGGTGCACCCAGAGAGGAAGTTTACAGCAAGGAGGTGACTTGCAGGCATGGAACATTTTGTTTGGAATGCAAGTCCTTTGCTTCTTAACAAAAGGCCAGGCCAGGCAAAACAAGGCCAGACCAGGCCAGGAAAGGGCAGCAAATCCAGGCCAGGACAGGCCAGGCTAGGAAAGGCCAGGCCAGGGCAGACCAGGCCAGGAAAGGCCAGGCCAGAGCACGCCAGGAAAAGCAAGGAGAGGCCACGGAAGGTCAGGCCAGGTGAGGCCACGCCAGGCCAGGCCAGGCAAGACCAGGCAAGCCAGGCCAGGCCAGACGAGGCCAGGGTAGGGAAGGCTAGGCCAGGCAAGGCCAGGCCAGGCTAGTAAAGGATAGGCCAGGCCAGGGCAGGCCACTCCAGGCCAGGCCAATCCATGCAAGGCAAGGCCAGGTTAGGCTAGGCCAGGCCGGGCCAGGCTAGGAAATGCCAGGCCAGGCCAGACTAGGAAAGGCCAGGCCACGGCAGGCCAGGCCAGGCAAGCTTTGGTTTTCCTGTTTGAGTGCTTGATGGGTTCATTTCCATCAGTGCAAATTTTTGGTGAAATGAAGTTCTCATTTCAAGTTTATTGCATGGGGGCTAGAGTGTGGGATTTTTGCTCTAATTAGTCACGCTTTTCAGCTGCAAGAGTCAGCTCTGTTAATTAATGTATTGCAGGTGCACCCAGAGAGGAAGTCTCTGTTAATTAATGTATTTATTGCAGGTGCACCCAGAGAGGAAGTTTACAGCAAGGAGGTGACTTGCAGGCATGGAACATTTTGTTTGGAATGCAAGTCCTTTGTTTCTTAACAAAAGGCCAGGCCAGACAAGGCAAGGCAAGGCCAGGCCAGGCCAGGGAAAGCCAGACCAGGTAAGTCAAGGAAAAGCCAGGCAGGGCTAGGGAAGGCTAGGCCAGGTCAGGCAAGGCCAGGCCAGAGAAGGCTAGGGAAGGCCAGGCCAGGCAAGGCCCAGCCACGAAAGGCCAGGCCAGGCCACTCCAGGCCAGGCAAGGCCAGGCCACGCCAAGCCAGGCCAGACAAGGCAAGGTAAGGCCAGGCAAGACCAGGCCGGGCCAAACCAGATCAGACTAGACCAGGCCAGGCCAGGAAAGGCCATGCCATGCCACGCCACGCCATGCCACGCCATGCCAAACCAGGCCAGGCTAGGCAAGACCAGGCCAGGCCAGGCAAGGCAAGGCCCAGCAAAGCTAGGAAAGGCCAGGCAAGGAAAGGCCAGGCCAGGCCAGGCAAGACCAGACCAGGCCAGGAAAGGCCAGACAAGACCAGGAAAGGTCAGGCCAGACCAGGCCAGGAAAAGCAAGGCCAGGCCACGCAAGGCCAGGCCAGGTCAGGCAAGACCAGGCCAGGTCAGGCAAGACCAGGCCAGGCCAATCCAGGCCAGGCCAATCCATGCAAGGCAAGGCCAGGTTAGGCCAGGCCAGGATAGGAAATGCCAGGCCAGGCCAGGCCAGGCTAGGAAAGGCCAGGCCACGGCAGGCCAGGCCAGGCAAGGTTTGGTTTTCCTGTTTGAGTGCTTGATGGGTTCATTTCCATCAGTGCAAATTTTTTGTAAAATGGAGTTCTCATTTCAAGTTTATTGCCTGGGGGCTAGAGTGTGGGATTTTTGCTCTAATTAGTCATGCTTTTCAGCTGCAAGAGTCAGCTCTGTTAATGTATTGCAGGTGCACCCAGAGAGGAAGTCTCTGTTAATTAATGTATTGCAGGTGCACCCAGAGAGGAAGTCTCTGTTAATTAATGTATTTATTACAGGTGCACCCAGAGAGGAAGTTTACAGCAAGGAGGTGACTTGCAGGCATGGAACATTTTGTTTGGAATGCAAGTCCTTTGCTTCTTAACAAAAGGCCAAGCCAGACAAGGCAAGGCCAGGCCAGGCCAGGGAAAGCCAGACCAGTTAAGTCAAGGAAAGGCCAGACCAGGAAAAGCCAGGCAAGGCCAGGCAAGGCTAGGGAAGGCCAGGTCAGGCCAGGCAAGGCCAGGTCAGGGAAGGCCAGGCCAGGCTAGGAAAGGCTAGGCCAGGCCAGGGCAGGCCAGGCTAGGCTGGGTAACGCCAGGCCAGGAAAGGCCAGGCCACTCCAGGCCAGGCCAGGCCAGAAAAGACCAAGCCAGGCAAGGCCAGGCCAGGGCAGGGAAGGCCAGACCAGGTAAGTCAAGGCCAGGCCAGGCCCGGTGTGGCAAGGCCCAGCCACGAAAGGCCAGGCCAGACCACTCCAGGCCAGGCAAGGCCAGGCCAAGCCAAGCCAGGCCAGACAAGGCAAGGCAATGCCAGGCAAGACCAGGCCATGCCAAACCAGACCAGACTAGAGCAGGCCAGGCCATGAAAGGCCACGCCAGGCCAGGCAAGGCCAGGAAAAGCAAGGCCAGGCCAGGGAAGGTCAGGTAAGGCCAGACCAGACCAAGAAAGGTCAGGCCAGGCCAGGCCAGGCTAGGCCAGGCTAGGCCAGGCCAGGCCAGACAAGACCAAGCCAGGCAAGGCCAGGCCATGGCAGGGAAGGCCAGACCAGGTAAGTCAAGGCCAGGCCAGGCCAGGCCAGGCCAGGCCAGGCAAGGCCCAACAACGAAAGCCAGGCCAAGCCAAGCCAGGCCAGACAAGGCAAGGCAAGGCCAGGCAAGACCAGGCCAGGCCAAACCAGACCAGACTAGACCAGGCCAGGCCATGAAAGGCCATGCCAGGTCAGGAAAGGCCAGGAAAAGCAAGGCCAGGCCAAGGAAGGTCAGGTAAGGCCAGACCAGACCAGGAAAGGTCAGGCCAGGCCAGGCCTGGCAAGGCAAGGCCAGGTCAGGCCAGGTCAGGCCAGGAAAGGCCAGGCCATGCCAGGCAAGGCAAGGCCAGACCAGGCAAGGCAAGGCCGCACCAGGCCAGGAAAGGGCAGGAAAGCCAGGCCAGGCTAGGAAAGGCCAGGTCAGGGCAGGCCAGGCCAGGGCAGGCCAGGCCAGGCTGGGTAAGGCCAGGCCAGGCTTGGCCAGGCCAGGCCAGGCCAGACAAGACCAAGCCAAGCAAGGCCAGGCCAGGGTAGGGAAGGCCAGACCAGGTAAGTCAAGGCCAGGCCAGGCCAGGCCAGGCCCGGTCAGGCAAGGCTAGGGAAGGCCAGGCCAGGCAAGGCCCAGCCACGAAAGCCAGGCCAAGCCAAGCCAGGCCAGACAAGGCAAGGCAAGGCCAGGCAAGACCAGGCCAGGCCAAACCAGACCAGACTAGACCAGGCCAGGCCATGAAAGGCCATGCCAGGCAAGGCAAGGCCAGGAAAAGCAAGGCCAGGCCAGGGAAGGTTAGGTAAGGCCAGACCAGACCAGGAAAGGTCAGGCCAGGCCAGGCCAGGCCTGGCAAGGCAACGCCAGGTTAGGCCAGGCTAGGAAAGGCCAGGCCAGGCCAGACCAGGAAACGCCAGGCAAGGCCAGGCCAGGTCACTCCAAGCCAGGCAAGGCCAGGGCAGGCCAGGTCAGGCCAGGAAAGGCCAGGCCATGCCAGGCAAGGCAAGGCCGCACCAGGCCAGGAAAGGGCAGGAAAGCCAGGCCAGGCTAGGAAAGGCCAGGCCAGGGCAGGCCAGGCCAGGAAAGGCCAGGCCATGCCATGGCATGCCACGCCAGGCCAAACCAGACCAGACAAGGCAAGGTCCAGCAAGGCTAGGAAAGGCCAGGCAAGGAAAGGCCAGGCCAGGCCAGGAAAGGCCAGGCCAGGAAAGGCCAGACAAGACAAGGAAAGGTCAGGCCAGACCAGGCCAGGAAAAGCAAGGCCAGGCCACGGAAGGTCAGGCCAGGCCAGGCCACTCCAGGCCAAGCCACGCCAGGCCAGGACAGGTCAGGTCAGGCAAGACCAGGCCAGGCAAGGCAAGGTCAGGCCATGCCAGGAAAGGCAATACCAGACCAGGGCAGGTAAGGCACGGCCAGGCAAGGCAAGGTTTGGTTTTCCTGTTTGAGTGCTTGATGGGTTCATTTCCATCAGTGCAAATTTTTGGTGAAATGGAGTTCTCATTTCAAGTTTATTGCCTGGGGGCTAGAGTGTGGGATTTTTGTTCTAATTAGTAACACTTTTCAGCTGCAAGAGTCAGCTCTGTTAATTAATGTATTGCAGGTGCACCCAGAGAGGAAGTCTCTGTTAATTAATGTATTGCAGGTGCACCCAGAGAGGAAGTTTACAGCAAGGAGGTGACTTGCAGGCATGGAACATTTTGTTTGGAATGCAAGTCCTTCGCTTCTTAACAAAAGGCCAGGCCAGACAAGGCAAGGCAAGGCCAGACCAGGTAAGTCAAGGAAAGGCCAGACCAGGAAAAGCCAGGCAAGGCCAGGCAAGGCTAGGGAAGGCCAGGCCAGGCAAGGCCAGGCCAGGCTAGGAAAGGCCAGGCCAGGGCAGGCCAGGCCAGGCTGGGTAAGGCCAGGCCAGGCCAGGAAAGGCCAGGCCATTCCAAGCCAGGCCAGGCCAGACAAGACCAAGCCAGGCAAGGCCAGGCCAGGACAGGGAAGGCCAGACCAGGTCAGTCAAGGCAAGGCCCGGTCAGGCAAGGCTAGGGAAGGCCAGGCCAGGCAAGGCCCAGCCACGAAAGGCCAGGCCAGGCCACTGAAGGCCAGGCAAGGCCAGGCCAAGCCAAGCCAGGCCAGACAAGGCAAGGCAAGGCCAGGCAAGACCAGGCCAGGCCAAACCAGACCAGGCCAGGCCATGAAAGGCCACGCCAGGCCAGGCAAGGCCAGGAAAAGCAAGGCCAGGCCAGGGAAGATCAGGTAAGGCCAGACCAGACCAGGAAAGGTCAGGCCAGGCCAGGCCTGGCAAGGCAAGGCCAGGCTAGGCCAGGCCAGGCCAGACCAGGAAAGGCCAGGCAAGGCCAGGCCAGGTCACTCCAAGCCAGGCAAGGCCAGGGCAGGCCAGGCCATGCCAGGCAAGGCCAGGTCATGCCAGGCAAGGCAAGGCCAGGCCAGGCAAGGCAAGGCCGCACCAGGCCAGGAAAGGGCAGGAAAGACAGGCCAGGCCAGGCTAAAAAAGGCCAGGCCAGGAAAGGCCAGGCCAGGAAAGGCCAGGCCATGCCATGCCACGCCATGCCACGCCAGGCCAAACCAGACCAGACCAGGCCAGGCAAGACCACGCCACGCCATGAAAGGCTAGGCCAGGAAAGGCCAGACCTGACCAGGAAAGGTCAGGCCAGACCAGGCCAAGAAAAGTAAAGCCAGGCCACTCCAGGCCAGGCCAGGCCAGGCAAGGCAAGCCAGGCCAGGCTAGGCGACGCCAGGGAAGGCCAGGCCAGGCAAGGCCAGGTCAGGGAAGGCCAGGCAAGGCAAGGCCAGGTTAGGCCAGGCCAGACGAGGCCAGGCTAGTAAAGGCTAGGCCAGGCCAGGTCACTCCAAGCCAGGCAAGGGAAGGTCAGGCCAGGCAAGGCCAGGCCATGCCAGGCAAGGCAAGGCAAGGCCAGGCCAGGCCAGACCAGGTCAGGTCAGGCCAGGCAAGGCCAGGCCATGCCAGGCAAGGCCAGGAAAGGCCAGGCCAGGGCAGGCCAGGCCAGGCCAAACCAGACCAGACCAGGCGAGGCAAGACCAGGCCAGGCCATGAAAGAATAGGCCAGGAAAGGCCTGACCAGACCAGGAAAGGTCAGGCCAGGAAAAGCAAGGAGAGGCCACGGAAGGTAAGGCCAGGCCAGGCAAGACCAGGCCAGGCAAGCCAGGCCAGGCCAGTCCAGACGAGGCCAGGGTAGGAAAGGCTAGGCCAGGCAAGGCCAGGCCAGGCTAGTAAAGGCTAGGCCAGGCCAGGGCAGGCCAGGCCAGGCCACTCCAGGCCAGGCCAATCTATGCAAGGCAAGGCCAGGTTAGGCCAGGCCAGGCCAGGCTAGGAAATGCCAGGCCAGGCCAGGCAAGGCCAGGCCACGGCAGGCCAGGCCAGGCAAGGTTTGGTTTTCCTGTTTGAGTGCTTGATGGGTTCATTTCCATCAGTGCAAATTTTTGGTGAAATGGAGTTCTCATTTCAAGTTTATTGCCTGGGGGCTAGAGTGTGGGATTTTTGCTCTAATTAGTCACGCTTTTCAGCTGCAAGAGTCAGCTCTGTTAATTAATGTATTGCAGGTGCACCCAGAGAGGAAGTCTCTGTTAATTAAGGTATTGCAGGTGCACCCAGAGAGGAAGTCTCTGTTAATTAATGTATTTATTGCAGGTGCACCCAGAGAGGAAGTTTACAGCAAGGAGGTGACTTTCAGGCATGGAACATTTTGTTTGGAATGCAAGTCCTTTGCTTCTTAACAAAAGGCCAGGCCAGACAAGGCCAGGCCAGACAAGGCAAGGCCAAGCCAGGCCAGGGAAAGCCAGACCAGGTAAGTCAAGGAAAGGCCAGACCAGGAAAAACCAGGCAAGGCCAGGCTAGGAAAGGCCAGGCCAGGCCAGGGCAGGCCAGGCCAGGCTGGGTAAGGCCAGGCAAGGCTAGGAAAGGCCAGGCCACTCCTGGCCAGGACAGGCCAGACAAGACCAAGCCAGGCAAGGCCAGTCCAGGGCAGGGAAGGCCAGACCAGGTAAGTCAAGGCCAGGCCAGGCCCGGTCAGGCAAGGCTTGGGAAGGCCAGGCCAGGCAAGGCCCAGCCACGAAAGCCAGGCCAAGCCAAGCCAGGCCAGACAAGGCAAGGCAAGGCCAGGCAAGACCAGGCCAGGCCAAACCAGACCAGGCCAGGCCATGAAAGGCCATGCCAGGCCAGGCAAGGCCAGGAAAAGCAAGGCCAGGCCAGGGAAGGTCAGGTAAGGCCAGACCAGACCAGGAAAGGTCAGGCCAGGCCGGGCCAGGCCTGGCAAGGCAAGGCCAGGTTAGGCCAGGCTAGGAAAGGCCAGGCCAGGCCAGACCAGGAAAGGCCAGGCAAGGCCAGGCCAGGTCACTCCAAGCCAGGCAAGGCCAGGTCAGGCCAGGAAAGGCCAGGCCATGCCAGGCAAGGCAAGGACAGGCCAGGCAAGGCAAGGCCAGACCAGGCAAGGCAAGGCCGCACCAGGCCAGGAAAGGGCAGGAAAGCCAGGCCAGGCTAGGAAAGGCCAGGCCAGGGCAGGCCATGCCATGCCATGCCACGCCAGGCCAAACCAGACCAGACAAGGCAAGGCCCAGCAAGGCTAGGAAAGGCCAGGCAAGGAAAGGCCAGGCCAGGCCAGGAAAGGCCAGGCCAGGAAAGGCCAGACAAGACAAGGAAAGGTCAGGCCAGACCAGGCCAGGAAAAGCAAGGCCAGGCCAGGAAAGGCCAGGCCATGCCATGCCACGCCATGCCACGCCAGGCCAAACCAGACCAGACCAGACCAGGCCAGGCCATGAAAGGCTAGACCAGGAAAGGCCAGACCAGACCAGGAAAGGTCAGGCCAAACCAGGCCAGGAAAAGTAAAGCCAGGCCACTCCAGGCCAGGCCACGCATGGCCAGGCCAGGCCAGGCCAGGCAAGGCAAGCCAGGCCAGGCAAGGCTAGGAAAGGCCAGGCCAGGAGACGCCAGGGAAGGCCAGGCCAGGCAAGGCCAGGTCAGGGAAGGCCAGGAAAGGCAAGGCCAGGTTAGGCCAGGCTAGTAAAGGCTAGGCCAGGCCAGGAAAGGCCAGGCCAGGTCACTCCAAGCCAGGCAAGGCCAGGTCAGGCCAGACAAGGCCAGGCCATGCCAGGCAAGGCAAGGCCAGGCCAGGCCAGACCAGGTCACTCCAAGCCAGGCAAGGCCGCACCAGACCAGGAAAGGGCAGCAAAGCCAGGCCAGACCAGGCTAGGAAAGGCAAGGCCAGGGCAGGCCAGGCCAGGAAAGGCCAGGCCAGGACAGGGCAGGCCAGGCCAGGCTCGGTAAGGCCAGGCCACTCCAGGCCAGGCCAGACAAGACCAAGCCAGGCAAGGCCAGTCCAGGGCAGGGAAGGCCAGACCAGGTAAGTCAAGGCCAGGCCAGGCCCGGTCAGGCAAGGCTTGGGAAGGCCAGGCCAGGCAAGGCCCAGCCACGAAAGCCAGGCCAAGCCAAGCCAGGCCAGACAAGGCAAGGCAAGGCCAGGCAAGACCAGGCCAGGCCAAACCAGACCAGGCCAGGCCATGAAAGGCCATGCCAGGCCAGGCAAGGCCAGGAAAAGCAAGGCCAGGCCAGGGAAGGTCAGGTAAGGCCAGACCAGACCAGGAAAGGTCAGGCCAGGCCGGGCCAGGCCTGGCAAGGCAAGGCCAGGTTAGGCCAGGCTAGGAAAGGCCAGGCCAGGCCAGACCAGGAAAGGCCAGGCAAGGCCAGGCCAGGTCACTCCAAGCCAGGCAAGGCCAGGTCAGGCCAGGAAAGGCCAGGCCATGCCAGGCAAGGCAAGGACAGGCCAGGCAAGGCAAGGCCAGACCAGGCAAGGCAAGGCCGCACCAGGCCAGGAAAGGGCAGGAAAGCCAGGCCAGGCTAGGAAAGGCCAGGCCAGGGCAGGCCATGCCATGCCATGCCACGCCAGGCCAAACCAGACCAGACAAGGCAAGGCCCAGCAAGGCTAGGAAAGGCCAGGCAAGGAAAGGCCAGGCCAGGCCAGGAAAGGCCAGGCCAGGAAAGGCCAGACAAGACAAGGAAAGGTCAGGCCAGACCAGGCCAGGAAAAGCAAGGCCAGGCCAGGAAAGGCCAGGCCATGCCATGCCACGCCATGCCACGCCAGGCCAAACCAGACCAGACCAGACCAGGCCAGGCCATGAAAGGCTAGACCAGGAAAGGCCAGACCAGACCAGGAAAGGTCAGGCCAAACCAGGCCAGGAAAAGTAAAGCCAGGCCACTCCAGGCCAGGCCACGCATGGCCAGGCCAGGCCAGGCCAGGCAAGGCAAGCCAGGCCAGGCAAGGCTAGGAAAGGCCAGGCCAGGAGACGCCAGGGAAGGCCAGGCCAGGCAAGGCCAGGTCAGGGAAGGCCAGGAAAGGCAAGGCCAGGTTAGGCCAGGCTAGTAAAGGCTAGGCCAGGCCAGGAAAGGCCAGGCCAGGTCACTCCAAGCCAGGCAAGGCCAGGTCAGGCCAGACAAGGCCAGGCCATGCCAGGCAAGGCAAGGCCAGGCCAGGCCAGACCAGGTCACTCCAAGCCAGGCAAGGCCGCACCAGACCAGGAAAGGGCAGCAAAGCCAGGCCAGACCAGGCTAGGAAAGGCAAGGCCAGGGCAGGCCAGGCCAGGAAAGGCCAGGCCAGGACAGGGCAGGCCAGGCCAGGCTCGGTAAGGCCAGGCCACTCCAGGCCAGGCCAGACAAGACCAAGCCCGGCAAGGCCAGGCCAGGGCAGGGAAGGCCAGACCAGGTAAGTCAAGGCCAGGCCAGGCCCGGTCAGGCAAGGCTAGGGAAAGCCAGGCCAGGCAAGGCCCAGCCACGAAAGCCAGGCCAAGCCAAGCCAGGCCAGAAAAGGTAAGGCAAGGCCAGGCAAGACCAGGCCAGGCCAAACCAGACCAGACTAGACCAGGCCAGGCCATGAAAGGCCATGCCAGGCCAGGCAAGGCCAGGAAAAGCAAGGCCAGGCCAGGGAAGGTCAGGTAAGGCCAGACCAGACCAGGAAAGGTCAGGCCAGGCCAGTCCAGGCCTGGCAAGGCAAGGCCAGGTTAGGCCAGGCTAGGAAAGGCCAGGCCAGGCCAGACTAGGAAAGGCCAGGCAAGGCCAGGCCAGGTCACTCCAAGCCAGGCAAAGCCAGGTCAGGCCAGGTCAGGCCAGGAAAGGCCAGGCCATGCCAGGCAAGGCAAGGCCAGACCAGGCAAGGCAAGGCCGCACCAGGCCAGGAAAGGGCAGGAAAGCCAGGCCAGGCCAGGGAAGGCCAGGCCACGAAAGGCCAGGCCATGCCATGCCATGCCATGCCACGCCAGGCCAAACCAGACCAGACAAGGCAAGGCCCAGCAAGGCTAGGAAAGGCCAGGCAAGGAAAGGCCAGGCCAGGCCAGGAAAGGCCAGGCCAGGAAAGGCCAGACAAGACAAGGAAAGGTCAGGCCAGACCAGGCCAGGAAAAGCAAGACCAGGCTACGGAAGGTCAGGCCAGGCCAGGCCACTCCAGGCCAAGCCACGCCAGGCCAGGCCAGGTCAGGCAAGACCAGGCCAGGCAAGGCAAGGCCAGGCCATGCCAGGCAAGGCAAGGCCAGGCCATGCCAGGAAAGGCCAGGCCAGGCAAGGCAAGGTTTGGTTTTCCTGTTTGAGTGCTTGATGGGTTCATTTCCATCGGTGCAAATTTTTGGTGAAATGGAGTTCTCATTTCAAGTTTATTGCATGGGGGCTAGAGTGTGGGATTTTTGTTCTAATTAGTAACACTTTTCAGCTGCAAGGGTCAGCTCTGTTAATTAATGTATTGCAGGTGCACCCAGAGAGGAAGTCTCTGTTAATTAATGTATTGCAGGTGCACCCAGAGAGGAAGTTTACAGCAAGGAGGTGACTTGCAGGCATGGAACATTTTGTTTGGAATGCAAGTCCTTTGCTTCTTAACAAAAGGCCAGGCCAGGCAAGGCCAGGCAAGGCTAGGGAAGGCCAGGCCAGGCAAGGCCAGGCCAGGCTGGGTAAGACCAGGCCAGGCTAGGCCAGGCCAGGAAAGGCCAGGCCAGGCCAGATAAGACCAAGCCAGGCAAGGCCAGGCCAGGACAGGGAAGGCCAGCCCAGGTCAGTCAAGGCCAGGCCAGGTAAGGCCAGGCCCGGTCAGGCAAGGCTAGGGAAGGCCAGGCCAGGCAAGGCCCAGCCACGAAAGGCCAGGCCAGGCCACTCCAGGCCAGGCAAGGCCAGGCCAAACCAGACCAGGCCAGGCCATAAAAGGCAACGCCAGGCCAGGCAAGGCTAGGAAACGCAAGGCCAGGCCAGGGAAGATCAGGTAAGGCCAGACCAGACCAGGAAAGGCCAGACCAGACCAGGAATGGTCAGGCCAGGACAGGCCTGGCAAGGCAAGGCCAGGCTAGGAAAGGCCAGGCCAGGCCAGACCAGGAAATGCCAGGCAAGGCCAGGCCAGGTCACTCCAAGCCAGGCAAGGCCATGCCAGGCAAGGCCAGGCCATGCCAGGCAAGGTAAGGCCAGGCCAGGCAAGGCAAGGCCGCACCAGGCCAGGAAAGGGCAGGAAAGCCAGGCCAGGCCAGGCTAAAAAAGGCCAGGCCAGGAAAGGCCAGGTCATGCCATGCCACGCCATGCCACGCCAGGCCAAACCAGACCAGACCAGGCCAGGCAAGACCACGCCAGGCCATGAAAGGCTAGGCCAGGAAAGACCAGACCAGGAAAGGTCAGGCCAGACCAGGCCAGGAAAAGTAAAGCCAGGCCACTCCAGGCCAGGCCATGCATGGCCAGGCCAGGCCAGGCAAGGCAAGCCAGGCCAGACTAGGCTAGGAAAGGCCAGGCCAGGAGACGCGAGGGAAGGCCAGGCCAGGCAAGGCCAGGTCAGGGAAGGCCAGGCAAGGCAAGGCCAGGTTAGGCCAGGCCAGACGAGGCCAGGCTAGTAAAGGCTAGGCCAGGCCAGGTCACTCCAAGCCAGGCAAGGCCAGGTCAGGCAAGGCAAGGCCAGGCCAGGCCAGACCAGGTCACTCCAAGCCAGGCCAGACCAGGTCACTCCAAGCCAGGCAAGGCCAGGCCAGGAAAGGCCAGGCCAGGAAAGGCCAGGCCAGGAAAGGCCAGGCCAGGGCAGGCCAGGCCAGGAAAGGCCAGGCCAGGGCAGGCCTGGCTAGGAAAGGCCAGGCCATGCCATGCCACGCCAGGCCAGGCCAGACCAGACCAGGCCAGGCAAGACCAGGCCAGGCCATGAAAGAATAGGCCAGGAAAGGCCTGACCAGACCAGGAAAGGTCAGGCCAGGAAAAGCAAGGAGAGGCCACGGAAGGCAAGACCAGGCCAGGCAAGACCAGGCCAGGCAAGACCAGGCCAGGCAAGCCAGGCCAGGCCAGTCCAGACAAGGCCAGGGTAGGAAAGGCTAGGCCAGGCAAGGCCAGGCCAGGCTAGTAAAGGCTAGGCCAGGCCAGGCCAGGCCAGGCCACTCCAGGCCAGGCAAGGCCAGGCCAGGCCACTCCAGGCCAGGCCAATCTATGCAAGGCAAGGCCAGGTTAGGCCAGGCCAGGAAAGGCCAGGCCAGGTCACTCCAAGCCAGGCAAGGGCAGGTCAGGCCAGGCCATGCCAGGCAAGGCAAGGCCAGGCCAGGCCAGACCAGGTCACTATAAGCCAGGCAAGACCAGGTCAGGCCAGGAAAGGCCAGGCCATGCCAGGCAAGGCAAGGCCAGGCCCGGCCAGGCAAGGCAAGGCCGCACCAGGCCAGGAAAGGGCAGCAAAGCCAGGCCAGGCCAGGCTAGGAAAGGCAAGGCCAGGGCAGGCCAGGCAAGACCAGGCCAGGCACGCCAGGCCAGGCCAGACGAGGCCAGGGTAGGAAAGGCTAGGCCAGGCAAGGCCAGGCCAGGCTAGTAAAGGCTAGGCCAGGCCAGGGTAAGCCAGGCCAGGGCAGGTCAGGCCAGGCCACTCCAGGCCAGGCAAGGCCAAGCCAGGCCACTCCAGGCCAGGCCAATCTATGCAAGGCAAGGCCAGGTTAGGCCAGGCCAGGCCAGGCCAGGCTAGGAAATGCCAGGCCAGGCCAGGCTAGGAAATGCCAGGCCAGGCCAGGCAAGGCCAGGCCAGGCACGGAAAGGCCAGGCCACGGCAGGCCAGGCCAGGCAAGGTTTGGTTTTCCTGTTTGAGTGCTTGATGGGTTCATTTCCATCAGTGCAAATTGTTTGTGAAATGGAGTTCTCATTTCAAGTTTATTGCCTGGGGGCTAGAGTGTGGGATTTTTGCTCTAATTAGTCACGCTTTTCAGCTGCAAGAGTCAGCTCTGTTAATTAATGTATTGCAGGTGCACCCAGAGAGGAAGTTTACAGCAAGGAGGTGACTTGCAGGCATGGAACATTTTGTTTGGAATGCAAGTCCTTTGCTTCTTAACAAAAGGCCAGGCCAGGCAAGGCCAGGCCAGGCCAGAGAAAGCCAGGCCAGGCCAGGGAAGGGAAGCCAGGCAAGGCTAGGCTAGGAAAGGCCAGGCCAGGAGACGCTAGGGAAGGCCAGGCCAGGCAAGGCCAGGTCAGGGAAGGCCAGGCAAGGCAAGGCCAGGTTAGGCCAGGCCAGACGAGGCCAGGCTAGTAAAGGCTAGGCCAGGCCAGGAAAGGCCAGGCCAGGTCACTCCAAGCCAGGCAAGGGCAGGTCAGGCCAGGCAAGGCAAGGCCAGGCCAGGCCAGACCAGGTCACTCCAAGCCAGGCAAGGCCAGGCCATGCCAGGCAAGGCAAGGCCAGGCCAGGCCAGGCAAGGCAAGGCCGCACCAGGCCAGGAAAGGGCAGCAAAGCCAGTCCAGGCCAGGCCAGGGCAGGCCAGACCAGGAAAGGCCAGGCCAGGGCAGGCCTGGCCAGGAAAGGCCAGGCCATGCCATGCCACGCCAGGCCAAACCAGACCAGACCAGGCCAGGCAAGACCAGGCCAGGAAAGGTCAGGCCAGGAAAAGCAAGGAGAGGCCACGGAAGGTCAGGCCAGGCCAGGCAAGACCAGGCCAGGCAAGCCAGGCCAGGCCAGACGAGGCCAGGGTAGGAAAGGCTAGGCCAGGCAAGGCCAGGCCAGGCTAGTAAAGGCTAGGCCAGGCCAGGCAAGGCCAGGCCAGGCCACTCCAGGCCAGGCCAATCTATGAAAGGCAAGGCCAGGTTAGGCCAGGCCAGGCTAGGCTAGGAAATGCCAGGTCAGGCAAGGCCAGGCCAGGCTAGGAAAGGCCAGGCCACGGCAGGCCAGGCCAGGCAAGGTTTGGTTCTCCTGTTTGAGTGCTTGATGGGTTCATTTCCATCAGTGCAAATTTTTTGTGAAATGGAGTTCTCATTTCAAGTTTATTGCCTGGGGGCTAGAGTGTGGGATTTTTGCTCTAATTAGTCACGTTTTTCAGCTGCAAGAGTCAGCTCTGTTAATTAATGTATTGCAGGTGCACCCAGAGAGGAAGTCTCTGTTAATTAAGGTATTGCAGGTGCACCCAGAGAGGAAGTCTCTGTTAATTAATGTATTGCAGGTGCACCCAGAGAGGAAGTTTACAGCAAGGAGGTGAATTGCAGGCATGGAACATTTTGTTTGGAATGCAAGTCCTTTGCTTCTAAACAAAAGGCCAGGCCAGACAAGGCAAGGCAAGGCCAGGCCAGGCCAGGGAAAGCCAGACCAGGTAAGTCAAGGAAAGGCCAGACCAGGAAAAGCCAGGCAAGGCCAGGCAAGGCTAGGGAAGGCCAGGCCAGGTCAGGGAAGGCCAGGCCAGGCAAGGCCAGGCCAGGCTAGGAAAGGCCAGGCCAGGCCAGGGCAGGCCAGGCCAGGCTGGGTAAGGCCAGGCCAGGCTAGGCCAGGCCAGGAAAGGCCAGGCCACTCCAGGCCAGGCCAGGCCAGGCAAGACCAAGCCAGGCAAGGCCAGGCCAGGGCAGGGAAGGCCAGACCAGGTAAGTCAAGGCCAGGCCAGGCCAGGCCAGGCCCGGTCAGGCAAGGCTAGGGAAGGCCAGGCCAGGCAAGGCCCAGCCACGAAAGCCAGGCCAAGCCAAGCCAGGCCAGACAAGGCAAGGCAAGGCCAGGCAAGACCAGGCCAGGCCAAACCAGACCAGACTAGGCCATGAAAGGCCATGCCAGGCCAGGCAAGGCCAGGAAAAGCAAGGCCAGGCCAGGGAAGGTCACTCCAAGCCAGGCAAGGCCAGGTCAGGCCAGGTCAGGCCAGGCCATGCCATGCCATGCCACGCCATGCCAGGCCAGGCCAAACCAGACCAGACAAGGCAAGGCCCAGCAAGGCTAGGAAAGGCCAGGCAAGGAAAGGCCAGGCCAGGCCAGGAAAGGCCAGGCCAGGAAAGGCCAGACAAGACAAGGAAAGGTCAGGCCAGACCAGGCCAGGAAAAGCAAGGCCAGGCCAGGAAAGGCCAGGCCATGCCATGCCACGCCATGCCACGCCAGGCCAAACCAGACCAGACCAGACCAGGCCAGGCCATGAAAGGCTAGACCAGGAAAGGCCAGACCAGACCAGGAAAGGTCAGGACAAACCAGGCCAGGAAAAGTAAAGCCAGGCCACTCCAGGCCAGGCCACGCATGGCCAGGCCAGGCCAGGCCAGGCAAGGCAAGCCAGGCCAGGCAAGGCTAGGAAAGGCCAGGCCAGGAGACGCCAGGGAAGGCCAGGCCAGGCAAGGCCAGGTCAGGGAAGGCCAGGCAAGGCAAGGCCAGGTTAGGCCAGGCCAGACGAGGCCAGGCTAGTAAAGGCTAGGCCAGGCCAGGAGAGGCCAGGCCAGGTCACTCCAAGCCAGGCAAGGCCAGGTCAGGCCAGGCAAGGCCAGGCCATGCCAGGCAAGGCAAGGCAAGGCCAGGCCAGGCCAGACCAGGTCACTCCAAGCCAGGCAAGGCCAGGTCAAGCCAGGCAAGGCCAGGTCATGCTAGGCAAGGCAAGGCCGCACCAGGCCAGGAAAGGGTAGCAAAGCCAGGCCAGGCCAGGCTAGGAAAGGCCAGGCCAGGGCAGGCCAGGCCCGGAAAGGCCAGGCCAGGGCAGGCCTGGCCAGGAAAGGCCAGGCCATGCCATTCCACGCCAGGCCAAACCAGACAAGACCAGGCCAGGCAAGACCAGGCCAGGCCAGACCAGGTCACTCCAAGCCAGGCAAGGCCAGGTCAGGCCAGGCAAGGCCAGGCCATGCCAGGCAAGGCAAGGCCAGGTCAGGCCAGGCAAGGCCAGGCCATGCCAGGCAAGGCAAGGCCAGGCCAGGCCAGGCAAGGCCAGGCCGCACCAGGCCAGGAAAGGGCAGCAAAGCCAGGCCAGGCCAGGCTAGGAAAGGCCAGGGCAGGTCAGGCAAGGGCAGGCCTGGCCAGGAAAGGCCAGGCCATGCCATGCCACGCCAGGCCAAACCAGACCAGACCAGGTCAGGCAAGCCAGGCCAGGCCAGACGAGGCCAGGCCACTCCAGGCCAGGCCAATCTATGCAAGGCAAGGCCAGGTTAGGCCAGGCCAGGCCAGGCTAGGAAAGGCCAGGCCACGGCAGGCCAGGCCAGGCAAGGTTTGGTTTTCCTGTTTGAGTGCTTGATGGGTTCATTTCCATCAGTGCAAATTTTTGGTGAAATGGAGTTCTCATTTCAAGTTTATTGCCTGGGGGCTAGAGTGTGGGATTTTTGCTCTAATTAGTCACGTTTTTCAGCTGCAAGAGTCAGCTCTGTTAATTAATGTATTGCAGGTGCATCCAGAGAGGAAGTCTCTGTTAATTAATGTATTGCAGGTGCACCCAGAGAGGAAGTCTCTGTTAATTAATGTATTTATTGCAGGTGCACCCAGAGAGGAAGTTTACAGCAAGGAGGTGACTTGCAGGCATGGAACATTTTGTTTGGAATGCAAGTCCTTTGCTTCTTAACCAAAGGCCAGGCCAGGCAAGGCCAGGCCAGGGAAAGCCAGAGCAGGTAAGTCAAGGAAAGGCCAGACCAGGAAAAGCCAGGCAAGGCCAGGTAAGGCTAGGGAAGGCCAGGCCAGGTCAGGGAAGGCCAGGCTAGGAAAGGCTAGGCCAGGCCAGGGCAGGCCAGGCCAGGCTGGGTAAGGCCAGGCCAGGTCAGGCCAGGAACGGCCAGGCCACTCCAGGCCAGGCCAGGCCAGGCAAGGCCAGGCCAGGGCAGGGAAGGACACACCAGGTAAGTCAAGGCCAGGCCAGGCCCGGTCCGGCAAGGCTAGGGAAGGCCAGGCCAGGCAAGGCCCAGCCACGAAAGCCAGGCCAAGCCAAGCCAGGCCAGAAAAGGTAAGGCAAGGCCAGGCAAGACCAGGCCAGGCCAAACCAGACCAGACTAGACCAGGCCAGGACATGAAAGGCCATGCCAGGCCAGGCAAGGCCAGGAAAAGCAAGGCCAGGCCAGGGAAGGTCAGGTAAGGCCAGACCAGACTAGGAAAGGTCAGGCAAGGCCAGGCTAGGAAAGGCCAGGCCAGGCCAGGCCAGACCAGGAAAGGCCAGGCAAGGCCAGGCCAGGTCACTCCAAGCCAGGCAAGGCCAGGTCAGGCCAGGAAAGGCCAGGCCAGGCCAGGCAAGGCAAGGCCAGGCCAGGCAAGGCAAGGCCAGACCAGGCAAGGCAAGGCAAGGCAAGGCCAGGCCATGCCAGGAAAGGCAATACCAGGCCAGGGCAGGTTAGGCACGGCCAGGCAAGGCCAGGCCATTCCAGGCAAGGTTTGGTTTTCCTGTTTGAGTGCTTGATGGGTTCATTTCCATCAGTGCAAATTTTTGGTGAAATAGAGTTCTCATTTCAAGTTTATTGCATGGGGGCTAGAGTGTGGGATTTTTGTTCTAATTCGTAACACTTTTCAGCTGCAAGGGTCAGCTCTGTTAATTAATGTATTGCAGGTGCACCCAGAGCGGAAGTCTTTGTTAATTAATGTATTGCAGGTGCACCCAGAGAGGAAGTTTACAGCAAGGAGGTGACTTGCAGGCATGGAACATTTTGTTTGGAATGCAAGTCCTTTGCTTCTTAACAAAAGGCCAGGCCAGACAAGGCAAGGCCAGGCCAGGCCAGGGAAAGCCAGACCAGGTAAATCAAGGAAAGGCCAGACCAGGAAAAGCCAGGCAAGGCTAGGGAAGGCCAGGCCAGGCTAGGAAAGGCCAGGGCAGGCCAGGCCAGGCTGGGTAAGGCCAGGCCAGGCTAGGCCATGCCAGGAAAGGCCAGGCCACTCCTGGCAAGGCCAGGTCAGACAAGACCAAGCCAGGCAAGGCCAGGCCAGGGCAGGGAAGGCCAGACCAGGTAAGTCAAGGCCAGGCCAGGCCAGGCCAGGCCCGGTCAGGCAAGGCTAGGGAAGGCCAGGCCAGGCAGGGCCAAGCCACGAAAGGCCAGGCCAGGCCACTCCAGGCCAGGCAAGGCCAGGCCAAGCCAAGCCAGGCCAGACAAGGCAAGGCAAGGCCAGGCAAGACCAGGCCAGGCCAAACCAGACCAGGCCAGGCCATGAAAGGCCACGCCAGGCCAGGCAAGGCCAGGCCAGGGAAGGTCAGGTAAGGCCAGACCACACCAGGAAAGGTCAGGCCAGGCCAGGCCAGGCTAGGAAAGGCCAGACCAGGCCAGACCAGGAAAGGCCAGGCAAGGCCAGGCCAGGTCACTCCAAGCCAGGCAAGGCCAGGGCAGGCCAGGCAAGGCAAGGTCAGGCCAGACGAGGCCAGGGTAGGAAAGGCTAGGCCAGGCAAGGCCAGGCCAGGCTAGTAAAGGCTAGGCCAGGCCAGGCAAGGCCAGGCCAGGCCACTCCAGGCCAGGCAAGGCCAGGCCAGGCCACTCCAGGCCAGGCCAATCTATGCAAGGCAAGGCCAGGTTAGGCCAGGCCAGGCTAGGCTAGGAAATGCCAGGTCAGGCAAGGCCAGGCCAGGCTAGGAAAGGCCAGGCCACGGCAGGCCAGGCCAGGCAAGGTTTGGTTTTCCTGTTTGAGTGCTGGATGGGTTCATTTCCATCAGTGCAAATCTTTGGTGAAATGGAGTTCTCATTTCAAGTTTATTGCCTGGGGGCTAGAGTGTGGGATTTTTGCTCTAATTAGTCACGCTTTTCAGCTGCAAGAGTCAGCTCTGTTAATTAATGTATTGCAGGTGCACCCAGAGAGGAAGTCTCTGTTAATTAAGGTATTGCAGGTGCACCCAGAGAGGAAGTCTCTGTTAATTAATGTATTGCAGGTGCACCCAGAGAGGAAGTCTCTGTTAATTAATGTATTGCAGGTGCACCCAGAGAGGAAGTCTCTGTTAATTAATGTATTGCGGGTGCACCCAGAGAGGAAGTCTCTGTTAATTAATGTATTTATTGCAGGTGCACCCAGAGAGGAAGTTTACAGCAAGGAGGTGACTTGCAGGCATGGAACATTTTGTTTGGAATGCAAGTCCTTTGCTTCTAAACAAAAGGCCAGGCCAGACAAGGCAAGGCAAGGCCAGGCCAGGCCAGGGAAAGCCAGACCAGGTAAGTCAAGGAAAGGCCAGACCAGGAAAAGCCAGGCAAGGCCAGGCAAGGCTAGGGAAGGCCAGGCCAGGTCAGGGAAGGCCAGGCCAGGCTAGGAAAGGCCAGGGCAGGCCAGGCCAGGCTGGGTAAGGCCAGGCCAGGAAAGGCCAGGCCACTCCAGGCCAGGCCAGACAAGACCAAGCCAGGCAAGGCCAGGCCAGGGCAGGGAAGGCCAGACCAGGTAAGTCAAGGCCAGGCCAGGCCCGGTCAGGCAAGGCAAGGCAAGACCAGGCCAGGCCAAACCAGACCAGACTAGGCCATGAAAGGTTATGCCAGGCAAGGCCAGGAAAAGCAAGGCCAGGCCAGGGAAGGTCAGGTAAGGCCAGACCAGACCAGGAAAGGTCAGGCCAGGCCAGGCCAGGCCTGGCAAGGCAAGGCCAGGTTAGGCCAGGCTAGGAAAGGCCAGGCCAGGCCAAACCAGGAAAGGCCAGGCAAGGCCAGGCCAGGTCAGGTCAGGCCAGGAAAGGCCAGGCCATGCCACGCCATGCCACGCCAGGCCAAACCAGACCAGACAAGGCAAGGCCCAGCAAGGCTAGGAAAGGCCAGGCAAGGAAAGGCCAGGCCAGGCCAGGAAAGGCCAGACCAGACCAGGAAAGTTCAGGCCAGACCAGGCCAGGAAAAGTAAAGCCAGGCCACTCCAGGCCAGGTCACGCATGGCCAGGCCAGGCCAGGCCAGGCAAGCCAGGCCAGGCCAGGCTAGGCTAGGAAAGGCCAGGCCAAGAGACGCCAGGGAAGGCCAGGCCAGGCAAGGCCAGGTCAGGGAAGGCCAGGCAAGGCAAGGCCAGGTTAGGCCAGGCCAGACGAGGCCAGGCTAGTAAAGGCTAGGCCAGGCCAGGAAAGGCCAGGCCAGGTCACTCCAAGCCAGGCAAGGCCAGGTCAGGCCAGGCAAGGCCAGGCCATGCCAGGCAAGGCAAGGCCAGGCCAGGCCAGACCAGGTCACTCCAAGCCAGGCAAGGCCAGGTCAGGCCAGGCAAGGCCAGGTCAGGCCAGGCAAGGCCAGGCCATGCCAGGCAAGGCAAGGCCGCACCAGGCCAGGAAAGGGCAGCAAAGCCAGGCCAGGCCAGGCTAGGAAAGGCCAGGCCAGGGCAGGCCAGGCCCGGAAAGGCCAGGCCAGGGCAGGCCTGGCCAGGAAAGGCCAGGCCATGCCATTCCACGCCAGGCCAAACCAGACAAGACCAGGCCAGGCAAGACCAGGCCAGGGCATGAAAGAATAGGCCAGGAAAGGCCAGACCAGACCAGGAAAGGTCAGGCCAGGAAAAGCAAGGAGAGGCCACGGAAGGTCAGGCCAGGCAAGGTTTGGTTTTCCTGTTTGAGTGCTTGATGGGTTCATTTCCATCAGTGCAAATTTTTGGTGAAATGGTGTTCTCATTTCAAGTTTATTGCCTGGGGGCTAGAGTGTGGGATTTTTGTTCTAATTTGTAACGCTTTTCAGCTGCAAGAGTCAGCTCTGTTAATTAATGTATTGCAGGTGCACCCAAAGAGGAAGTCTCTGTTAATTAATGTATTGCAGGTGCACCCAGAGAGGAAGTCTCTGTTAATTAATGTATTTATTGCATGTGCACCCAGAGAGGAAGTTTACAGCAAGGAGGTGACTTGCAGGCATGGAACATTTTGTTTGGAATGCAAGTCCTTTGCTTCTTAACAAAAGGCCAGGCCAGGCAAGGCCAGGCCAGGCCAGGAAAAGCCAGGCAAGGCCAGGCAAGGCTAGGGAAGGCCAGGCCAGGTCAGGCAAGGCCACGTCAGGGAAGGCCAGGCCAGGCAAGGCCAGGCCAGGCTAGGAAAGGCCAGGCCACGCCAGGCCAGGCCAGACAACACCAAGCCAGGCAAGGCCAGGCCAGGGCAGGGAAGGCCAGACCAGGTAAGTCAAGGCCAGGCCAGGCCAGGCCAGGCCAGGTTCGGTCAGGCAATGTTAGGGAAGGCCAGGCCAGGCAAGGCCCACCCACGAAAGGCCAGGCCAGGCCACTCCAGGCCAGGCAAGTCCAGGCCAAGCCAAGCCAGGCCAGACAAGGCAAGGCAAGGCCAGGCAAGACCAGGCCAGGCCAAACCAGACCAGGCCAGGCCATGAAAGGCCACGCCAGGCCAGGCAAGGCCGGGAAAAGCAAGGCCAGGCCAGGGAAGGTCAGGTAAGGCCAGACCAGACCAGGAAAGGTCAGGCCAGGCAAGGCCAGGTTACTCCAAGCCAGGCAAGGCCAGGGCAGGCCAGGCCATGCCAGGCAAGGCAAGGCCAGGCCAGGCAAGGCAAGGCCAGACTAGGCAAGGCAAGGCCGCACCAGGCCAGGAAAGGGCTGGAAAGCCAGGCCAGGCCAGGCTAAAAAAGGCCAGGCCAGGAAAGGCCAGGCCAGGAAAGGCCATGCCATGCCATGCCACGCCAGGCCAAACCAGACCAGACCAGACCAGGCCAGGCAAGACCAGGCCAGGCCATGAAAGGCTAGGCCAGACCAGGAAAGGTCAGGCTAGACCAGGCCAGGAAAAGTAAAGCCAGGCCACTCCAGGCCAGGCCACGCATGGCCAGGCCAGGTCAGGCCAGGCCAGGCAAGGCAAGCCAGGCCAGGCTAGGCTAGGAAAGGCCAGGCCAGGAGACGCCAGGGAAGGCCAGGCCAGGTCACTCCAAGTCAGGCAAGGCCAGGTCAGGCCAGACAAGGCCAGGCCAGGCAAGGCCAGGCCAGGCCAGACCAGATCACTCCAAGCCAGGCAAGGCCAGGCCATGCCAGGCAAGGCCAGGCCATGCCAGGCAAGGCAAGACCAGGCCAGGCAATGCAAGGCCGCACCAGGCCAGGAAAGGGCAGCAAAGCCAGGCCAGGCCAGGCTAAGAAAGGCCAGGGCAGGCCAGGCCAGGCTAGTAAAGGCTAGGCCAGGCGAGGGCAGGCCAGGCCAGGGCAGGCAAGGCCAGGCCAATCTATGCAAGGCAAGGCCAGGTTTGGCCAGGCCAGGCTAGGAAAGGCCAGGCCACGGCAGGCCAGGCCAGGCAAGGTTTGGTTTCCCTGTTTGAGTGCTTGATGGGTTCATTTCCATCAGTGCAAATTTTTGGTGAAATGGAGTTCTCATTTCAAGTTTATTGCCTGGGGGCTAGAGTGTGGGATTTTTGCTCTAATTAGTCACGCTTTTCAGCTGCAAGAGTCAGCTCTGTTAATTAATGTATTGCAGGTGCACCCAGAGAGGAAGTCTCTGTTAATTAATGTATTGCAGGTGCACCCAGAGAGGAAGTTTACAGCAAGGAGGTGACTTGCAGGCATGGAACATTTTGTTTGGAATGCAAGTCCTTTGCTTCTTAACAAAAGGCCAGGCCAGAAAAGGCCAGGCCAGACAAGGCAAGGCCAGGCCAGGGAAAGCCAGACCAGGTAAGTCAAGGAAAGGCCAGACCAGGAAAAGCCAGGCAATGCCAGACCAGGCTAGGAAAGGCCAGGCCAGGCCAGGCTGGGTAAGGCCAGGCCAGGCCAGGCTAGGCCAGGCCACTCCAGGCCAGGCCAGGCCAGACAAGACCAAGCCAGGCAAGGCCAGGCCAGGGCAGGAAAGGCCAGACCAGATAAGTCAAGGCCAGGCCAGGCCCGGTCAGGCAAGGCTAGGGAAGGCCAGGCCAGGCAAGGCCCAGCCACGAAAGGCCAGGCCAGGCCACTCCAGGCCAGGCAAGGCCAGGCCATGCCATGCCAAACCAGACCAGACCAGGCCAGGCCAGGCCATGAAAGAATAGGCCAGGAAAGGCCAGACCAGACCAGGAAAGGTCAGGCCAGACCAGGCCAGGAAAAGCAAGGAGAGGCCACAGAAGGTCAGGCCAGGCGAGGCCACGCCAGGCCAGGCTAGTAAAGGCTAGGCCAGGCCAGGCCAGGCCAGGCAAGGCCAGGCCAGGCCACTCCAGGCCAGGCCAATCTATGCAAGGCAAGGCCAGGTTAGGCCAGGCCAGGCCAGGCTAGGAAATGCCAGGCCAGGCCAGGCAAGGCCAGGCCAGGCTAGGAAAGCCCAGGCCACGGCAGGCCAGTCCAGCAAGGTTTGGTTTTCCTGTTTGACTGCTTGATGGGTTCATTTCCATCAGTGCAAATTTTTGGTGAAATGGAGTTCTCATTTCAAGTTTATTGCCTGGGGGCTAGAGTGTGGGATTTTTGCTCTAATTAGTCACGCTTTTCAGCTGCAAGAGTCAGCTCTGTTAATTAATGTATTGCAGCTGCACCCAGAGAGGAAGTCTCTGTTAATTAATGTATTGCAGGTGCACCCAGAGAGGAAGTCTCTGTTAATTAATGTATTTATTGCAGGTGCACCCAGAGAGGAAGTTTACAGCAAGGAGGTGACTTGCAGGCATGGAACATTTTTTTTGGAATGCAAGTCCTTTGCTTCTTAACAAAAGGACAGGCCAGACAAGGCCAGGCCAGGCTAGGCCAGGCCAGGAAAGGCCAGGCCACTCCAGGCCAGGCCAGACAAGACCAAGCCAAGCAAGGTCAGGCCAGGGCAGGGCAGGCCAGACCAGGTAAGTCAAGGCCAGGCCAGGCCCGGTCAGGCAAGGCTAGGGAAGGCCAGGCCAGGCAAGGCCCAGCCACGAAAGCCAGGCCAAGCCAAGCCAGGCCAGACAAGGCAAGGCAAGGCCAGGCAAGACCAGGCCAGGCCAAACCAGACCAGACTAGACCAGGCCAGGCCATGAAAGTCCATGCCAGGCCAGGCAAGGCCAGGAAAAGCAAGGCCAGGCCAGGGAAGGTCAGGTAAGGCCAGACCAGACCAGGAAAGGTCAGGCCAGGCCAGGCCCGGCCTGGCAAGGCAAGGCCAGGTTAGGCCAGGCTAGGAAAGGCCAGGCCAGGCCAGACCAGGAAAGGCCAGGCAAGGCCAGGCCAGGTCACTCCAAGCCAGGTCAGGCCAGGTCAGGCCAGGAAAGGCCAGGCCATGCCAGGCAAGGCAAGGACAGGCCAGGCAAGGCAAGGCCAGGCCAGGCAAGGCAAGGCCGCACCAGGCCAGGAAAGGGCAGGAAACCCAGGCCAGGCTAGGAAAGGCCAGGCCAGGCCAGGAAAGGCCAGGAAAGGCCAGGCCATACCATGCCACGCCAGGCCAAACCAGACCAGACAAGGCAAGGCTCAGCAAGGCTAGGAAAGGCCAGGCAAGGAAAGGCCAGGCCAGGCCAGGAGAGGCCAGGCCAGGAAAGGCCAGACAAGACAAGGAAAGGTCAGCCAGACCAGGCCAGGAAAAGCAAGGCCAGGCCACGGAAGGTCAGGCCAGGGCAGGCCACTCCAGGCCAAGCCACGCCAGGCCAGGGCAGGTTAGGCAAGGCCAGGCCATGCCATGGCAGGCAAGGCAAGGCAACGTTTGGTTTTCCTGTTTGAGTGCTTGATGGGTTCATTTCCATCAGTGCAAATTTTTGGTGAAATGGAGTTCTCATTTCAAGTTTATTGCATGGGGGCTAGAGTGTGGGATTTTTGCTCTAATTAGTAACACTTTTCAGCTGCAAGGGTCAGCTCTGTTAATGAATGTATTGCAGGTGCACCCAGAGAGGAAGTCTCTGTTAATTAATGTATTGCAGGTGCACCCAGAGAGGAAGTTTACAGCAAGGAGGTGACTTGCAGGCATGGAACATTTTGTTTGGAATGCAAGTCCTTTGCTTCTTAACAAAAGGCCAGGCCAGACAAGGCCAGGCCAGACAAGGCAAGGCCAGGCCAGGCCAGGGAAAGCCAGACCAGGTAAGTCAAGGAAAGGCCAGACCAGGAAAAGCCAGGCAATGCCAGGGCAGGCTAGGAAAGGCCAGGCCAGGCCAGGGCAGGCCAGGCCAGGCTGGGTAAGGCCAGGCCAGGCGAGGCCAGGCCAGGAAAGGCCAGGCCACTCCAGGCCAGGCCAGACAAGACCAAGCCAGGCAAGGCCAGGCCAGGGCAGGGAAGGCCAGACCAGATAAGTCAAGGCCAGGCCAGGCCCGGTCAGGCAAGGCTAGGGAAGGCCAGGCCAGGCAAGGCCCAGCCACGAAAGGCCAGGCCAGGCCACTCCAGGCCAGGCAAGGCCAGGCCATGCCATGCCAAACCAGACCAGACCAGGCCAGGCCAGGCCATGAAAGAATAGGCCAGGAAAGGCCAGACCAGACCAGGAAAGGTCAGGCCAGACTAGGCCAGGAAAAGCAAGGAGAGGCCACGGAAGGTCAGGCCAGGCGAGGCCACGCCAGGCCAGGCCAGGCCAGGCAAGACCAGGCCAGGCAAGCCACGCCAGGCCAGACGAGGCCAGGGTAGGAAAGGCTAGGCCAGGCAAGGCCAGGCCAGGCCAGGCAAGGCCAGGCCAGGCCACTCCAGGCCAGGCCAATCTATGTAAGGCAAGGCCAGGTTAGGCCAGGCCAGGCTAGGCTAGGAAATGCCAGGTCAGGCAAGGCCAGGCCAGCCTAGGAAAGGCCAGGCCACGGCAGGCCAGGCCAGGCAAGGTTTGGTTTTCCTGTTTGAGTGCTTGATGGGTTCATTTCCATCAGTGCAAATTTTTTGTGAAATGGAGTTCTCATTTCAAGTTTATTGCCTGGGGGCTAGAGTGTGGGATTTTTGCTCTAATTAGTCACGCTTTTCAGCTGCAAGAGTCAGCTCTGTTAATTAATGTATTGCAGGTGCACCCAGAGAGGAAGTCTCTGTTAATTAATGTATTGCAGGTGCACCCAGAGAGGAAGTTTACAGCAAGGAGGTGACTTGCAGGCATGGAACATTTTGTTTGGAATGCAAGTCCTTTGCTTCTTAACAAAAGGCCAGGCCAGACAAGGCCAGGCCAGGAAAGGCCAGGCCAGGAAAGGCCAGGCCACTCCATGCCAGGCCATGCCAGACAAGACCAAGCCAAGCAAGGCCAGGCCAGGGCAGGGAAGGCTAGGGAAGGCCAGGCCAGGCAAGGCCCAGCCACGAAAGCCAGGCCAAGCCAAGCCAGGCCAGACAAGGCAAGGCAAGGCAAGGCCAGGCAAGACCAGGCCAGGCCAAACCAGACCAGACTAGACCAGGCCAGGCCATGAAAGGCCATGCCAGGCCAGGCAAGGCCAGAAAAAGCAAGGCCAGGCCAGGGAAGGTCAGGTAAGGCCAGGCCAGACCAGGAAAGGTCAGGCCAGGCCAGGCCCGGCCTGGCAAGGCAAGGCCAGGTTAGGCCAGGCTAGGAAAGGCCAGGCCAGGCCAGACCAGGAAAGGCCAGGCAAGGCCAGGCCAGGTCACTCCAAGCCAGGTCAGGCCAGGGCAGGCCAGGTCAGGCCAGGTCAGGCCAGGAAAGGCCAGGCCATGCCAGGCAAGGCAAGGACAGGCCAGGCAAGGCAAGGCCGCACCAGGCCAGGAAAGGGCAGGAAACCCACGCCAGGCTAGGAAAGGCCAGGAAAGGCCAGGCCATGCCATGCCATGCCACGCCAGGCCAAACCAGACCAGACAAGGCAAGGCTCAGCAAGGCTAGGAAAGGCCAGGCAAGGAAAGGCCAGGCCAGGCCAGGAGAGGCCAGGCCAGGAAAGGCCAGACAAGACAAGGAAAGGTCAGGCCAGACCAGGCCAGGAAAAGCAAGGTCAGGCCACGGAAGGTCAGGCCAGGCCAGGCCACTCCAGGCCAAGCCACGCCAGGCCAGGCCAGGTCAGGCAAGACCAGGCCAGGCAAGGCAAGGCCAGGCCATGCCAGGAAAGGCAATACCAGGCCAGGGCAGGTTAGGCACGGCCAGGCAAGGCCAGGCCATGCCATGGCAGGCAAGGCAAGGCCAGACCATGCCAGGCAAGGCCAGGCCAGGCAAGGCAAGGTTTGGTTTTCCTGTTTGAGTGCTTGATGGGTTCATTTCCATCAGTGCAAATTTTTGGTGAAATGGAGTTCTCATTTCAAGTTTATTGCCTGGGGGCTAGAGTGTGGGATTTTGTTCTAATTAGTAACACTTTTCAGCTGCAAGGGTCAGCTCTGTTAATTAATGTATTGCAGGTGCACCCAGAGAGGAAGTCTCTGTTAATTAATGTATTGCAGGTGCACCCAGAGAGGAAGTTTACAGCAAGGAGGTGACTTGCAGGCATGGAACATTTTGTTTGGAATGCAAGTCCTTTGCTTCTTAACAAAAGGCCAGGCCAGACAAGGCAAGGCCAGGCCAGGCCAGGGAAAGCCAGACCAGGTAAGTCAAGGAAAGGCCAGACCAGGAAAAGCCAGGCAAGGCCAGGCAAGGCTAGGGAAGGCCAGGCCAGGCAAGGCCAGGCCAGGCTAGGAAAGGCCAGGCCACTCCAGGCCAGGCAAGACCAAGCCAGGCAAGGCCAGGCCAGGGCAGGGAAGGCCAGACCAGGTAAGTCAAGGCCAGGCCAGGCCAGGCCAGGCCCGGTCAGGCAAGGCTAGGGAAGGCCAGGCCAGGCAAGGCCCAGCCACGAAAGGCCAGGCCAGGCCACTCCAGGCCAGGCAAGGCCAGGCCAAGCCAAGCCAGGCCAGACAAGGCAAGGCAAGGCCAGGCAAGACCAGGCCAGGCCAAACCAGACCAGGCCAGGCCATGAAAGGCCACGCCAGGCCAGGCAAGGCCAGGAAAAGCAAGGCCAGGCCAGGGAAGGTCAGGTAAGGCCAGACCAGACCAGGAAAGGTCAGGCCAGGCTAGGAAAGGCCAGGCCAGGCCAGACCAGGAAAGGCCAGGCAAGGCCAGGCCAGGTCACTCCAAGCCAGGCCAGGCCAGGGCAGGCCAGGCCATGCCAGGCAAGGCAAGGCCAGGCCAGGCAAGGCAAGGCCGCACCAGGCCAGGAAAGGGCAGGAAAGCCAGGCCAGGCCAGGCTAAAAAAGGCCAGGCAAGGAAAGGCCATGCCATGCCATGCCACGCCATGTCACGTCAGGCCAAACCAGACCAGACCAGACCAGACCAGGCCAGGCAAGACCAGGCCAGGCCATGAAAGGTTAGGCCAGACCAGGAAAGGTCAGGCCAGACCAGGCCAGGAAAAGTAAAGCCAGGCCACTCCAGGCCAGGCCACGCATGGCCAGGCCAGGCCAGGCCAGGCAAGGCAAGCCAGGCCAGGCTAGGCTAGAAAAGGCCAGGCCAGGAGACGCCAGGGAAGGCCAGGCCAGGCAAGGCCAGGTCAGGGAAGGCCAGGCAAGGCAAGGCCAGGCTAGGCCAGGCAAGGCCGCACCAGGCCAGGAAAGGGCAGCAAAGCCAGGCCAGGGCAGGCCAGGCCAGGCTAGTAAAGGCTAGGCCAGGCCAGGGCAGGCCAGGCAAGGTTTGGTTTTCCTGTTCGAGTGCTTGATGGGTTCATTTCCATCAGTGCAAATTGTTTGTGAAATGGAGTTCTCATTTCAAGTTCATTGCATGGGGGCTAGAGTGTGGGATTTTTGCTCTAATTAGTCACGCTTTTCAGCTGCAAGAGTCAGCTCTGTTAATTAATGTATTGCAGGTGCACCCAGAGAGGAAGTCTCTGTTAATTAATGTATTGCAGGTGCACCCAGAGAGGAAGTCTCTGTTAATTAATGTATTGCAGGTGCACCCAGAGAGGAAGTCTCTGTTAATTAATGTATTTATTGCAGGTGCACCCAGAGAGGAAGTTTACAGCAAGGAGGTGACTTGCAGGCATGGAACATTTTGTTTGGAATGCAAGTCCTTTGCTTCTTAACAAAAGGCCAGGCCAGACAAGGCAAGGCCAGGCCAGGCCAGACAAAGCCAGACCAGGTAAGTCAAGGAAAGGCCAGACCAGGAAAAGCCAGGCAAGGCCAGGCAAGGCTAGGAAAGGCCAGGCCAGGTCAGGCCAGGAAAGACCAGGCCAGGCAAGCCAGGCCAGGCCAGACGAGGCCAGGCTAGGAAAGGCCAGGCCACGGCAGGCCAGGCCAGGCAAGGTTTGGTTTTCCTGTTTGAGTGCTTGATGGGTTCATTTCCATCAGTGCAAATTTTTTGTGAAATGGAGTTCTCATTTCAAGTTTATTGCCTGGGGGCTAGAGTGTGGGATTTTTGCTCTAATTAGTCACGCTTTTCAGCTGCAAGAGTCAGCTCTGTTAATTAATGTATTGCAGGTGCACCCAGAGAGAAAGTCTCTGTTAATTAATGTATTGCAGGTGCACCCAGAGAGGAAGTCTCTGTTAATTAATGTATTTATTGCAGGTGCACCCAGAGAGGAAGTTTACAGCAAGGAGGTGACTTGCAGGCATGGAACATTTTGTTTGGAATGCAAGTCCTTTGCTTCATAACAAAAGGCCAAGCCAGGCAAGGCCAGGCCAGGCCAGGGAAAGCCAGACCAGGTAAGTCAAGGAAAGGCCAGACAAGGAAAAGCCAGGCAAGGCCAGGCAAGGCTAGGGAAGGCCAGGCCAGGTCAGGGAAGGCCAGGCCAGGCCAGGCCCGGTCAGGCAAGGCTAGGGAAGGCCAGGCCAGGCCAAACCAGACCAGACTAGACCAGGCCCAGCCACGAAAGCCAGGCCAAGCCAGGCCAGACAAGGCAAGGCAAGGCTAGGCCAGGCCAAACCAGACCAGACTAGACCAGGCCAGGCCATGAAAGGCCATGCCAGGCCAGGCAAGGCCAGGAAAAGCAAGGCCAGGCCAGGGAAGGTCATGTAAGGCCAGACCAGACCAGGAAAGGTCAGGCCAGGCCAGGCCAGGCCTGGCAAGGCAAGGCCAGGTTAGGCCAGGCTAGGAAAGGCCAGACCAGGAAAGACCAGGCAAGGACAGGCCAGGTCACTCAAAGCCAGGCAAGGCCAGGTCAGGCCAGATCAGGCCAGGAAAGGCCAGGCCATGCCAGGCAAGGCAAGGCCAGACCAGGCAAGGCAAGGCCGCACCAGGCCAGGAAAGGGCAGGAAAGCCAGGCCAGGAAAGGCCAGGCCAGGGCTGGCCAGGCCAGGAAAGGCCAGGCCATGCCATGCCATGCCATGCCACGCCCTGCCACGCCCGGCCAAACCAGACCAGACAAGGCAAGGCCCAGCAAGGCTAGGAAAGGCCAGGCCAGGAAAGGCCAGACAAGACAAGGAAAGGTCAGGCCAGACCAGACCAGGAAAAGCAAGGCCAGGCCAGGAAAGGCCAGGCCATGCCATGCCACGCCATGCCACGCCAGGCCAAACCAGACCAGACCAGGCAAGACCAGGCCAGGCCATGAAATGCTAGGCCAGGAAAGGCCAGACCAGACCAGGAAAGATCAGGCCAGACCAGGCCAGGAAAAGTAAAGCCAGGCCACGCCAGGCCAGACAAGGCAAGCCAGGCCAGGATAAGCTAGGAAAGGCCAGGCCAGGAGACGCCAGGGAAGGCCAGGCCAGGCAAGGCCAGGTCAGGGATGGCCAGGCAAGGCCAGGCCAGGTTAGGCCAGGCCAGACGAGGCCAGGCTAGTAAAGGCCAGGCCAGGCCAGGTCACTCCAAGCCAGGCAAGGCCAGGTCAGGCCAGGCAAGGCCAGGCCATGCCAGGCAAGGCAAGGCCAGGCCAGGCCAGGCAAGGCAAGGCCGCACCAGGCCAGGAAAGGGCAGCAAAGCCAGGACAGGCCAGGCTAGGAAAGGTAAGGCCAGGGCAGGCCAGGCCAGGAAAGGCCAGGCCAGGGCAGGCCTGGCCAGGAAAGGCCAGGCTATGCCATGCCATGCCACGCCAGGCCAAACCAGACCAGACCAGGTCAGGCAAGACCAGGCCAGGCCATGAAAGAATAGGCCAGGAAAGGCCAGACCAGACCAGGAAAGGTCAGGCCAGACCAGGCCAGGAAAAGCAAGGCCAGGCCAGGCCAGGCCAATCTATGCAAGGCAAGGCCAGGTTAGGTCAGGCCAGGCCAGGCCAGGATAGGAAATGCCAGGCCAGGCCAGGCAAGGCCAGGCCAGCCTAGGAAAGGCCAGGCCACGGCAGGCCAGGCCAGGCAAGGTTTGGTTTTCCTGTTTGAGTGCTTGATGGGTTCATTTCCATCAGTGCAAATTTTTGGTGAAATGGAGTTCTCATTTCAAGTTTATTGCCTGGGGGCTAGAGTGTGGCATTTTTGCTCTAATTAGTCACGCTTTTCAGCTGCAAGGGTCAGCTCTGTTAATTAATGTATTGCAGGTGCACCCAGAGAGGAAGTCTCTGTTAATTAATGTATTGCAGGTGCACCCAGAGAGGAAGTTTACAGCAAGGAGGTGACTTGCAGGCATGGAATATTTTGTTTGGAATGCAAGTCCTTTGCTTCTTAACAAAAGGCCAGGCCAGACAAGGCCAGGTCAGACAAGGCCAGGCCAGGCCAGCCCAGGTCCGGTCAGGCAAGGCTAGGGAAGGCCAGGCCAGGCAAGGCCCAGCCACGAAAGCCAGGCCAAGCCAAGCCAGGCCAGACAAGGCAAGGCAAGGCCAGGCAAGACCAGGCCAGGCCAAACCAGACCAGACTAGACCAGGCCAGGCCATGAAAGTCCATGCCAGGCCAGGCAAGGCCAGGAAAAGCAAGGCCAGGCCAGGGAAGGTCAGGTAAGGCCAGACCAGACCAGGAAAGGTCAGGACAGACCAGGCCAGGAAAAGCAAGGCCAGGCCACTCCAGGCCAGGCAAGGCCAGGCCAGGCCACTTCAGGCCAGGCCAATCTATGCAAGGCAAGGCCAGGTTAGGCCAGGCCAGGCCAGGCCAGGATAGGAAATGCCAGGTCAGGAAAAGCCAGGCAAGGCCAGGCCAGGCAAGGCCAGGTCAGGAAAGGCCACGTCAGGCCAGGAAAGGCCACGTCAGGCCAGGAAAGGCCACGTCAGGCCAGGAAAGGCCAGGTCAGGGTAGGCAATGCCAGGCAAGGCCAGGCCAGGCCAGACAAGACAAGATAAGGCCGGGCCAGGCCAGGACAGACCAGGAAAGGAAAGGTCAGGCCAGGCCAGGGAAGGCCAGGCCAGGAAAGGCCAGGCCAGGCAACGCAAGGACAGTTTAGGCCAGGGCAGGCCAGGCCAGACCAGCCCCGGCTAGGCAAGGCAAGGCCAGGCCAGGCAAGGCCAGGCCAGCTGGGAAAGGCCAAGTCAGGCCCGGGCAGGAAAGGCCAGGAAAGGCCAGGCCAGGCCAGGCCAGGCAAGGGCAGGTCAGGCAAGGCCAGGCAATGCCATGCCAGGCAAGGCAAGGCCAGACCAGGAAAGGCTAGGCCAGGAAAGGCCAGACCAGACCAGGAAAGGTCAGGCCAGGCCAGGTCAGACCAGGCCAGGAAAAGCAAGGCCAGGCCAGGCAAGACCAGGCCAGGCAAGGCAAGGCCAGGCCAGCCTAGGAAAGGCCAGGCCACGGCAGGCCAGGCCAGGCAAGGTTTGGTTTTCCTGTTTGAGTGCTTGATGGGTTCATTTCCATCAGTGCAAATTTTTGGTGAAATGGAGTTCTCATTTCAAGTTTATTGCCTGGGGGCTAGAGTGTGGCATTTTTGCTCTAATTAGTCACGCTTTTCAGCTGCAAGAGTCAGCTCTGTTAATTAATGTATTGCAGGTGCACCCAGAGAGGAAGTCTCTGTTAATTCATGTATTGCAGGTGCACCCAGAGAGGAAGTTTACAGCAAGGAGGTGACTTGCAGGCATGGAATATTTTGTTTGGAATGCAAGTCCTTTGCTTCTTAACAAAAGGCCAGGCCAGACAAGGCCAGGTCAGACAAGGCAAGGCCAGGCCAGGCCAGGGAAAACCAGACCAGGTAAGTCAAGGAAAGGCCAGACCAGGAAATGCCAGGCAAGGCCAGGCAAGGCCAGGCAAGGCGAGGGAAGGCCAGGCCAGGTCAGGGAAGGCCAGGCAAGGCCAGGCCAGGCCAGGCCAGGCCAGGCCAGGCTGGGTAAGGCCAGGCCAGGCTAGGCCAGGCCAGGAAAGGCCAGGCCACTCCAGGCCAGGCCAGGCCAGACAAGACCAAGCCAGGCAAGGCCAGGCCAGGGCAGGTAAGGCCAGACCAGGTAAGTCAAGGCCAGGTGAGGCAAAGCTAGGGAAGGCCAGGCCAGGCAAGGCCCAGCCACGAAAGCCAGGCCAAGCCAAGCCAGGCCAGACAAGGCAAGGCAAGACCAGGCCAGGCCAAACCAGACCAGACTAGACCAGGCCAGGCCATGAACGGCCATGCCATGCCAGGCAAGGCAAGGCAAGGCCAGACCAGGCAAGGCAAGACCGCACCAGGCCAGGAAAGGGCAGGAAAGCCATGCCAGGCTAGGAAAGGCCAGGCCAGGAAAGGCCAGGCCATGCCATGCCATGCCACGCCATGCCACGCCAGGCAAAACCAGACCAGACAAGGCAAGGCCCAGCAAGGCTAGGAAAGGCCAGGCAAGGAAAGGCCAGGCCAGGCCAGGAAAGGCCAGGCCAGGAAAGGCCAGGCAAGACAAGGAAAGGTCAGGCCAGACCAGGCCAGTAAAAGCAAGGCCAGGCCACGGAAGGTCAGGCCAGGCCAGGCCACTCCAGGCCAAGCCACGCCAGGCCAGGCCAGGTCAGGCAAGACCAGGCCAGGCAAGGCAAGGCCAGGCCATGCCAGGAAAGGCAATACCAGGCCAGGGCAGGTTAGGCACAGCCAGGCAAGGCCAGGCCATGCCATGGCAGGCAAGGCAAGGCCAGGCCATGCCAGGCCAGGCCAGGCCAGGCAAGGCAAGGTTTGGTTTTCCTGTTTGAGTGCTTGATGGGTTCATTTCCATCAGTGCAAATTTTTGGTGAAATGGAGTTCTCATTTCAAGTTTATTGCATGGGGGCTAGAGTGTGGGATTTTTGTTCTAATTAGTAACACTTTTCAGCTGCAAGGGTCAGCTCTGTTAATTAATGTATTGCAGGTGCACCCAGAGAGGAAGTCTCTGTTAATTAATGTATTGCAGGTGCACCCAGAGAGGAAGTTTACAGCAAGGAGGTGACTTGCAGGCATGGAACATTTTGTTTGGAATGCAAGTCCTTTGCTTCTTAACAAAAGGCCAGGCCAGAAAAAACAAGGCCAGGCCAGGCCAGGCAAGGAAAGGCCACGCAAGGCCAGGCCAGGCCAGCCCCAGCCAGGCAAGGCAAGGCCAGGCCAGGCTAGGCTAGGAAATGCCAGGCCAGGAAAAGCCAGGCAAGGCCAGGCCAGGCAAGAGCAGGCTAGGAAAGGCTAGGCCAGGCAAGGCCAGACCAGGCCACTCCAGGCCAGGAAAGGCCAGGTCAGGCCAGGTCAGGCAAGGCCAGGCCAGGCCAGACAAGGCAAGATAAGGCCGGGCCAGGCCAGGACAGACCAGGAAAGGAAAGGTCAGGCCAGGCCAGGCAAGGCCAGGCCAGGGAAGGCCAAACCAGGCCAGGCAACGCAAGGCCAGGTTAGGCCAGGGCATGCCAGGACAGGCCAGCCCCGGCTAGGCAAGGCAAGGCCAGGCCACGCCAGGCTAGGAAAGGCCAGGCCAGGCCAGGCAAGGCCAGGCCAGCTGGGAAAGGCCAAGTCAGGCCCGGGCAGGCCAGGCCAGGAAAGGCCAGGCCACGCCAGGCCAGGCCAGGCCAGACAAGGCAAGGCCAGGCCAGGCCAGGCCAGACAAGGCAAGGCCAGGCCACGCCAGGCCAGACAATGCAAGGTAAGGCCAGGCCTGGCCAGGCCAGACCAGGATAGGAAAGGTCAGGCCAGGCCAGGCCAGGTTAGGCCAGGCCAGGAAAGGAAAGGCCAGGTTAGGCCAGGCCAGGCCAGGCAAGGCCAGGCCAGGCCAGCTCCAGCCAGGCAAGGCAAGGCCAGGTCAGGGAAGGCCAGGCCAGGCAAGGCAAGGCAAGAGCAGGCCAGCAAGAAAAGGCCAGGCCAGGCCACGCCAGGCCAGGCCAGACAAGGCAAGGCCAGGCCAGGCCAGGCCAGGCTAGGAAACGCCAGGCCAGGGCAGGCCAGGCCAGGAGAGGCCAGGCCAGGCCACTCAAGGCCAGGCCAGGCCAGGTCAGGCTACGCAAGGCCAGGCCATGCAAGGAAAGGCAAGGCCAGGCCAGGCCAGGCCAGGAAAGGCTCGGCCAGGCCAGGCAAGGAAAGGCCAGGCCAGGAAAGGCCAGGTCGGGCTGGGCCAGGCAAGGCCAGGCCAGGCCAGACAAGGCAAGGCAAGGCCAGGCCAAGGGAGGAAAACCCAGGGGATGAAAGGCCAGGCCAGGCAAGGCCAGGCAAGGCAAGGCGAGGCCAGGCAAGGCAAGGTTCGGTTTTCCTGTTTGAGTGCTTGATGGATTCATTTCCATCAGTGCAAATTGTTTCTGAAATGGAGTTCTCATTTCAAGTTTACTGCATGGGGGCTAGAGTGTGGGATTTTTGCTGAAAGGCCAGGCCAGGAAAAGCCAGGGAAGGCCAGGCCAGGTCAGGGAAGGCCAGGCCAGGCAAGGCCAGGCAAGGCCAGGTCAGGGAAGGCCAGGCAAGGCCAGGCCAGACAAGACAAGATAAGGCCGGGCCAGGCCAGGACAGACCAGGAAAGGAAAGGTCAGGCCAGGCCAGGAAAGGCCAGGCCAGGCCAGGCAGCGCAAGGACAGTTTAGGCCAGGGCAGGCCAGGACAGACCAGCCCCGGCTAGGCAAGGCAAGGCAAGGCCAGGCCAGGCAAGGCCAGGCCAGCTGGGAAAGGCCAAGTCTGGCCCGGGGAGGAAAGGCCAGGAAAGGGCAGGTCAGGCAAGGCCAGGCAATGCCATGCCAGGCAAGGCAAGGCCAGACCAGGAAAGGCTAGGCCAGGAAAGGCCAGACCAGACCAGGAAAGGTCAGGCCAGGCCAGGTCAGACCAGGCCAGAAAAGCAAGGCCAGGCCAGACCAGGCCAGGCCAGGCAAGGCCAGGCCAGGCCAGGCAAGGCAAGGCCAGGCCAGGCTAGGTTAGGAAATGCCAGGCCAGGAAAGGCCAGGTCAGGAAAAGCCAGGGAAGGCCAGGCTAGGTCAGGCAAGGCCAGGCCAGTCCACTCAAGGCCAGGCAAGGCCAGGGCAGGCCAGGCAAGGCCAGACCAGGCAAGGCAAGGCCACAACAGGCCAGGAAAGGCCAGGAAAGCCAGGCCAGGCCAGGCTAGGAAAGGCCAGGGCAGGCAAGGCCAGGACAGGCAAGGCAAGTACAGGCCAGGGCAGGCAAGGCCTGGCCATGCCAGGAAAGGCAAGACCAGGCAAGGCCAGGCCAGGGCAGGTCAGGCACGGCCAGGCAAGGCCAGGCCATGCCATGGCAGGCAAGGCCACTCCAGGCCATGCAAGGCCAGGGCAGGCCAGGCAAGGCCAGGGCAGGCCAGGCAAGGCAAGGCCACACCAGGCCAGGAAAGGCTAGGAAAGCCAGGCCAGGCTGGGCTAGAAAAGGCCAGGCCAGGACCGGCAAGACCAGGCCAGGCCAGGGCAGGTCAGGCACCGCCAGGCAAGGCCAGGCCATGCCATGGAAGGCAAGGCCAGGCCAGGCCACTCCAAACCAAGAAAGGCAAGGCCAGGCCAGGCAAGGCAAGGCCAGGCCAGGCAAGGCAAATCCACACCAGGCAAGGCAAGGCCACACAAGGCCAGGAAAGGCCAGGAAAGCCAGGCCAGGCCGGGCTAGGAAAGGACAGGCCAGGTCAGGGCAGGCCAGGCCAGGAAAGGTCAGGCCAAACCAGACCAGACCAGGCCAGGCAAGACCAGGCCAGGCCATGAAAGGCCACGCCAGGCCTGGCAAGGCCAGGCCATGCCATGCCAGGCAAGGCAAGACCAGACCAGGAAAGGTTAGGCCAGGAAAGGCCAGACCAGGTCTGGAAAAGCCAGGGAAGGCAAGGCCAGGCCAGGCAAGGCCAGGCCAGGCTAGGAAAGGGCAGGCCAGGCCAGGCTAGGCCAGGCCAGGAAAGGCCAGGCTACTCCAGGACAGGCCAGGCCAGACAAGACCAAGCCAGGCAAGGTCAGGCCAGGGCAGGGAAGGCCAGACCAGGTAAGTCAAGGCCAGGCCAGGCCAGGCCAGGTCCGGTCAGGCAAGGCTAGGGAAGGCCAGGCCAGGCAAGGCCCAGCCACGAAAGCCAGGCCAAGCCAAGCCAGGCCAGACAAGGCAAGGCAAGGCCAGGCAAGACCAGGCCAGGCCAAACCAGACCAGACTAGACCAGGCCAGGCCATGAAAGTCCACGCCAGGCCAGGCAAGGCCAGGAAAAGCAAGGCCAGGCCAGGGAAGGTCAGGTAAGGCCAGGCCAGACCAGGAAAGGTCAGGACAGACCAGGCCAGGAAAAGCAAGGCCAGGCCACTCCAGGCCAGGCAGGCCAGGCCAGGCCACTCCAGTCCAGGCCAATCTATGCAAGGCAAGGCCAGGTTAGGCCAGGCCAGGCCAGGATAGGAAATGCCAGGCCAGGCAAGGCCAGGCCAGCCTAGGAAAGGCCAGGCCACGGCAGGCCAGGCCAGGCAAGGTTTGGTTTTCCTGTTTGAGTGCTTGATGGGTTCATTTCCATCAGTGCAAATTTTTTGTGAAATGGAGTTCTCATTTCAAGTTTATTGCCTGGGGGCTAGAGTGTGGCATTTTTGCTCTAATTAGTCACGCTTTTCAGCTGCAAGAGTCAGCTCTGTTAATTAATGTATTGCAGGTGCACCCAGAGAGGAAGTTTACAGCAAGGAGGTGACTTGCAGGCATGGAATATTTTGTTTGGAATGCAAGTCCTTTGCTTCTTAACAAAAGGCCAGGCCAGACAAGGCCAGGTCAGACAAGGCAAGGCCAGGCCAGGCCAGGGAAAACCAGACCAGGTAAGTCAAGGAAAGGCCAGACCAGGAAATGCCAGGCAAGGCCAGGCAAGGCCAGGCAAGGCGAGGGAAGGCCAGGCCAGGTCAGGGAAGGCCAGGCAAGGCCAGGCCAGGCCAGGCCAGGCCAGGCTGGGTAAGGCCAGGCCAGGCCAGGCCAGACCAGGAAAGGCCAGGTCAGTCAGGCCAGGCCAGGCCAGACAAGACCAAGCCAGGCAAGGCCAGGCCAGGGCAGGTAAGGCCAGACCAGGTAAGTCAAGGCCAGGTGAGGCAAGGCTAGGGAAGGCCAGGCCAGGCAAGGCCCAGCCACGAAAGCCAGGCCAAGCCAAGCCAGGCCAGACAAGGCAAGGCAAGGCCAGGCAAGACCAGGCCAGGCCAAACCAGACCAGACTAGACCAGGCCAGGCCATGAACGGCCATGCCATGCCAGGTAAGGCAAGGCAAGGCCAGACCAGGCAAGGCAAGACCGCACCAGGCCAGGAAAGGGCAGGAAAGCCATGCCAGACAAGGAAAGGCCAGGCCAGGAAAGGCCAGACAAGACAAGGAAAGGTCAGGCCAGACCAGGCCAGGAAAAGCAAGGCCAGGCCACTCCAGGCCAAGCCACGCCAGGCCAGGCCAGGTCAGGCAAGACCAGGCCAGGCAAGGCAAGGCCAGGCCATGCCAGGAAAGGCAATACCAGGCCAGGGCAGGTTAGGCACGGCCAGGCAAGGCCAGGCCATGCCATGGCAGGCAAGGCAAGGCCAGGCCATGCCAGGCCAGGCCAGGCCAGGCAAGGCAAGGTTTGGTTTTCCTGTTTGAGTGCTTGATGGGTTCATTTCCATCAGTGCAAATTTTTGGTGAAATGGAGTTCTCATTTCAAGTTTATTGCATGGGGGCTAGAGTGTGGGATTTTTGCTCTAATTAGTAACACTTTTCAGCTGCAAGGGTCAGCTCTGTTAATCAATGTATTGCAGGTGCACCCAGAGAGGAAGTCTCTGTTAATTAATGTATTGCAGGTGCACCCAGAGAGGAAGTTTACAGCAAGGAGGTGACTTGCAGGCATGGAACATTTTGTTTGGAATGCAAGTCCTTTGCTTCTTAACAAAAGGCCAGGCCAGAAAAGGCAAGGCCAGGCCAGGCCAGGCAAGGAAAGGCCACGCAAGGCCAGGCCAGGCCAGCCCCAGCCAGGCAAGGCAAGGCCAGGCCAGGCTAGGCTAGGAAATGCCAGGCCAGGCCAGCCCCACCCAGGCAAGGCCAGGCCAGGCCAGGCTATGCTAGGAAATGCCAGGCCAGGAAAAGCCAGGCAAGGCCAGGTCAGGGAAGGCCAGGTCAGGTTAGGCAAGGCCAGGCCAGGCAAGAGCAGGCTAGGAAAGGCTAGGCCAGGCAAGGCCAGGTCAGGCAAGGCCAGGCCAGGCCAGACAAGGCAAGATAAGGCCGGGCCAGGCCAGGACAGACCAGGAAAGGAAAGGTCAGGCCAGGCCAGGCAGCGCAAGGCCAGGGCAGGCCAGGACAGGCCAGCCCCGGCTAGGCAAGGCAAGGCCAGGCCACGCCAGGCTAGGAAAGGCCAGGCCAGGCCAGGCAAGGCCAGGTTAGCTGGGAAAGGCCAAGTCAGGCCCGGGCAGGCCAGGCCAGGAAAGGCCAGGCCACTCCAGGCCAGACAAGGCAAGGCCAGGCCAGGCCAGGCCAGACAAGGCAAGGCCAGGCCACGCCAGGCCAGACAATGCAAGGTAAGGCCAGGCCTGGCCAGGCCAGACCAGGAAAGGAAAGGTCAGGCCAGGCCAGGCCAGGTTAGGCCAGGCCAGGCAAGGAAAGGCCAGGTTAGGCCAGGCCAGGCCAGGCAAGGCCAGGCCAGGCCAGCTCCAGCCAGGCAAGGCAAGGCCAGGCCAGGCTAGGCTAGGGAAGGACAGGCCAGGCCAGGTCAGGGAAGGCCAGGCCAGGCAAGGCAAGAGCAGGCCAGCAAGGAAAGGCCAGGCCACGCCAGGCCAGGCCAGGCAAGGCCACGCCAGGCCAGGCCACTCCAGGCCAGGCAAGGCCAGGCCAGGCCAGGCCAGGCTAGGAAACGCCAGGCCAGGGCAGGCCAGGCCAGGAGAGGCCAGGCCAGGCCTCTCCAGGCCAGGCAAGGCCAGGCCAGGCCAGGTCAGGCTAGGCAAGGCCAGGCCATGCAAGGAAAGGCAAGGCCAGGCCAGGCCAGGCCAGGCAAGGCAAGGCCAGACCAGGCCAGGAAAGGCTCGGCCAGGCCAGGCAAGGAAAGGCCAGGCCAGGAAAGGCCAGGTCGGGCTGGGCCAGGCAATGCCAGACAAGGCAAGGCCAGGCCAGGCCAGACAAGGCAAGGCAAGGCCAGGCCAGGGGAAGAAAACCCAGGGGATGAAAGGCCAGGCCAGGCAAGGCCAGGCAAGGCAAGGTTCGGTTTTCCTATTTGAGTGCTTGATGGATTCATTTCCATCAGTGCAAATTGTTTCTGAAATGGAGTTCTCATTTCAAGTTTACTGCATGGGGGCTAGAGTGTGGGATTTTTGCTCTAATTAGTAACACTTTTCAGCTGCAAGGGTCAGCTCTGTTAATGAATGTATTGCAGGTGCACCCAGAGAGGAAGTCTCTGTTAATTAATGTATTGCAGGTGCACCCAGAGAGGAAGTTTACAGCAAGGAGGTGACTTGCAGGCATGGAACATTTTGTTTGGAATGCAAGTCCTTTGCTTCTTAACAAAAGGCCAGGCCAGACAAGGCCAGGCCAGACAAGGCAAGGCCAGGCCAGGCCAGGGAAAGCCAGACCAGGTAAGTCAAGGAAAGGCCAGACCAGGAAAAGCCAGGCAATGCCAGGGCAGGCTAGGAAAGGCCAGGCCAGGCCAGGGCAGGCCAGGCCAGGCTGGGTAAGGCCAGGCCAGGCTAGGCCAGGCCAGGAAAGGCCAGGCTACTCCAGGCCAGGCCAGACAAGACCAAGCCAGGCAAGGCCAGGCCAGGGCAGGGAAGGCCAGACCAGATAAGTCAAGGCCAGGCCAGGCCAGGCCAGGCCCGGTCAGGCAAGGCTAGGGAAGGCCAGGCCAGGCAAGGCCCAGCCACGAAAGGCCAGGCCAGGCCACTCCAGGCCAGGCAAGGCCAGGCCATGCCATGCCAAACCAGACCAGACCAGGCCAGGCCAGGCCATGAAAGAATAGGCCAGGAAAGGCCAGACCAGACCAGGAAAGGTCAGGCCAGACTAGGCCAGGAAAAGCAAGGAGAGGCCACGGAAGGTCAGGCCAGGCGAGGCCACGCCAGGCCAGGCCAGGCCAGGCAAGACCAGGCCAGGCAAGCCACGCCAGGCCAGACGAGGCCAGGGTAGGGAAGGCTAGGCCAGGCAAGGCCAGGCCAGGCAAGGCCAGGCCAGGCCACTCCAGGCCAGGCCAATCTATGTAAGGCAAGGCCAGGTTAGGCCAGGCGAGGCCAGGCAAGGCCAGGCCAGCCTAGGAAAGGCCAGGCCACGGCAGGCCAGGCCAGCAAGGTTTGGTTTTCCTGTTTGAGTGCTTGATGGGTTCATTTCCATCAGTGCAAATTTTTTGTGAAATGGAGTTCTCATTTCAAGTTTATTGCCTGGGGGCTAGAGTGTGGGATTTTTGCTCTAATTAGTCACGCTTTTCAGCTGCAAGAGTCAGCTCTGTTAATTAATGTATTGCAGGTGCACCCAGAGAGGAAGTCTCTGTTAATTAATGTATTGCAGGTGCACCCAGAGAGGAAGTTTACAGCAAGGAGGTGACTTGCAGGCATGGAACATTTTGTTTGGAATGCAAGTCCTTTGCTTCTTAACAAAAGGCCAGGCCAGACAAGGCCAGGCCAGGAAAGGCCAGGCCAGGAAAGGCCAGGCCACTCCATGCCAGGCCATGCCAGACAAGACCAAGCCAAGCAAGGCCAGGCCAGGGCAGGGAAGGCCAGACCAGGTAAGTCAAGGCCAGGCCAGGCCCGGTCAGGCAAGGCTAGGGAAGGCCAGGCCAGGCAAGGCCCAGCCACGAAAGCCAGGCCAAGCCAAGCCAGGCCAGACAAGGCAAGGCAAGGCCAGGCAAGACCAGGCCAGGCCAAACCAGACCAGACTAGACCAGGCCAGGCCATGAAAGGCCATGCCAGGCCAGGCAAGGCCAGAAAAAGCAAGGCCAGGCCAGGGAAGGTCAGGTAAGGCCAGGCCAGACCAGGAAAGGTCAGGCCAGGCCAGGCCCGGCCTGGCAAGGCAAGGCCAGGTTAGACCAGGCTAGGAAAGGCCAGGCCAGGCCAGACCAGGAAAGGCCAGGCAAGGCCAGGCCAGGTCACTCCAAGCCAGGTCAGGCCAGGGCAGGCCAGGTCAGGCCAGGTCAGGCCAGGAAAGGCCATGCCAGGCAAGGCAAGGACAGGCCAGGCAAGGCAAGGCCGCACCAGGCCAGGAAAGGGCAGGAAAGCCACGCCAGGCTAGGAAAGGCCAGGAAAGGCCAGGCCATGCCATGCCATGCCACGCCAGGCCAAACCAGACCAGACAAGGCAAGGCTCAGCAAGGCTAGGAAAGGCCAGGCAAGGAAAGGCCAGGCCAGGCTAGGAAAAGCAAGGTCAGGCCACGGAAGGTCAGGCCAGGCCAGGCCACTCCAGGCCAAGCCACGCCAGGCCAGGCCAGGTCAGGCAAGACCATGCCAGGCAAGGCAAGGCCAGGCCATGCCAGGAAAGGCAATACCAGGCCAGGGCAGGTTAGGCACGGCCAGGCAAGGCCAGGCCATGCCATGGCAGGCAAGGCAAGGCCAGACCATGCCAGGCAAGGCCAGGCCAGGCAAGGCAAGGTTTGGTTTTCCTGTTTGAGTGCTTGATGGGTTCATTTCCATCAGTGCAAATTTTTGGTGAAATGGAGTTCTCATTTCAAGTTTATTGCCTGGGGGCTAGAGTGTGGGATTTTGTTCTAATTAGTAACACTTTTCAGCTGCAAGGGTCAGCTCTGTTAATTAATGTATTGCAGGTGCACCCAGAGAGGAAGTCTCTGTTAATTAATGTATTGCAGGTGCACCCAGAGAGGAAGTTTACAGCAAGGAGGTGACTTGCAGGCATGGAACATTTTGTTTGGAATGCAAGTCCTTTGCTTCTTAACAAAAGGCCAGGCCAGACAAGGCAAGGCCAGGCCAGGCCAGGGAAAGCCAGACCAGGTAAGTCAAGGAAAGGCCAGACCAGGAAAAGCCAGGCAAGGCCAGGCAAGGCTAGGGAAGGCCAGGCCAGGCAAGGCCAGGCCAGGCTAGGAAAGGCCAGGCCACTCCAGGCCAGGCCAGGCCAGACAAGACCAAGCCAGGCAAGGCCAGGCCAGGGCAGGGAAGGCCAGACCAGGTAAGTCAAGGCCAGGCCAGGCCAGGCCAGGCCCGGTCAGGCAAGGCTAGGGAAGGCCAGGCCAGGCAAGGCCCAGCCACGAAAGGCCAGGCCAGGCCACTCCAGGCCAGGCAAGGCCAGGCCAAGCCAAGCCAGGCCAGACAAGGCAAGGCAAGGCCAGGCAAGACCAGGCCAGGCCAAACCAGACCAGGCCAGGCCATGAAAGGCCACGCCAGGCCAGGCAAGGCCAGGAAAAGCAAGGCCAGGCCAGGGAAGGTCAGGTAAGGCCAGACCAGACCAGGAAAGGTCAGGCCAGGCTAGGAAAGGCCAGGCCAGGCCAGACCAGGAAAGGCCAGACAAGGCCAGGCCAGGTCACTCCAAGCCAGGCAAGGCCAGGGCAGGCCAGGCCATGCCAGGCAAGGCAAGGCCAGGCCATGCCAGGCAAGGCAAGGCCAGGCCAGGCAAGGCAAGGCCAGGCTAGGCAAGGCAAGGCCGCACCAGGCCAGGAAAGGGCAGGAAAGCCAGGCCAGGCCAGGCTAAAAAAGGCCAGGCCAGGAAAGGCCATGCCATGCCATGCCACGCCATGTCACGTCAGGCCAAACCAGACCAGACCAGACCAGGCCAGGCAAGACCAGGCCAGGCCATGAAAGGTTAGGCCAGACCAGGAAAGGTCAGGCCAGACCAGGCCAGGAAAAGTAAAGCCAGGCCACTCCAGGCCAGGCCACGCATGGCCAGGCCAGGCCAGGCCAGGCAAGGCAAGCCAGGCCAGGCTAGGCTAGAAAAGGCCAGGCCAGGAGACGCCAGGGAAGGCCAGGCCAGGCAAGGCCAGGTCAGGGAAGGCCAGGCAAGGCAAGGCCAGGCTAGGCCAGGCAAGGCCGCACCAGGCCAGGAAAGGGCAGCAAAGCCAGGCCAGGGCAGGCCAGGCCAGGCTAGTAAAGGCTAGGCCAGGCCAGGGCAGGCCAGGCAAGGTTTGGTTTTCCTGTTCGAGTGCTTGATGGGTTCATTTCCATCAGTGCAAATTGTTTGTGAAATGGAGTTCTCATTTCAAGTTCATTGCATGGGGGCTAGAGTGTGGGATTTTTGCTCTAATTAGTCACGCTTTTCAGCTGCAAGAGTCAGCTCTGTTAATTAATGTATTGCAGGTGCACCCAGAGAGGAAGTCTCTGTTAATTAATGTATTGCAGGTGCACCCAGAGAGGAAGTCTCTGTTAATTAATGTATTGCAGGTGCACCCAGAGAGGAAGTCTCTGTTAATTAATGTATTTATTGCAGGTGCACCCAGAGAGGAAGTTTACAGCAAGGAGGTGACTTGCAGGCATGGAACATTTTGTTTGGAATGCAAGTCCTTTGCTTCTTAACAAAAGGCCAGGCCAGACAAGGCAAGGCCAGGCCAGGCCAGACAAAGCCAGACCAGGTAAGTCAAGGAAAGGCCAGACCAGGAAAAGCCAGGCAAGGCCAGGCAAGGCTAGGAAAGGCCAGGCCAGGTCAGGTCAGGCCAGGAAAGGCCAGGCCATGCCATGCCACGCCAGGCCAAACCAGACCAGACCAGGCCAGGCAAGACCAGGCCAGGCAAGCCAGGCCAGGCCAGACGAGGCCAGGCTAGGAAAGGCCAGGCCACGGCAGGCCAGGCCAGGCAAGGTTTGGTTTTCCTGTTTGAGTGCTTGATGGGTTCATTTCCATCAGTGCAAATTTTTTGTGAAATGGAGTTCTCATTTCAAGTTTATTGCCTGAGGGCTAGAGTGTGGGATTTTTGCTCTAATTAGTCACGCTTTTCAGCTGCAAGAGTCAGCTCTGTTAATTAATGTATTGCAGGTGCACCCAGAGAGAAAGTCTCTGTTAATTAATGTATTGCAGGTGCACCCAGAGAGGAAGTCTCTGTTAATTAATGTATTTATTGCAGGTGCACCCAGAGAGGAAGTTTACAGCAAGGAGGTGACTTGCAGGCATGGAACATTTTGTTTGGAATGCAAGTCCTTTGCTTCATAACAAAAGGCCAAGCCAGGCAAGGCCAGGCCAGGCCAGGGAAAGCCAGACCAGGTAAGTCAAGGAAAGGCCAGACAAGGAAAAGCCAGGCAAGGCCAGGCAAGGCTAGGGAAGGCCAGGCCAGGTCAGGGAAGGCCAGGCCAGGCCAGGCCCGGTCAGGCAAGGCTAGGGAAGGCCAGGCCAGGCCAAACCAGACCAGACTAGACCAGGCCCAGCCACGAAAGCCAGGCCAAGCCAGGCCAGACAAGGCAAGGCAAGGCCAGGCCAGGCCAAACCAGACCAGACTAGACCAGGCCAGGCCATGAAAGGCCAGGCCAGGCCAGGCAAGGCCAGGAAAAGCAAGGCCAGGCCAGGGAAGGTCATGTAAGGCCAGACCAGACCAGGAAAGGTCAGGCCAGGCCAGGCCAGGCCTGGCAAGGCAAGGCCAGGTTAGGCCAGGCTAGGAAAGGCCAGACCAGGAAAGACCAGGCAAGGACAGGCGAGGTCACTCAAAGCCAGGCAAGGCCAGGTCAGGCCAGATCAGGCCAGGAAAGGCCAGGCCATGCCAGGCAAGGCAAGGCCAGACCAGGCAAGGCAAGGCCGCACCAGGCCACGAAAGGGCAGGAAAGCCAGGCCAGGCTAGGAAAGGCCAGGCCAGGGCTGGCCAGGCCAGGAAAGGCCAGGCCATGCCATGCCATGCCACGCCCTGCCACGCCCGGCCAAACCAGACCAGACAAGGCAAGGCCCAGCAAGGCTAGGAAAGGCCAGGCAAGGAAAGGCCAGGCCAGGCCAGGAAAGGCCAGGCCAGGAAAGGCCAGACAAGACAAGGAAAGGTCAGGCCAGACCAGACCAGGAAAAGCAAGGCCAGGCCAGGAAAGGCCAGGCCATGCCATGCCACGCCATGCCACGCCAGGCCAAACCAGACCAGACCAGGCAAGACCAGGCCAGGCCATGAAATGCTAGGCCAGGAAAGGCCAGAAGAGACCAGGAAAGATCAGGCCAGACCAGGCCAGGAAAAGTAAAGCCAGGCCACGCCAGGCCAGACAAGGCAAGCCAGGCCAGGATAAGCTAGGAAAGGCCAGGCCAGGAGACGCCAGGGAAGGCCAGGCCAGGCAAGGCCAGGTCAGGGATGGCCAGGCAAGGCCAGGCCAGGTTAGGCCAGGCCAGACGAGGCCAGGCTAGTAAAGGCCAGGCCAGGCCAGGTCACTCCAAGCCAGGCAAGGCCAGGTCAGGCCAGGCAAGGCCAGGCCATGCCAGGCAAGGCAAGGCCAGGCCAGGCAAGGCAAGGCCGCACCAGGCCAGGAAAGGGCAGCAAAGCCAGGACAGGCCAGGCTAGGAAAGGTAAGGCCAGGGCAGGCCAGGCCAGGAAAGGCCAGGCCAGGGCAGGCCTGGCCAGGAAAGGCCAGGCTATGCCATGCCATGCCACGCCAGGCCAAACCAGACCAGACCAGGTCAGGCAAGACCAGGCCAGGCCATGAAAGAATAGGCCAGGAAAGGCCAGACCAGACCAGGAAAGGTCAGGCCAGACCAGGCCAGGAAAAGCAAGGCCAGGCCAGGCCAGGCCAATCTATGCAAGGCAAGGCCAGGTTAGGTCAGGCCAGGCCAGGCCAGGATAGGAAATGCCAGGCCAGGCAAGGCAAGGCCAGGCCAGCCTAGGAAAGGCCAGGCCACGGCAGGCCAGGCCAGGCAAGGTTTGGTTTTCCTGTTTGAGTGCTTGATGGGTTCATTTCCATCAGTGCAAATTTTTGGTGAAATGGAGTTCTCATTTCAAGTTTATTGCCTGGGGGCTAGAGTGTGGCATTTTTGCTCTAATTAGTCACGCTTTTCAGCTGCAAGGGTCAGCTCTGTTAATTAATGTATTGCAGGTGCACCCAGAGAGGAAGTCTCTGTTAATTAATGTATTGCAGGTGCACCCAGAGAGGAAGTTTACAGCAAGGAGGTGACTTGCAGGCATGGAACATTTTGTTTGGAATGCAAGTCCTTTGCTTCTTAACAAAAGGCCAGGCCAGACAAGGCAAGGCCAGGCCAGGCCAGGGAAAGCCAGACCAGGTAAGTCAAGGAAAGGCCAGACCAGGAAAAGCCAGGCAAGGCCAGGCAAGGCTAGGGAAGGCCAGGCCAGGCAAGGCCAGGCCAGGCTAGGAAAGGCCAGGCCACTCCAGGCCAGGCCAGGCCAGACAAGACCAAGCCAGGCAAGGCCAGGCCAGGGCAGGGAAGGCCAGACCAGGTAAGTCAAGGCCAGGCCAGGCCAGGCCAGGCCCGGTCAGGCAAGGCTAGGGAAGGCCAGGCCAGGCAAGGCCCAGCCACGAAAGGCCAGGCCAGGCCACTCCAGGCCAGGCAAGGCCAGGCCAAGCCAAGCCAGGCCAGTCAAGGCAAGGCAAGGCCAGGCAAGACCAGGCCAGGCCAAACCAGACCAGGCCAGGCCATGAAAGGCCACGCCAGGCCAGGCAAGGCCAGGAAAAGCAAGGCCAGGCCAGGGAAGGTCAGGTAAGGCCAGACCAGACCAGGAAAGGTCAGGCCAGGCTAGGAAAGGCCAGGCCAGGCCAGACCAGGAAAGGCCAGACAAGGCCAGGCCAGGTCACTCCAAGCCAGGCAAGGCCAGGGCAGGCCAGGCCATGCCAGGCAAGGCAAGGCCAGGCCAGGCCAGGCAAGGCAAGGCCAGGCTAGGCAAGGCAAGGCCGCACCAGGCCAGGAAAGGGCAGGAAAGCCAGGCCAGGCCAGGCTAAAAAAGGCCAGGCCAGGAAAGGCCATGCCATGCCATGCCACGCCATGTCACGTCAGGCCAAACCAGACCAGACCAGACCAGGCCAGGCAAGACCAGGCCAGGCCATGAAAGGTTAGGCCAGACCAGGAAAGGTCAGGCCAGACCAGGCCAGGAAAAGTAAAGCCAGGCCACTCCAGGCCAGGCCACGCATGGCCAGGCCAGGCCAGGCCAGGCAAGGCAAGCCAGGCCAGGCTAGGCTAGAAAAGGCCAGGCCAGGAGACGCCAGGGAAGGCCAGGCCAGGCAAGGCCAGGTCAGGGAAGGCCAGGCAAGGCAAGGCCAGGCTAGGCCAGGCAAGGCTGCACCAGGCCAGGAAAGGGCAGCAAAGCCAGGCCAGGGCAGGCCAGGCCAGGCTAGTAAAGGCTAGGCCAGGCCAGGGCAGGCCAGGCAAGGTTTGGTTTTCCTGTTCGAGTGCTTGATGGGTTCATTTCCATCAGTGCAAATTGTTTGTGAAATGGAGTTCTCATTTCAAGTTCATTGCATGGGGGCTAGAGTGTGGGATTTTTGCTCTAATTAGTCACGCTTTTCAGCTGCAAGAGTCAGCTCTGTTAATTAATGTATTGCAGGTGCACCCAGAGAGGAAGTCTCTGTTAATTAATGTATTGCAGGTGCACCCAGAGAGGAAGTCTCTGTTAATTAATGTATTGCAGGTGCACCCAGAGAGGAAGTCTCTGTTAATTAATGTATTTATTGCAGGTGCACCCAGAGAGGAAGTTTACAGCAAGGAGGTGACTTGCAGGCATGGAACATTTTGTTTGGAATGCAAGTCCTTTGCTTCTTAACAAAAGGCCAGGCCAGACAAGGCAAGGCCAGGCCAGGCCAGACAAAGCCAGACCAGGTAAGTCAAGGAAAGGCCAGACAAGGAAAAGCCAGGCAAGGCCAGGCAAGGCTAGGGAAGGCCAGGCCAGGTCAGGGAAGGCCAGGCCAGGCCAGGCCCGGTCAGGCAAGGCTAGGGAAGGCCAGGCCAGGCCAAACCAGACCAGACTAGACCAGGCCCAGCCACGAAAGCCAGGCCAAGCCAGGCCAGACAAGGCAAGGCAAGGCCAGGCCAGGCCAAACCAGACCAGACTAGACCAGGCCAGGCCATGAAAGGCCAGGCCAGGCCAGGCAAGGCCAGGAAAAGCAAGGCCAGGCCAGGGAAGGTCATGTAAGGCCAGACCAGACCAGGAAAGGTCAGGCCAGGCCAGGCCAGGCCTGGCAAGGCAAGGCCAGGTTAGGCCAGGCTAGGAAAGGCCAGACCAGGAAAGACCAGGCAAGGACAGGCGAGGTCACTCAAAGCCAGGCAAGGCCATGTCAGGCCAGATCAGGCCAGGAAAGGCCAGGCCATGCCAGGCAAGGCAAGGCCAGACCAGGCAAGGCAAGGCCGCACCAGGCCACGAAAGGGCAGGAAAGCCAGGCCAGGCTAGGAAAGGCCAGGCCAGGGCTGGCCAGGCCAGGAAAGGCCAGGCCATGCCATGCCATGCCACGCCCTGCCACGCCCGGCCAAACCAGACCAGACAAGGCAAGGCCCAGCAAGGCTAGGAAAGGCCAGGCAAGGAAAGGCCAGGCCAGGCCAGGAAAGGCCAGGCCAGGAAAGGCCAGACAAGACAAGGAAAGGTCAGGCCAGACCAGACCAGGAAAAGCAAGGCCAGGCCAGGAAAGGCCAGGCCATGCCATGCCACGCCATGCCACGCCAGGCCAAACCAGACCAGACCAGGCAAGACCAGGCCAGGCCATGAAATGCTAGGCCAGGAAAGGCCAGAAGAGACCAGGAAAGATCAGGCCAGACCAGGCCAGGAAAAGTAAAGCCAGGCCACGCCAGGCCAGACAAGGCAAGCCAGGCCAGGATAAGCTAGGAAAGGCCAGGCCAGGAGACGCCAGGGAAGGCCAGGCCAGGCAAGGCCAGGTCAGGGATGGCCAGGCAAGGCCAGGCCAGGTTAGGCCAGGCCAGACGAGGCCAGGCTAGTAAAGGCCAGGCCAGGCCAGGTCACTCCAAGCCAGGCAAGGCCAGGCCATGCCAGGCAAGGCCAGGCCATGCCAGGCAAGGCAAGGCCAGGCCAGGCAAGGCAAGGCCGCACCAGGCCAGGAAAGGGCAGCAAAGCCAGGACAGGCCAGGCTAGGAAAGGTAAGGCCAGGGCAGGCCAGGCCAGGAAAGGCCAGGCCAGGGCAGGCCTGGCCAGGAAAGGCCAGGCTATGCCATGCCATGCCACGCCAGGCCAAACCAGACCAGACCAGGTCAGGCAAGACCAGGCCAGGCCATGAAAGAATAGGCCAGGAAAGGCCAGACCAGACCAGGAAAGGTCAGGCCAGACCAGGCCAGGAAAAGCAAGGCCAGGCCAGGCCAGGCCAATCTATGCAAGGCAAGGCCAGGTTAGGTCAGGCCAGGCCAGGCCAGGATAGGAAATGCCAGGCCAGGCAAGGCAAGGCCAGGCCAGCCTAGGAAAGGCCAGGCCACGGCAGGCCAGGCCAGGCAAGGTTTGGTTTTCCTGTTTGAGTGCTTGATGGGTTCATTTCCATCAGTGCAAATTTTTGGTGAAATGGAGTTCTCATTTCAAGTTTATTGCCTGGGGGCTAGAGTGTGGCATTTTTGCTCTAATTAGTCACGCTTTTCAGCTGCAAGGGTCAGCTCTGTTAATTAATGTATTGCAGGTGCACCCAGAGAGGAAGTCTCTGTTAATTAATGTATTGCAGGTGCACCCAGAGAGGAAGTTTACAGCAAGGAGGTGACTTGCAGGCATGGAATATTTTGTTTGGAATGCAAGTCCTTTGCTTCTTAACAAAAGGCCAGGCCAGACAAGGCCAGGCCAGGCCAGCCCAGGTCCGGTCAGGCAAGGCTAGGGAAGGCCAGGCCAGGCAAGGCCCAGCCACGAAAGCCAGGCCAAGCCAAGCCAGGCCAGACAAGGCAAGGCAAGGCCAGGCAAGACCAGGCCAGGCCAAACCAGACCAGACTAGACCAGGCCAGGCCATGAAAGTCCATGCCAGGCCAGGCAAGGCCAGGAAAAGCAAGGCCAGGCCAGGGAAGGTCAGGTAAGGCCAGACCAGACCAGGAAAGGTCAGGACAGACCAGGCCAGGAAAAGCAAGGCCAGGCCACTCCAGGCCAGGCAAGGCCAGGCCAGGCCACTCCAGGCCAGGCCAATCTATGCAAGGCAAGGCCAGGTTAGGCCAGGCCAGGCCAGGCCAGGATAGGAAATGCCAGGTCAGGAAAAGCCAGGCAAGGCCAGGCCAGGCAAGGCCAGGTCAGGGAAGGCCAGGCCAGGCAAGGCAAGGCCAGGTCAGGCCAGGAAAGGCCACGTCAGGCCAGGAAAGGCCAGGTCAGGCCAGGCAATGCCAGGCAAGGCCAGGCCAGGCCAGACAAGACAAGATAAGGCCGGGCCAGGCCAGGACAGACCAGGAAAGGAAAGGTCAGGCCAGGCCAGGGAAGGCCAGGCCAGGAAAGGCCAGGCCAGGCAACGCAAGGACAGTTTAGGCCAGGGCAGGCCAGGACAGACCAGCCCCGGCTAGGCAAGGCAAGGCCAGGCCAGGCAAGGCCAGGCCAGCTGGGAAAGGCCAAGTCAGGCCCGGGCAGGAAAGGCCAGGAAAGGCCAGGCCACTCCAGGCCAGGCCAGGCCAGGCAAGGCTAGGAAAGGCCAGGCCAGGAAAGGCCAGGCAAGGGCAGGTCAGGCAAGGCCAGGCAATGCCATGCCAGGCAAGGCAAGGCCAGACCAGGAAAGGCTAGGCCAGGAAAGGCCAGACCAGACCAGGAAAGGTCAGGCCAGGCCAGGTCAGACCAGGCCAGGAAAAGCAAGGCCAGGCCAGGCAAGACCAGGCCAGGCAAGGCAAGGCCAGGCCAGCCTAGGAAAGGCCAGGCCACGGCAGGCCAGGCCAGGCAAGGTTTGTTTTTCCTGTTTGAGTGCTTGATGGGTTCATTTCCATCAGTGCAAATTTTTGGTGAAATGGAGTTCTCATTTCAAGTTTATTGCCTGGGGGCTAGAGTGTGGCATTTTTGCTCTAATTAGTCACGCTTTTCAGCTGCAAGAGTCAGCTCTGTTAATTAATGTATTGCAGGTGCACCCAGAGAGGAAGTCTCTGTTAATTCATGTATTGCAGGTGCACCCAGAGAGGAAGTTTACAGCAAGGAGGTGACTTGCAGGCATGGAATATTTTGTTTGGAATGCAAGTCCTTTGCTTCTTAACAAAAGGCCAGGCCAGACAAGGCCAAGTCAGACAAGGCAAGGCCAGGCCAGGCCAGGGAAAACCAGACCAGGTAAGTCAAGGAAAGGCCAGACCAGGAAATGCCAGGCAAGGCCAGGCAAGGCCAGGCAAGGCGAGGGAAGGCCAGGCCAGGTCAGGGAAGGCCAGGCCAGGCCAGGCCAGACCAGGCCAGGCTGGGTAAGGCCAGGCCAGGCTAGGCCAGGCCAGGAAAGGCCAGGCCACTCCAGGCCAGGCCAGGCCAGACAAGACCAAGCCAGGCAAGGCCAGGCCAGGGCAGGTAAGGCCAGACCAGGTAAGTCAAGGCCAGGTGAGGCAAAGCTAGGGAAGGCCAGGCCAGGCAAGGCCCAGCCACGAAAGCCAGGCCAAGCCAAGCCAGGCCAGACAAGGCAAGGCAAGACCAGGCCAGGCCAAACCAGACCAGACTAGACCAGGCCAGGCCATGAACGGCCATGCCATGCCAGGCAAGGCAAGGCAAGGCCAGACCAGGCAAGGCAAGACCGCACCAGGCCAGGAAAGGGCAGGAAAGCCATGCCAGGCTAGGAAAGGCCAGGCCAGGAAAGGCCAGGCCATGCCATGCCATGCCACGCCATGCCACGCCAGGCAAAACCAGACCAGACAAGGCAAGGCCCAGCAAGGCTAGGAAAGGCCAGGCAAGGAAAGGCCAGGCCAGGCCAGGAAAGGCCAGGCCAGGAAAGGCCAGGCAAGGCCAGGCCAGTAAAAGCAAGGCCAGGCCACGGAAGGTCAGGCCAGGCCAGGCCACTCCAGGCCAAGCCACGCCACGCCAGGCCAGGTCAGGCAAGACCAGGCCAGGCAAGGCAAGGCCAGGCCATGCCAGGAAAGGCAATACCAGGCCAGGGCAGGTTAGGCACGGCCAGGCAAGGCCAGGCCATGCCATGGCAGGCAAGGCAAGGCCAGGCCATGCCAGGCCAGGCCAGGCCAGGCAAGGCAAGGTTTGGTTTTCCTGTTTGAGTGCTTGATGGGTTCATTTCCATCAGTGCAAATTTTTGGTGAAATGGAGTTCTCATTTCAAGTTTATTGCCTGGGGGCTAGAGTGTGGGATTTTTGTTCTAATTAGTAACACTTTTCAGCTGCAAGGGTCAGCTCTGTTAATTAATGTATTGCAGGTGCACCCAGAGAGGAAGTTTACAGCAAGGAGGTGACTTGCAGGCATGGAACATTTTGTTTGGAATGCAAGTCCTTTGCTTCTTAACAAAAGGCCAGGCCAGAAAAGGCAAGGCCAGGCCAGGCCAGGCAAGGAAAGGCCACGCAAGGCCAGGCCAGGCCAGCCCCAGCCAGGCAAGGCAAGGCCAGGCCAGGCTAGGCTAGGAAATGCCAGGCCAGGAAAAGCCAGGCAAGGCCAGGCCAGGCAAGAGCAGGCTAGGAAAGGCTAGGCCAGGCAAGGCCAGACCAGGCCACTCCAGGCCAGGAAAGGCCAGGTCAGGCCAGGTCAGGCAAGGCCAGGCCAGGCCAGACAAGGCAAGATAAGGCCGGGCCAGGCCAGGACAGACCAGGAAAGGAAAGGTCAGGCCAGGCCAGGCAAGGCCAGGCCAGGGAAGGCCAGGCCAGGCCAGGCAACGCAAGGCCAGGTTAGGCCAGGGCAGGCCAGGACAGGCCAGCCCCGGCTAGGCAAGGCAAGGCCAGGCCACGCCAGGCTAGGAAAGGCCAGGCCAGGCCAGGCAAGGCCAGGCCAGCTGGGAAAGGCCAAGTCAGGCCCGGGCAGGCCAGGCCAGGAAAGGCCAGGCCACGCCAGGCCAGGCCAGGCCAGACAAGGCAAGGCCAGGCCAGGCCAGGCCAGACAAGGCAAGGCCAGGCCACGCCAGGCCAGACAATGCAAGGTAAGGCCAGGCCTGGCCAGGCCAGACCAGGAAAGGAAAGGTCAGGCCAGGCCAGGCCAGGCCAGGTTAGGCCAGGCCAGGCCAGGCAAGGCCAGGCCAGGCCAGCTCCAGCCAGGCAAGGCAAGGCCAGGTCAGGGAAGGCCAGGCCAGGCAAGGCAAGGCAAGAGCAGGCCAGCAAGGAAAGGCCAGGCCAGGCCACGCCAGGCCAGGCCAGACAAGGCAAGGCCAGGCCAGGCCAGGCCAGGCTAGGAAACGCCAGGCCAGGGCAGGCCAGGCCAGGAGAGGCCAGGCCAGGCCACTCCAGGCCAGGCAAGGCCAGGCCAGGCCAGGTCAGGCTACGCAAGGCCAGGCCATGCAAGGAAAGGCAAGGCCAGGCCAGGCCAGGCCAGGAAAGGCTCGGCCAGGCCAGGCAAGGAAAGGCCAGGCCAGGAAAGGCCAGGTCGGGCTGGGCCAGGCAAGGCCAGGCCAGGCCAGACAAGGCAAGGCAAGGCCAGGCCAGGGGAGGAAAACCCAGGGGATGAAAGGCCAGGCCAGGCAAGGCCAGGCAAGGCAAGGCGAGGCCAGGCAAGGCAAGGTTCGGTTTTCCTGTTTGAGTGCTTGATGGATTCATTTCCATCAGTGCAAATTGTTTCTGAAATGGAGTTCTCATTTCAAGTTTACTGCATGGGGGCTAGAGTGTGGGATTTTTGCTGAAAGGCCAGGCCAGGAAAAGCCAGGGAAGGCCAGGCCAGGTCAGGGAAGGCCAGGCCAGGCAAGGCCAGGCAAGGCCAGGTCAGGGAAGGCCAGGCTAGGCCAGGCCAGGAAAGGCCAGGCCACTCCAGGCCAGGCCAGGCCAGACAAGACCAAGCCAGGCAAGGCCAGGCCAGGGCAGGTAAGGCCAGACCAGGTAAGTCAAGGCCAGGTGAGGCAAAGCTAGGGAAGGCCAGGCCAGGCAAGGCCCAGCCACGAAAGCCAGGCCAAGCCAAGCCAGGCCAGACAAGGCAAGGCAAGACCAGGCCAGGCCAAACCAGACCAGACTAGACCAGGCCAGGCCATGAACGGTCATGCCATGCCAGGCAAGGCAAGGCAAGGCCAGACCAGGCAAGGCAAGACCGCACCAGGCCAGGAAAGGGCAGGAAAGCCATGCCAGGCTAGGAAAGGCCAGGCCAGGAAAGGCCAGGCCATGCCATGCCATGCCACGCCATGCCACGCCAGGCAAAACCAGACCAGACAAGGCAAGGCCCAGCAAGGCTAGGAAAGGCCAGGCAAGGAAAGGCCAGGCCAGGCCAGGAAAGGCCAGGCCAGGAAAGGCCAGGCAAGGCCAGGCCAGTAAAAGCAAGGCCAGGCCACGGAAGGTCAGGCCAGGCCAGGCCACTCCAGGCCAAGCCACGCCAGGCCAGGCCAGGTCAGGCAAGACCAGGCCAGGCAAGGCAAGGCCAGGCCATGCCAGGAAAGGCAATACCAGGCCAGGGCAGGTTAGGCACGGCCAGGCAAGGCCAGGCCATGCCATGGCAGGCAAGGCAAGGCCAGGCCATGCCAGGCCAGGCCAGGCCAGACAAGGCAAGGTTTGGTTTTCCTGTTTGAGTGCTTGATGGGTTCATTTCCATCAGTGCAAATTTTTGGTGAAATGGAGTTCTCATTTCAAGTTTATTGCCTGGGGGCTAGAGTGTGGGATTTTTGTTCTAATTAGTAACACTTTTCAGCTGCAAGGGTCAGCTCTGTTAATTAATGTATTGCAGGTGCACCCAGAGAGGAAGTCTCTGTTAATTAATGTATTGCAGGTGCACCCAGAGAGGAAGTTTACAGCAAGGAGGTGACTTGCAGGCATGGAACATTTTGTTTGGAATGCAAGTCCTTTGCTTCTTAACAAAAGGCCAGGCCAGAAAAGGCAAGGCCAGGCCAGGCCAGGCAAGGAAAGGCCACGCAAGGCCAGGCCAGGCCAGCCCCAGCCAGGCAAGGCAAGGCCAGGCCAGGCTAGGCTAGGAAATGCCAGGCCAGGAAAAGCCAGGCAAGGCCAGGCCAGGCAAGAGCAGGCTAGGAAAGGCTAGGCCAGGCAAGGCCAGACCAGGCCACTCCAGGCCAGGAAAGGCCAGGTCAGGCCAGGTCAGGCAAGGCCAGGCCAGGCCAGACAAGGCAAGATAAGGCCGGGCCAGGCCAGGACAGACCAGGAAAGGAAAGGTCAGGCCAGGCCAGGCAAGGCCAGGCCAGGGAAGGCCAGGCCAGGCCAGGCAACGCAAGGCCAGGTTAGGCCAGGGCAGGCCAGGACAGGCCAGCCCCGGCTAGGCAAGGCAAGGCCAGGCCACGTCAGGCTAGGAAAGGCCAGGCCAGGCCAGGCAAGGCCAGGCCAGCTGGGAAAGGCCAAGTCAGGCCCGGGCAGGCCAGGCCAGGAAAGGCCAGGCCACGCCAGGCCAGGCCAGGCCAGACAAGGCAAGGCCAGGCCAGGCCAGGCCAGACAAGGCAAGGCCAGGCCACGCCAGGCCAGACAATGCAAGGTAAGGCCAGGCCTGGCCAGGCCAGACCAGGAAAGGAAAGGTCAGGCCAGGCCAGGCCAGGTTAGGCCAGGCCAGGAAAGGAAAGGCCAGGTTAGGCCAGGCCAGGCCAGGCAAGGCCAGGCCAGGCCAGCTCCAGCCAGGCAAGGCAAGGCCAGGTCAGGGAAGGCCAGGCCAGGCAAGGCAAGGCAAGAGCAGGCCAGCAAGGAAAGGCCAGGCCAGGCCACGCCAGGCCAGGCCAGACAAGGCAAGGCCAGGCCAGGCCAGGCCAGGCTAGGAAACGCCAGGCCAGGGCAGGCCAGGCCAGGAGAGGCCAGGCCAGGCCACTCCAGGCCAGGCAAGGCCAGGCCAGGCCAGGTCAGGCTACGCAAGGCCAGGCCATGCAAGGAAAGGCAAGGCCAGGCCAGGCCAGGCCAGGAAAGGCTCGGCCAGGCCAGGCAAGGAAAGGCCAGGCCAGGAAAGGCCAGGTCGGGCTGGGCCAGGCAAGGCCAGGCCAGGCCAGACAAGGCAAGGCAAGGCCAGGCCAGGGGAGGAAAACCCAGGGGATGAAAGGCCAGGCCAGGCAAGGCCAGGCAAGGCAAGGCGAGGCCAGGCAAGGCAAGGTTCGGTTTTCCTATTTGAGTGCTTGATGGATTCATTTCCATCAGTGCAAATTGTTTCTGAAATGGAGTTCTCATTTCAAGTTTACTGCATGGGGGCTAGAGTGTGGGATTTTTGCTGAAAGGCCAGGCCAGGAAAAGCCAGGGAAGGCCAGGCCAGGTCAGGGAAGGCCAGGCCAGGCAAGGCCAGGCAAGGCCAGGTCAGGGAAGGCCAGGCAAGGCCAGGTCAGGGAAGGCCAGGCAAGGCAAGGCCAGGTTAGGCCAGTCCAGGCAAGGCTAGGGAAGGCTAGGCCAGGCCAGTCCAGGGCAGCCCAGGAAAGGCCAGGCCACTCCAGGCCACGCAAGGCCAGGCCAGACAAGGCAAGGTAAGGCCAGGCCTGGCCAGGCCAGACCAGGAAAGGAAAGGTCAGGCCAGGCCAGGCCAGGCAAGGCCAGGTCAGGGAAGGCCAGGTCAGGGAAGGCCAGGCCAGGCAAGGCAAGGCCAGGTTAGGCCAGCCCAGGCCAGGCCAGGCTAGGAAAGGCCAGGCCAGGCCAGGCCAGCCCCAGCCAGGCAAGGCAAGGCCAGGCCAGGCTACGCTAGGAAATGCCAGGCCAGGCCAGGCCAAGCCAGCCCCAGCCAGGCAAGGCAAGGCCAGGCCAGGCCAGGCAAGGCCAGGTCAGGGAAGGCCAGGCCAGGCCAGGAAAGGCCATGTCAGGCCAGGAAAGGCCATGTCAGGCCAGGAAAGGCCAGGTCAGGCCAGGCAATGCCAGGCCAGGCCAGGCAAGGCCAGGCCAGGCCAGACAAGACAAGATAAGGCCGGGCCAGGCCAGGACAGACCAGGAAAGGAAAGGTCAGGCCAGGCCAGGCAGCGCAAGGACAGTTTAGGCCAGGGCAGGCCAGGACAGACCAGCCCCGGCTAGGCAAGGCAAGGCAAGGCCAGGCCAGGCAAGGCCAGGCCAGCTGGGAAAGGCCAAGTCTGGCCCGGGCAGGAAAGGCCAGGAAAGGGCAGGTCAGGCAAGGCCAGGCAATGCCATGCCAGGCAAGGCAAGGCCAGACCAGGAAAGGCTAGGCCAGGAAAGGCCAGACCAGACCAGGAAAGGTCAGGCCAGGCCAGGTCAGACCAGGCCAGGAAAAGCAAGGCCAGGCCAGGCCAGGCAAGGCCAGGCCAGGCCAGGCAAGGCAAGGCCAGGCCAGGCTAGGTTAGGAAATGCCAGGCCAGGAAAGGCCAGGTCAGGAAAAGCCAGGGAAGGCCAGGCTAGGTCAGGCAAGGCCAGGCCAGTCCACTCAAGGCCAGGCAAGGCCAGGGCAGGCCAGGCAAGGCCAGACCAGGCAAGGCAAGGCCACAACAGGCCAGGAAAGGCCAGGAAAGCCAGGCCAGGCCAGGCTAGGAAAGGCCAGGGCAGGCAAGGCCAGGACAGGCAAGGCAAGTACAGGCCAGGGCAGGTCAGGCACGGCCAGGCAAGGCCAGGCCATGCCATGGCAGGCAAGGCCACTCCAGGCCATGCAAGGCCAGGGCAGGCCAGGCAAGGCCAGGGCAGGCCAGGCAAGGCAAGGCCACACCAGGCCAGGAAAGGCTAGGAAAGCCAGGCCAGGCTGGGCTAGAAAAGGCCAGGCCAGGACCGGCAAGACCAGGCCAGGCCAGGGCAGGTCAGGCACCGCCAGGCAAGGCCAGGCCATGCCATGGAAGGCAAGGCCAGGCCAGGCCACTCCAAACCAAGAAAGGCAAGGCCAGGCCAGGCAAGGCAAGGCCAGGCCAGGCAAGGCAAATCCACACCAGGCAAGGCAAGGCCACACAAGGCCAGGAAAGGCCAGGAAAGCCAGGCCAGGCCGGGCTAGGAAAGGACAGGCCGGGTCAGGGCAGGCCAGGCCAGGAAAGGTCAGGCCAAACCAGACCAGACCAGGCCAGGCAAGACCAGGCCAGGCCATGAAAGGCCACGCCAGGCCTGGCAAGGCCAGGCCATGCCATGCCAGGCAAGGCAAGACCAGACCAGGAAAGGCTAGGCCAGGAAAGGCCAGACCAGGTCTGGAAAAGCCAGGGAAGGCAAGGCCAGGCCAGGCAAGGCCAGGCCAGGCTAGGAAAGGGCAGGCCAGGCCAGGCTAGGCCAGGCCAGGAAAGGCCAGGCTACTCCAGGACAGGCCAGGCCAGACAAGACCAAGCCAGGCAAGGTCAGGCCAGGGCAGGGAAGGCCAGACCAGGTAAGTCAAGGCCAGGCCAGGCCAGGCCAGGTCCGGTCAGGCAAGGCTAGGGAAGGCCAGGCCAGGCAAGGCCCAGCCACGAAAGCCAGGCCAAGCCAAGCCAGGCCAGACAAGGCAAGGCAAGGCCAGGCAAGACCAGGCCAGGCCAAACCAGACCAGACTAGACCAGGCCAGGCCATGAAAGTCCACGCCAGGCCAGGCAAGGCCAGGAAAAGCAAGGCCAGGCCAGGGAAGGTCAGGTAAGGCCAGACCAGACCAGGAAAGGTCAGGACAGACCAGGCCAGGAAAAGCAAGGCCAGGCCAACCCAGGCCAGGCAGGCCAGGCCAGGCCACTCCAGTCCAGGCCAATCTATGCAAGGCAAGGCCAGGTTAGGCCAGGCCAGGCCAGGATAGGAAATGCCAGGCCAGGCAAGGCCAGGCCAGCCTAGGAAAGGCCAGGCCACGGCAGGCCAGGCCAGGCAAGGTTTGGTTTTCCTGTTTGAGTGCTTGATGGGTTCATTTCCATCAGTGCAAATTTTTGGTGAAATGGAGTTCTCATTTCAAGTTTATTGCCTGGGGGCTAGAGTGTGGCATTTTTGCTCTAATTAGTCACGCTTTTCAGCTGCAAGGGTCAGCTCTGTTAATTAATGTATTGCAGGTGCACCCAGAGAGGAAGTCTCTGTTAATTCATGTATTGCAGGTGCACCCAGAGAGGAAGTTTACAGCAAGGAGGTGACTTGCAGGCATGGAATATTTTGTTTGGAATGCAAGTCCTTTGCTTCTTAACAAAAGGCCAGGCCAGACAAGGCCAGGTCAGACAAGGCAAGGCCAGGCCAGGCCAGGGAAAACCAGACCAGGTAAGTCAAGGAAAGGCCAGACCAGGAAATGCCAGGCAAGGCGAGGGAAGGCCAGGCCAGGTCAGGGAAGGCCAGGCAAGGCCAGGCCAGGCCAGGCCAGGCCAGGCCAGGCTGGGTAAGGCCAGGCCAGGCCAGGCCAGACCAGGAAAGGCCAGGCCACTCCAGGCCAGGCCAGGCCAGACAAGACCAAGCCAGGCAAGGCCAGGCCAGGGCAGGTAAGGCCAGACCAGGTAAGTCAAGGCCAGGTGAGGCAAGGCTAGGGAAGGCCAGGCCAGGCAAGGCCCAGCCACGAAAGCCAGGCCAAGCCAAGCCAGGCCAGACAAGGCAAGGCAAGGCCAGGCAAGACCAGGCCAGGCCAAACCAGACCAGACTAGACCAGGCCAGGCCATGAACGGCCATGCCATGCCAGGCAAGGCAAGGCAAGGCAAGGCCAGACCAGGCAAGGCAAGACCGCACCAGGCCAGGAAAGGGCAGGAAAGCCATGCCAGGCTAGGAAAGGCCAGGCCAGGAAAGGCCAGGCAAGGCCATGCCATGCCAAACCAGACCAGACAAGGCAAGGCCCAGCAAGGCTAGGAAAGGCCAGGCAAGGAAAGGCCAGGCCAGGAAAGGCCAGACAAGACAAGGAAAGGTCAGGCCAGACCAGGCCAGGAAAAGCAAGGCCAGGCCACGCCAGGCCAGACAAATGCAAGGTAAAGCCAGGCCTGGCCAGGCCAGACCAGGAAAGGAAAGGTCAGGCCAGGCCAGGCCAGGTTAGGCCAGGCCAGGCAAGGAAAGGCCAGGTTAGGCCAGGCCAGGCCAGGCCAGCTCCAGCCAGGCAAGGCAAGGCCAGGCCAGGCTAGGCTAGGGAAGGACAGGCCAGGCCAGGTCAGGGAAGGCCAGGCCAGGCAAGGCAAGAGCAGGCCAGCAAGGAAAGGCCAGGCCACGCCAGGCCAGGCCAGGCAAGGCCAGGCCAGGCCACTCCAGGCCAGGCAAGGCCAGGCCAGGCCAGGCCAGGCTAGGAAACGCCAGGCCAGGGCAGGCCAGGCCAGGAGAGGCCAGGCCAGGCCACTCCAGGCCAGGCAAGGCCAGGCCAGGCCAGGTCAGGCTAGGCAAGGCCAGGCCATGCAAGGAAAGGCAAGGCCAGGCCAGGCCAGGCCAGGCAAGGCAAGGCCAGACCAGGCCAGGAAAGGCTCGGCCAGGCCAGGCAAGGAAAGGCCAGGCCAGGAAAGGCCAGGTCGGGCTGGGCCAGGCAATGCCAGACAAGGCAAGGCCAGGCCAGGCCAGACAAGGCAAGGCAAGGCCAGGCCAGGGGAAGAAAACCCAGGGGATGAAAGGCCAGGCCAGGCAAGGCCAGGCAAGGCAAGGTTCGGTTTTCCTATTTGAGTGCTTGATGGATTCATTTCCATCAGTGCAAATTGTTTCTGAAATGGAGTTCTCATTTCAAGTTTACTGCATGGGGGCTAGAGTGTGGGATTTTTGCTGAAAGGCCAGGCCAGGAAAAGCCAGGGAAGGCCAGGCAAGGCCAGGCAAGGCCAGGTCAGGGAAGGCCAGGCAAGGCCAGGTCAGGCAAGGCAAGGCCAGGTTAGGCCAGTCCAGGCAAGGCTAGGGAAGGCTAGGCCAGGCCAGGCCAGGGCAGGCCAGGAAAGGCCAGGCCACTCCAGGCCACGCAAGGCCAGGCCAGACAAGGCAAGGTAAGGCCAGGCCTGGCCAGGCCAGACCAGGAAAGGAAAGGTCAGGCAAGCCAGCGCAGGCAAGGCCAGGTCAGGCAAGGCCAGGTCAGGGAAGGCCAGGTCAGGGAAGGCCAGGCCAGGCAAGGCAAGGCCAGGTTAGGCCAGCCCAGGCCAGGCCAGGCTAGGAAAGGCCAGGCCAGGCCAGGCCAGCCCCAGCCAGGCAAGGCAAGGCCAGGCCAGGCTACGCTAGGAAATGCCAGGCCAGGCCAGGCCAAGCCAGCCCCAGCCAGGCAAGGCAAGGCCAGGCCAGGCTAGGCTAGGAAATGCCAGGACAGGAAAAGCCAGGCAAGGCCAGGTCAGGCCAGGAAAGGCCAGGTCAGGCCAGGAAAGGCCAGGTCAGGCCAGGCAATGCCAGGCCAGGCCAGGCAAGGCCAGGCCAGGCCAGACAAGACAAGATAAGGCCGGGCCAGGCCAGGTCAGGCCAGGCCAGGGAAGGCCAGGCCAGGAAAGGCCAGGCCAGGCCAGGCAACGCAAGGACAGTTTAGGCCAGGGCAGGCCAGGCCAGACCAGCCCCGGCTAGGCAAGGCAAGGCCAGGCCAGGCAAGGCCAGGCCAGCTGGGAAAGGCCAAGTCAGGCCCGGGCAGGAAAGGCCAGGAAAGGCCAGGCCACTCCAGGCAATGCCATGCCAGGCAAGGCAAGGCCAGACCAGGAAAGGCTAGGCCAGGAAAGGCCAGACCAGACCAGGAAAGGTCAGGCCAGGCCAGGTCAGACCAGGCCAGGCCAGGCAAGGCCAGGCCAGGCCAGGCCAGGCAAGGCAAGGCCAGGCCAGGCTAGGTTAGGAAATGCCAGGCCAGGAAAGGCCAGGTCAGGAAAAGCCAGGGAAGGCCAGGCTAGGTCAGGCAAGGCCAGGCCATGCCGTGGCAGACAAGGCCAGGCCAGTCCACTCAAGGCCAGGCAAGGCCAGGGCAGGCCAGGCAAGGCCAGACCAGGCAAGGCAAGGCCACAACAGGCCAGGAAAGGCCAGGAAAGCCAGGCCAGGCCAGGCTAGGAAAGGCCAGGGCAGGCAAGGCCAGGACAGGCAAGGCAAGGACAGGCCAGGGCAGGCAAGGCCTGGCCATGCCAGGAAAGGCAAGACCAGGCAAGGCCAGGCCAGGGCAGGTCAGGCACGGCCAGGCAAGGCCAGGCCATGCCATGGCAGGCAAGGCCACTCCAGGCCATGCAAGGCCAGGGCAGGCCAGGCAAGGCCAGGGCAGGCCAGGCAAGGCAAGGCCACACCAGGCCAGGAAAGGCTAGGAAAGCCAGGCCAGGCTGGGCTAGAAAAGGCCAGGCCAGGACCGGCAAGGCCAGGCCAGGCCAGGGCAGGTCAGGCACCGCCAGGCAAGGCCAGGCCATGCCATGGAAGGCAAGGCCAGGCCAGGCCACTCCAAACCAAGAAAGGCAAGGCCAGGCCAGGCAAGGCAAGGCCAGGCCAGGCAAGGCAAATCCACACCAGGCAAGGCAAGGCCACACAAGGCCAGGAAAGGCCAGGAAAGCCAGGCCAGGCCGGGCTAGGAAAGGACAGGCCGGGTCAGGGCAGGCCAGGCCAGGAAAGGTCAGGCCAGGCAAGGCCAGGCCATGCCAGGCCAGGCCAAACCAGACCAGACCAGGCCAGGCAAGACCAGGCCAGGCCATGAAAGGCCACGCCAGGCCTGGCAACGCCAGGCCATGCCATGCCAGGCAAGGCAAGACCAGACCAGGAAAGGCTAGGCCAGGAAAGGCCAGGCCAGGCCAGGCAAGGCCAGGCCAGGCTAGAAAAGGCCAGGCCAGGCCAGGGCAGGCCAGGCCAGGCTAGGCCAGGCCAGGAAAGGCCAGGCTACTCCAGGACAGGACAGGCCAGACAAGACCAAGCCAGGCAAGGTCAGGCCAGGGCAGGGAAGGCCAGACCAGGTAAGTCAAGGCCAGGCCAGGCCAGGCCAGGTCCGGTCAGGCAAGGCTAGGGAAGGCCAGGCCAGGCAAGGCCCAGCCACGAAAGCCAGGCCAAGCCAAGCCAGGCCAGACAAGGCAAGGCAAGGCCAGGCAAGACCAGGCCAGGCCAAACCAGACCAGACTAGACCAGGCCAGGCCATGAAAGGCCATGCCAGGCCAGGCAAGGCCAGGAAAAGCAAGGCCAGGCCAGGGAAGGTCAGGTAAGGCCAGACCAGACCAGGAAAGGTCAGGACAGACCAGGCCAGGAAAAGCAAGGCCAGGCCACTCCAGGCCAGGCAAGGCCAGGCCAGGCCACTCCAGGCCAGGCCAATCTATGCAAGGCAAGGCCAGGTTAGGCCAGGCCAGGCCAGGCCAGGATAGGAAATGCCAGGTCAGGAAAAGCCAGGCAAGGCCAGGCCAGGCAAGGCCAGGTCAGGGAAGGCCAGGCCAGGCAAGGCAAGGCCAGGTCAGGCCAGGAAAGGCCACGTCAGGCCAGGAAAGGCCAGGTCAGGCCAGGCAATGCCAGGCAAGGCCAGGCCAGGCCAGACAAGACAAGATAAGGCCGGGCCAGGCCAGGACAGACCAGGAAAGGAAAGGTCAGGCCAGGCCAGGGAAGGCCAGGCCAGGAAAGGCCAGGCCAGGCAACGCAAGGACAGTTTAGGCCAGGGCAGGCCAGGACAGGCCAGCCCCGGCTAGGCAAGGCAAGGCAAGGCCAGGCCAGCTGGGAAAGGCCAAGTCAGGCCCGGGCAGGAAAGGCCAGGAAAGGCCAGGCCACTCCAGGCCAGGCCAGGCCAGGCAAGGCTAGGAAAGGCCAGGCCAGGAAAGGCCAGGCAAGGGCAGGTCAGGCAAGGCCAGGCAATGCCATGCCAGGCAAGGCAAGGCCAGACCAGGAAAGGCTAGGCCAGGAAAGGCCAGACCAGACCAGGAAAGGTCAGGCCAGGCCAGGTCAGACCAGGCCAGGAAAAGCAAGGCCAGGCCAGGCAAGACCAGGCCAGGCAAGGCAAGGCCAGGCCAGCCTAGGAAAGGCCAGGCCACGGCAGGCCAGGCCAGGCAAGGTTTGGTTTTCCTGTTTGAGTGCTTGATGGGTTCATTTCCATCAGTGCAAATTTTTGGTGAAATGGAGTTCTCATTTCAAGTTTATTGCCTGGGGGCTAGAGTGTGGCATTTTTGCTCTAATTAGTCACGCTTTTCAGCTGCAAGAGTCAGCTCTGTTAATTAATGTATTGCAGGTGCACCCAGAGAGGAAGTCTCTGTTAATTCATGTATTGCAGGTGCACCCAGAGAGGAAGTTTACAGCAAGGAGGTGACTTGCAGGCATGGAATATTTTGTTTGGAATGCAAGTCCTTTGCTTCTTAACAAAAGGCCAGGCCAGACAAGGCCAGGTCAGACAAGGCAAGGCCAGGCCAGGCCAGGGAAAACCAGACCAGGTAAGTCAAGGAAAGGCCAGACCAGGAAATGCCAGGCAAGGCCAGGCAAGGCCAGGCAAGGCGAGGGAAGGCCAGGCCAGGTCAGGGAAGGCCAGGCAAGGCCAGGCCAGGCCAGGCCAGGCCAGGCCAGGCTGGGTAAGGCCAGGCCAGGCTAGGCCAGGCCAGGAAAGGCCAGGCCACTCCAGGCCAGGCCAGGCCAGACAAGACCAAGCCAAGCAAGGCCAGGCCAGGGCAGGGAAGGCCAGACCAGGTAAGTCAAGGCCAGGCCAGGCCCGGTCAGGCAAGGCTAGGGAAGGCCAGGCCAGGCAAGGCCCAGCCACGAAAGCCAGGCCAAGCCAAGCCAGGCCAGACAAGGCAAGGCAAGGCCAGGCAAGACCAGGCCAGGCCAAACCAGACCAGACTAGACCAGGCCAGGCCATGAACGGCCATGCCATGCCAGGCAAGGCAAGGCAAGGCCAGACCAGGCAAGGCAAGACCGCACCAGGCCAGGAAAGGGCAGGAAAGCCATGCCAGGCTAGGAAAGGCCAGGCCAGGAAAGGCCAGGCCATGCCATGCCATGCCACGCCATGCCACGCCAGGCAAAACCAGACCAGACAAGGCAAGGCCCAGCAAGGCTAGGAAAGGCCAGGCAAGGAAAGGCCAGGCCAGGCCAGGAAAGGCCAGGCCAGGAAAGGCCAGACAAGACAAGGAAAGGTCAGGCCAGACCAGGCCAGTAAAAGCAAGGCCAGGCCACGGAAGGTCAGGCCAGGCCAGGCCACTCCAGGCCAAGCCACGCCAGGCCAGGCCAGGTCAGGCAAGACCAGGCCAGGCAAGGCAAGGCCAGGCCATGCCAGGAAAGGCAATACCAGGCCAGGGCAGGTTAGGCACGGCCAGTCAAGGCCAGGCCATGCCATGGCAGGCAAGGCAAGGCCAGGCCATGCCAGGCCAGGCCAGGCCAGGCAAGGCAAGGTTTGGTTTTCCTGTTTGAGTGCTTGATGGGTTCATTTCCATCAGTGCAAATTTTTGGTGAAATGGAGTTCTCATTTCAAGTTTATTGCATGGGGGCTAGAGTGTGGGATTTTTGTTCTAATTAGTAACACTTTTCAGCTGCAAGGGTCAGCTCTGTTAATTAATGTATTGCAGGTGCACCCAGAGAGGAAGTCTCTGTTAATTCATGTATTGCAGGTGCACCCAGAGAGGAAGTTTACAGCAAGGAGGTGACTTGCAGGCATGGAATATTTTGTTTGGAATGCAAGTCCTTTGCTTCTTAACAAAAGGCCAGGCCAGACAAGGCCAGGTCAGACAAGGCAAGGCCAGGCCAGGCCAGGGAAAACCAGACCAGGTAAGTCAAGGAAAGGCCAGACCAGGAAATGCCAGGCAAGGCCAGGCAAGGCCAGGCAAGGCGAGGGAAGGCCAGGCCAGGTCAGGGAAGGCCAGGCAAGGCCAGGCCAGGCCAGGCCAGGCCAGGCCAGGCTGGGTAAGGCCAGGCCAGGCTAGGCCAGGCCAGGAAAGGCCAGGCCACTCCAGGCCAGGCCAGGCCAGACAAGACCAAGCCAGGCAAGGCCAGGCCAGGGCAGGGAAGGCCAGACCAGGTAAGTCAATGCCAGGTGAGGCAAAGCTAGGGAAGGCCAGTCCAGGCAAGGCCCAGCCACGAAAGCCAGGCCAAGCCAAGCCAGGCCAGACAAGGCAAGGCAAGGCCAGGCAAGACCAGGCCAGGCCAAACCAGACCAGACTAGACCAGGCCAGGCCATGAACGGCCATGCCATGCCAGGCAAGGCAAGGCAAGGCCAGACCAGGCAAGGCAAGACCGCACCAGGCCAGGAAAGGGCAGGAAAGCCATGCCAGGCTAGGAAAGGCCAGGCCAGGAAAGGCCAGGCCATGCCATGCCATGCCACGCCATGCCACGCCAGGCAAAACCAGACCAGACAAGGCAAGGCCCAGCAAGGCTAGGAAAGGCCAGGCAAGGAAAGGCCAGGCCAGGCCAGGAAAGGCCAGGCCAGGAAAGGCCAGACAAGACAAGGAAAGGTCAGGCCAGACCAGGCCAGTAAAAGCAAGGCCAGGCCACGGAAGGTCAGGCCAGGCCAGGCCACTCCAGGCCAAGCCACGCCAGGCCAGGCCAGGTCAGGCAAGACCAGGCCAGGCAAGGCAAGGCCAGGCCATGCCAGGAAAGGCAATACCAGGCCAGGGCAGGTTAGGCACGGCCAGGCAAGGCCAGGCCATGCCATGGCAGGCAAGGCAAGGCCAGGCCAGGCCAGGCCAGGCCAGGCCAGGCAAGGCAAGGTTTGGTTTTCCTGTTTGAGTGCTTGATGGGTTCATTTCCATCAGTGCAAATTTTTGGTGAAATGGAGTTCTCATTTCAAGTTTATTGCATGGGGGCTAGAGTGTGGGATTTTTGCTCTAATTAGTAACACTTTTCAGCTGCAAGAGTCAGCTCTGTTAATTAATGTATTGCAGGTGCACCCAGAGAGGAAGTCTCTGTTAATTAATGTATTGCAGGTGCACCCAGAGAGGAAGTTTACAGCAAGGAGGTGACTTGCAGGCATGGAACATTTTGTTTGGAATGCAAGTCCTTTGCTTCTTAACAAAAGGCCAGGCCAGGCCAGGGAAAGCCAGACCAGGTAAGTCAAGGAAAGGCCAGACCAGGAAAAGCCAGGCAAGTCCAGGCAAGGCTAGGGAAGGCCAGGCCAGGTCAGGCAAGGCCAGGTCAGGGAAGGCCAGGCCAGGCAAGGCCAGCCCCAGCCAGGCAAGGCAAGGCCAGGCCAGGCTACGCTAGGAAATGCCAGGCCAGGCCAGGCCAAGCCAGCCCCAGCCAGGCAAGGCAAGGCCAGGCCAGGCTAGGCTAGGAAATGCCAGGCCAGGAAAAGCCAGGCAAGGCCAGGCCAGGCAAGGCCAGGTCAGGGAAGGCCAGGCCAGGCAAGGCAAGGCCAGGTCAGGCCAGGAAAGGCCACGTCAGGCCAGGAAAGGCCAGGCAATGCCAGGCAAGGCCAGGCCAGGCCAGACAAGACAAGATAAGGCCGGGCCAGGCCAGGACAGACCAGGAAAGGAAAGGTCAGGCCAGGAAAGGCCAGGCAAGGGCAGCTCAGGCAAGGCCAGGCAATGCCATGCCAGGAAAGGCAAGGCCAGACCAGGAAAGGCTAGGCCAGGAAAGGCCAGACCAGACCAGGAAAGGTCAGGCCAGGCCAGGTCAAACCAGGCCAGGAAAAGCAAGACCAGGCCAGGCAAGGCAAGGCCAGGCCAGGCTAGGTTAGGAAATGCCAGGCCAGGAAAGGCCAGGTCAGGAAAAGCCAGGGAAGGCCAGGCTAGGTCAGGCAAGGCCAGGCCATGCCGTGGCAGACAAGGCCAGGCCAGTCCACTCAAGGCCAGGCAAGGCCAGGGCAGGCCAGGCAAGGCCAGACCAGGCAAGGCAAGGCCACAACAGACCAGGAAAGGCCAGGAAAGCCAGGCCAGGCCAGGCTAGGAAAGGCCAGGGCAGGCAAGGCCAGGGCAGGAAAGGCCAGGACAGGCAAGGCAAGGCCAGGCCAGGGCAGGCAAGGCCTGGCCATGCCAGGAAAGGCAAGACCAGGCAAGGCCAGGCCAGGGCAGGTCAGGCACGGCCAGGCAAGGCCAGGCCATGCCATGGCAGGCAAGGCCACTCCAGGCCAGGCAAGGCCAGGGCAGGCCAGGCAAGGCCAGGGCAGGCCAGGCAAGGCAAGGCCACACCAGGCCAGGAAAGGCTAGGAAAGCCAGGCCAGGCTGGGCCAGAAAAGGCCAGGCCAGGACCGGCAAGACCGGGCCAGGCCAGGGCAGGTCAGGCACCGCCAGGCAAGGCCAGGCCATGCCATGGAAGGCAAGGCCAGGCCAGGCCACTCCAAACCAAGAAAGGCAAGGCCAGGCCAGGCAAGGCAAGGCCAGGCCAGGCAAGGCAAATCCACACCAGGCAAGGCAAGGCCACACAAGGCCAGGAAAGGCCAGGAAAGCCAGGCCAGGCCGGGCTAGGAAAGGACAGGCCAGGTCAGGGCAGGCCAGGCCAGGAAAGGCCAGGCCAGGCAAGGCCAGGCCGTGCCAGGCCAGGCCAAACCAGACCAGACCAGGCCAGGCAAGACCAGGCCCAGCCATGAAAGGCCACGCCAGGCCTGGCAAGGCCAGGCCATGCCATGCCAGGCAAGGCAAGACCAGACCAGGAAAGGCTAGGCCAGGAAAAGCCAGACCAGGTCAGGAAAAGCCAGGGAAGGTAGGCCAGGCCAGGCAAGGCCAGGCCAGGCTAGGAAAGGCCAGGCCAGGCCAGGGCAGGCCAGGCCAGGCTAGGCCAGGCCAGGAAAGGCCAGGCTACTCCAGGACAGGTCAGGCCAGACAAGACCAAGCCAGGCAAGGTCAGGCCAGGGCAGGGAAGGCCAGACCAGGTAAGTCAAGGCCAGGCCAGGCCAGGCCAGGTCCGGTCAGGCAAGGCTAGGGAAGGCCAGGCCAGGCAAGGCCCAGCCACGAAAGCCAGGCCAAGCCAAGCCAGGCCAGACAAGGCAAGGCAAGGCCAGGCAAGACCAGGCCAGGCCAAACCAGACCAGACTAGACCAGGCCAGGCCATGAACGGCCATGCCATGCCAGGCAAGGCAAGGCAAGGCCAGACCAGGCAAGGCAAGACCGCACCAGGCCAGGAAAGGGCAGGAAAGCCATGCCAGGCTAGGAAAGGCCAGGCCAGGAAAGGCCAGGCCATGCCATGCCATGCCACGCCATGCCACGCCAGGCAAAACCAGACCAGACAAGGCAAGGCCCAGCAAGGCTAGGAAAGGCCAGGCAAGGAAAGGCCAGGCCAGGCCAGGAAAGGCCAGGCCAGGAAAGGCCAGACAAGACAAGGAAAGGTCAGGCCAGACCAGGCCAGTAAAAGCAAGGCCAGGCCACGGAAGGTCAGGCCAGGCCAGGCCACTCCAGGCCAAGCCACGCCAGGCCAGGCCAGGTCAGGCAAGACCAGGCCAGGCAAGGCAAGGCCAGGCCATGCCAGGAAAGGCAATACCAGGCCAGGGCAGGTTAGGCACGGCCAGTCAAGGCCAGGCCATGCCATGGCAGGCAAGGCAAGGCCAGGCCATGCCAGGCCAGGCCAGGCCAGGCAAGGCAAGGTTTGGTTTTCCTGTTTGAGTGCTTGATGGGTTCATTTCCATCAGTGCAAATTTTTGGTGAAATGGAGTTCTCATTTCAAGTTTATTGCATGGGGGCTAGAGTGTGGGATTTTTGTTCTAATTAGTAACACTTTTCAGCTGCAAGGGTCAGCTCTGTTAATTAATGTATTGCAGGTGCACCCAGAGAGGAAGTCTCTGTTAATTCATGTATTGCAGGTGCACCCAGAGAGGAAGTTTACAGCAAGGAGGTGACTTGCAGGCATGGAATATTTTGTTTGGAATGCAAGTCCTTTGCTTCTTAACAAAAGGCCAGGCCAGACAAGGCCAGGTCAGACAAGGCAAGGCCAGGCCAGGCCAGGGAAAACCAGACCAGGTAAGTCAAGGAAAGGCCAGACCAGGAAATGCCAGGCAAGGCCAGGCAAGGCCAGGCAAGGCGAGGGAAGGCCAGGCCAGGTCAGGGAAGGCCAGGCAAGGCCAGGCCAGGCCAGGCCAGGCCAGGCCAGGCTGGGTAAGGCCAGGCCAGGCTAGGCCAGGCCAGGAAAGGCCAGGCCACTCCAGGCCAGGCCAGGCCAGACAAGACGAAGCCAGGCAAGGCCAGGCCAGGGCAGGGAAGGCCAGACCAGGTAAGTCAAGGCCAGGTGAGGCAAAGCTAGGGAAGGCCAGTCCAGGCAAGGCCCAGCCACGAAAGCCAGGCCAAGCCAAGCCAGGCCAGACAAGGCAAGGCAAGGCCAGGCAAGACCAGGCCAGGCCAAACCAGACCAGACTAGACCAGGCCAGGCCATGAACGGCCATGCCATGCCAGGCAAGGCAAGGCAAGGCCAGACCAGGCAAGGCAAGACCGCACCAGGCCAGGAAAGGGCAGGAAAGCCATGCCAGGCTAGGAAAGGCCAGGCCAGGAAAGGCCAGGCCATGCCATGCCATGCCACGCCATGCCACGCCAGGCAAAACCAGACCAGACAAGGCAAGGCCCAGCAAGGCTAGGAAAGGCCAGGCAAGGAAAGGCCAGGCCAGGCCAGGAAAGGCCAGGCCAGGAAAGGCCAGACAAGACAAGGAAAGGTCAGGCCAGACCAGGCCAGTAAAAGCAAGGCCAGGCCACGGAAGGTCAGGCCAGGCCAGGCCACTCCAGGCCAAGCCACGCCAGGCCAGGCCAGGTCAGGCAAGACCAGGCCAGGCAAGGCAAGGCCAGGCCATGCCAGGAAAGGCAATACCAGGCCAGGGCAGGTTAGGCACGGCCAGGCAAGGCCAGGCCATGCCATGGCAGGCAAGGCAAGGCCAGGCCAGGCCAGGCCAGGCCAGGCCAGGCAAGGCAAGGTTTGGTTTTCCTGTTTGAGTGCTTGATGGGTTCATTTCCATCAGTGCAAATTTTTGGTGAAATGGAGTTCTCATTTCAAGTTTATTGCATGGGGGCTAGAGTGTGGGATTTTTGCTCTAATTAGTAACACTTTTCAGCTGCAAGAGTCAGCTCTGTTAATTAATGTATTGCAGGTGCACCCAGAGAGGAAGTCTCTGTTAATTAATGTATTGCAGGTGCACCCAGAGAGGAAGTTTACAGCAAGGAGGTGACTTGCAGGCATGGAACATTTTGTTTGGAATGCAAGTCCTTTGCTTCTTAACAAAAGGCCAGGCCAGGCCAGGGAAAGCCAGACCAGGTAAGTCAAGGAAAGGCCAGACCAGGAAAAGCCAGGCAAGTCCAGGCAAGGCTAGGGAAGGCCAGGCCAGGTCAGGCAAGGCCAGGTCAGGGAAGGCCAGGCCAGGCAAGGCCAGCCCCAGCCAGGCAAGGCAAGGCCAGGCCAGGCTACGCTAGGAAATGCCAGGCCAGGCCAGGCCAAGCCAGCCCCAGCCAGGCAAGGCAAGGCCAGGCCAGGCTAGGCTAGGAAATGCCAGGCCAGGAAAAGCCAGGCAAGGCCAGGCCAGGCAAGGCCAGGTCAGGGAAGGCCAGGCCAGGCAAGGCAAGGCCAGGTCAGGCCAGGAAAGGCCACGTCAGGCCAGGAAAGGCCAGGCAATGCCAGGCAAGGCCAGGCCAGGCCAGACAAGACAAGATAAGGCCGGGCCAGGCCAGGACAGACCAGGAAAGGAAAGGTCAGGCCAGGAAAGGCCAGGCAAGGGCAGCTCAGGCAAGGCCAGGCAATGCCATGCCAGGAAAGGCAAGGCCAGACCAGGAAAGGCTAGGCCAGGAAAGGCCAGACCAGACCAGGAAAGGTCAGGCCAGGCCAGGTCAAACCAGGCCAGGAAAAGCAAGACCAGGCCAGGCAAGGCAAGGCCAGGCCAGGCTAGGTTAGGAAATGCCAGGCCAGGAAAGGCCAGGTCAGGAAAAGCCAGGGAAGGCCAGGCTAGGTCAGGCAAGGCCAGGCCATGCCGTGGCAGACAAGGCCAGGCCAGTCCACTCAAGGCCAGGCAAGGCCAGGGCAGGCCAGGCAAGGCCAGACCAGGCAAGGCAAGGCCACAACAGGCCAGGAAAGGCCAGGAAAGCCAGGCCAGGCCAGGCTAGGAAAGGCCAGGGCAGGCAAGGCCAGGGCAGGAAAGGCCAGGACAGGCAAGGCAAGGCCAGGCCAGGGCAGGCAAGGCCTGGCCATGCCAGGAAAGGCAAGACCAGGCAAGGCCAGGCCAGGGCAGGTCAGGCACGGCCAGGCAAGGCCAGGCCATGCCATGGCAGGCAAGGCCACTCCAGGCCAGGCAAGGCCAGGGCAGGCCAGGCAAGGCCAGGGCAGGCCAGGCAAGGCAAGGCCACACCAGGCCAGGAAAGGCTAGGAAAGCCAGGCCAGGCTGGGCCAGAAAAGGCCAGGCCAGGACCGGCAAGACCGGGCCAGGCCAGGGCAGGTCAGGCACCGCCAGGCAAGGCCAGGCCATGCCATGGAAGGCAAGGCCAGGCCAGGCCACTCCAAACCAAGAAAGGCAAGGCCAGGCCAGGCAAGGCAAGGCCAGGCCAGGCAAGGCAAATCCACACCAGGCAAGGCAAGGCCACACAAGGCCAGGAAAGGCCAGGAAAGCCAGGCCAGGCCGGGCTAGGAAAGGACAGGCCAGGTCAGGGCAGGCCAGGCCAGGAAAGGCCAGGCCAGGCAAGGCCAGGCCGTGCCAGGCCAGGCCAAACCAGACCAGACCAGGCCAGGCAAGACCAGGCCCAGCCATGAAAGGCCACGCCAGGCCTGGCAAGGCCAGGCCATGCCATGCCAGGCAAGGCAAGACCAGACCAGGAAAGGCTAGGCCAGGAAAAGCCAGACCAGGTCAGGAAAAGCCAGGGAAGGTAGGCCAGGCCAGGCAAGGCCAGGCCAGGCTAGGAAAGGCCAGGCCAGGCCAGGGCAGGCCAGGCCAGGCTAGGCCAGGCCAGGAAAGGCCAGGCTACTCCAGGACAGGTCAGGCCAGACAAGACCAAGCCAGGCAAGGTCAGGCCAGGGCAGGGAAGGCCAGACCAGGTAAGTCAAGGCCAGGCCAGGCCAGGCCAGGTCCGGTCAGGCAAGGCTAGGGAAGGCCAGGCCAGGCAAGGCCCAGCCACGAAAGCCAGGCCAAGCCAAGCCAGGCCAGACAAGGCAAGGCAAGGCCAGGCAAGACCAGGCCAGGCCAAACCAGACCAGACTAGACCAGGCCAGGCCATGAACGGCCATGCCATGCCAGGCAAGGCAAGGCAAGGCCAGACCAGGCAAGGCAAGACCGCACCAGGCCAGGAAAGGGCAGGAAAGCCATGCCAGGCTAGGAAAGGCCAGGCCAGGAAAGGCCAGGCCATGCCATGCCATGCCACGCCATGCCACGCCAGGCAAAACCAGACCAGACAAGGCAAGGCCCAGCAAGGCAAGGAAAGGCCAGGCAAGGAAAGGCCAGGCCAGGCCAGGAAAGGCCAGGCCAGGAAAGGCCAGACAAGACAAGGAAAGGTCAGGCCAGACCAGGCCAGTAAAAGCAAGGCCAGGCCACGGAAGGTCAGGCCAGGCCAGGCCACTCCAGGCCAAGCCACGCCAGGCCAGGCCAGGTCAGGCAAGACCAGGCCAGGCAAGGCAAGGCCAGGCCATGCCAGGAAAGGCAATACCAGGCCAGGGCAGGTTAGGCACGGCCAGTCAAGGCCAGGCCATGCCATGGCAGGCAAGGCAAGGCCAGGCCATGCCAGGCCAGGCCAGGCCAGGCAAGGCAAGGTTTGGTTTTCCTGTTTGAGTGCTTGATGGGTTCATTTCCATCAGTGCAAATTTTTGGTGAAATGGAGTTCTCATTTCAAGTTTATTGCATGGGGGCTAGAGTGTGGGATTTTTGTTCTAATTAGTAACACTTTTCAGCTGCAAGGGTCAGCTCTGTTAATTAATGTATTGCAGGTGCACCCAGAGAGGAAGTCTCTGTTAATTCATGTATTGCAGGTGCACCCAGAGAGGAAGTTTACAGCAAGGAGGTGACTTGCAGGCATGGAATATTTTGTTTGGAATGCAAGTCCTTTGCTTCTTAACAAAAGGCCAGGCCAGACAAGGCCAGGTCAGACAAGGCAAGGCCAGGCCAGGCCAGGGAAAACCAGACCAGGTAAGTCAAGGAAAGGCCAGACCAGGAAATGCCAGGCAAGGCCAGGCAAGGCCAGGCAAGGCGAGGGAAGGCCAGGCCAGGTCAGGGAAGGCCAGGCAAGGCCAGGCCAGGCCAGGCCAGGCCAGGCCAGGCTGGGTAAGGCCAGGCCAGGCTAGGCCAGGCCAGGAAAGGCCAGGCCACTCCAGGCCAGGCCAGGCCAGACAAGACGAAGCCAGGCAAGGCCAGGCCAGGGCAGGGAAGGCCAGACCAGGTAAGTCAAGGCCAGGTGAGGCAAAGCTAGGGAAGGCCAGTCCAGGCAAGGCCCAGCCACGAAAGCCAGGCCAAGCCAAGCCAGGCCAGACAAGGCAAGGCAAGGCCAGGCAAGACCAGGCCAGGCCAAACCAGACCAGACTAGACCAGGCCAGGCCATGAACGGCCATGCCATGCCAGGCAAGGCAAGGCAAGGCCAGACCAGGCAAGGCAAGACCGCACCAGGCCAGGAAAGGGCAGGAAAGCCATGCCAGGCTAGGAAAGGCCAGGCCAGGAAAGGCCAGGCCATGCCATGCCATGCCACGCCATGCCACGCCAGGCAAAACCAGACCAGACAAGGCAAGGCCCAGCAAGGCTAGGAAAGGCCAGGCAAGGAAAGGCCAGGCCAGGCCAGGAAAGGCCAGGCCAGGAAAGGCCAGACAAGACAAGGAAAGGTCAGGCCAGACCAGGCCAGTAAAAGCAAGGCCAGGCCACGGAAGGTCAGGCCAGGCCAGGCCACTCCAGGCCAAGCCACGCCAGGCCAGGCCAGGTCAGGCAAGACCAGGCCAGGCAAGGCAAGGCCAGGCCATGCCAGGAAAGGCAATACCAGGCCAGGGCAGGTTAGGCACGGCCAGGCAAGGCCAGGCCATGCCATGGCAGGCAAGGCAAGGCCAGGCCAGGCCAGGCCAGGCCAGGCCAGGCAAGGCAAGGTTTGGTTTTCCTGTTTGAGTGCTTGATGGGTTCATTTCCATCAGTGCAAATTTTTGGTGAAATGGAGTTCTCATTTCAAGTTTATTGCATGGGGGCTAGAGTGTGGGATTTTTGCTCTAATTAGTAACACTTTTCAGCTGCAAGAGTCAGCTCTGTTAATTAATGTATTGCAGGTGCACCCAGAGAGGAAGTCTCTGTTAATTAATGTATTGCAGGTGCACCCAGAGAGGAAGTTTACAGCAAGGAGGTGACTTGCAGGCATGGAACATTTTGTTTGGAATGCAAGTCCTTTGCTTCTTAACAAAAGGCCAGGCCAGGCCAGGGAAAGCCAGACCAGGTAAGTCAAGGAAAGGCCAGACCAGGAAAAGCCAGGCAAGTCCAGGCAAGGCTAGGGAAGGCCAGGCCAGGTCAGGCAAGGCCAGGTCAGGGAAGGCCAGGCCAGGCAAGGCCAGCCCCAGCCAGGCAAGGCAAGGCCAGGCCAGGCTACGCTAGGAAATGCCAGGCCAGGCCAGGCCAAGCCAGCCCCAGCCAGGCAAGGCAAGGCCAGGCCAGGCTAGGCTAGGAAATGCCAGGCCAGGAAAAGCCAGGCAAGGCCAGGCCAGGCAAGGCCAGGTCAGGGAAGGCCAGGCCAGGCAAGGCAAGGCCAGGTCAGGCCAGGAAAGGCCACGTCAGGCCAGGAAAGGCCAGGCAATGCCAGGCAAGGCCAGGCCAGGCCAGACAAGACAAGATAAGGCCGGGCCAGGCCAGGACAGACCAGGAAAGGAAAGGTCAGGCCAGGAAAGGCCAGGCAAGGGCAGCTCAGGCAAGGCCAGGCAATGCCATGCCAGGAAAGGCAAGGCCAGACCAGGAAAGGCTAGGCCAGGAAAGGCCAGACCAGACCAGGAAAGGTCAGGCCAGGCCAGGTCAAACCAGGCCAGGAAAAGCAAGACCAGGCCAGGCAAGGCAAGGCCAGGCCAGGCTAGGTTAGGAAATGCCAGGCCAGGAAAGGCCAGGTCAGGAAAAGCCAGGGAAGGCCAGGCTAGGTCAGGCAAGGCCAGGCCATGCCGTGGCAGACAAGGCCAGGCCAGTCCACTCAAGGCCAGGCAAGGCCAGGGCAGGCCAGGCAAGGCCAGACCAGGCAAGGCAAGGCCACAACAGGCCAGGAAAGGCCAGGAAAGCCAGGCCAGGCCAGGCTAGGAAAGGCCAGGGCAGGCAAGGCCAGGGCAGGCAAGGCCAGGACAGGCAAGGCAAGGCCAGGCCAGGGCAGGCAAGGCCTGGCCATGCCAGGAAAGGCAAGACCAGGCAAGGCCAGGCCAGGGCAGGTCAGGCACGGCCAGGCAAGGCCAGGCCATGCCATGGCAGGCAAGGCCACTCCAGGCCAGGCAAGGCCAGGGCAGGCCAGGCAAGGCAAGGCCACACCAGGCCAGGAAAGGCTAGGAAAGCCAGGCCAGGCTGGGCCAGAAAAGGCCAGGCCAGGACCGGCAAGACCGGGCCAGGCCAGGGCAGGTCAGGCACCGCCAGGCAAGGCCAGGCCATGCCATGGAAGGCAAGGCCAGGCCAGGCCACTCCAAACCAAGAAAGGCAAGGCCAGGCCAGGCAAGGCAAGGCCAGGCCAGGCAAGGCAAATCCACACCAGGCAAGGCAAGGCCACACAAGGCCAGGAAAGGCCAGGAAAGCCAGGCCAGGCCGGGCTAGGAAAGGACAGGCCAGGTCAGGGCAGGCCAGGCCAGGAAAGGCCAGGCCAGGCAAGGCCAGGCCGTGCCAGGCCAGGCCAAACCAGACCAGACCAGGCCAGGCAAGACCAGGCCCAGCCATGAAAGGCCACGCCAGGCCTGGCAAGGCCAGGCCATGCCATGCCAGGCAAGGCAAGACCAGACCAGGAAAGGCTAGGCCAGGAAAAGCCAGACCAGGTCAGGAAAAGCCAGGGAAGGTAGGCCAGGCCAGGCAAGGCCAGGCCAGGCTAGGAAAGGCCAGGCCAGGCCAGGGCAGGCCAGGCCAGGCTAGGCCAGGCCAGGAAAGGCCAGGCTACTCCAGGACAGGTCAGGCCAGACAAGACCAAGCCAGGCAAGGTCAGGCCAGGGCAGGGAAGGCCAGACCAGGTAAGTCAAGGCCAGGCCAGGCCAGGCCAGGTCCGGTCAGGCAAGGCTAGGGAAGGCCAGGCCAGGCAAGGCCCAGCCACGAAAGCCAGGCCAAGCCAAGCCAGGCCAGACAAGGCAAGGCAAGGCCAGGCAAGACCAGGCCAGGCCAAACCAGACCAGACTAGACCAGGCCAGGCCATGAAAGTCCATGCCAGGCCAGGCAAGGCCAGGAAAAGCAAGGCCAGGCCAGGGAAGGTCAGGTAAGGCCAGACCAGACCAGGAAAGGTCAGGACAGACCAGGCCAGGAAAAGCAAGGCCAGGCCACTCCAGGCCAGGCAAGGCCAGGCCAGGCCACTCCAGGCCAGGCCAATCTATGCAAGGCAAGGCCAGGTTAGGCCAGGCCAGGCCAGGCCAGGATAGGAAATGCCAGGCCAGGCCAGGCAAGGCCAGGCCAGCCTAGGAAAGGCCAGGCCACGGCAGGCCAGGCCAGGCAAGGTTTGGTTTTCCTGTTTGAGTGCTTGATGGGTTCATTTCCTTCAGTGCAAATTTTTGGTGAAATGGAGTTCTCATTTCAAGTTTATTGCCTGGGGGCTAGAGTGTGGCATTTTTGCTCTAATTAGTCACGCTTTTCAGCTGCAAGAGTCAGCTCTGTTAATTAATGTATTGCAGGTGCACCCAGAGAGGAAGTCTCTGTTAATTCATGTATTGCAGGTGCACCCAGAGAGGAAGTTTACAGCAAGGAGGTGACTTGCAGGCATGGAATATTTTGTTTGGAATGCAAGTCCTTTGCTTCTTAACAAAAGGCCAGGCCAGACAAGGCCAGGTCAGACAAGGCAAGGCCAGGCCAGGCCAGGGAAAACCAGACCAGGTAAGTCAAGGAAAGGCCAGACCAGGAAATGCCAGGCAAGGCGAGGGAAGGCCAGGCCAGGTCAGGGAAGGCCAGGCAAGGCCAGGCCAGGCCAGGCCAGGCCAGGCTGGGTAAGGCCAGGCCAGGCTAGGCCAGGCCAGGAAAGGCCAGGCCACTCCAGGCCAGGCCAGGCCAGACAAGACCAAGCCAGGCAAGGCCAGGCCAGGGCAGGTAAGGCCAGACCAGGTAAGTCAAGGCCAGGTGAGGCAAGGCTAGGGAAGGCCAGGCCAGGCAAGGCCCAGCCACGAAAGCCAGGCCAAGCCAAGCCAGGCCAGACAAGGCAAGGCAAGGCCAGGCAAGACCAGGCCAGGCCAAACCAGACCAGACTAGACCAGGCCAGGCCATGAACGGCCATGCCATGCCAGGCAAGGCAAGGCAAGGCAAGGCCAGACCAGGCAAGGCAAGACCGCACCAGGCCAGGAAAGGGCAGGAAAGCCATGCCAGGCCAGGAAAGGCCAGGCCAGGAAAGGCCAGGCCATGCCATGCCATGCCACGCCAGGCCAAACCAGACCAGACAAGGCAAGGCCCAGTAAGGCTAGGAAAGGCTAGGAAAGGCCAGGCATGGAAAGGCCAGGCCAGGCCAGGAAAGGCCAGGCCAGGAAAGGCCAGACAAGACAAGGAAAGGTCAGGCCAGACCAGGCCAGTAAAAGCAAGGCCAGGCCACGGAAGGTCAGGCCAGGTCAGGCCAGGACAGGCCACTCCAGGCCAAGCCACGCCAGGCCAGGCCAGGTCAGGCAAGACCAGGCCAGGCAAGGCAAGGCCAGGCCATGCCAGGAAAGGCAATACCAGGCCAGGGCAGGTTAGGCACGGCCAGGCAAGGCCAGGCCATGCCATGGCAGGCAAGGCAAGGCCAGGCCAGGCCAGGCCAGGCAAGGCAAGGTTTGGTTTTCCTGTTTGAGTGCTTGATGGGTTCATTTCCATCAGTGCAAATTTTTGGTGAAATGGAGTTCTCATTTCAAGTTTATTGCCTGGGGGCTAGAGTGTGGGATTTTTGTTCTAATTAGTAACACTTTTCAGCTGCAAGGGTCAGCTCTGTTAATTAATGTATTGCAGGTGCACCCAGAGAGGAAGTCTCTGTTAATTAATGTATTGCAGGTGCACCCAGAGAGGAAGTTTACAGCAAGGAGGTGACTTGCAGGCATGGAACATTTTGTTTGGAATGCAAGTCCTTTGCTTCTTAACAAAAGGCCAGGCCAGACAAGGCAAGGCCAGGCCAGGCCAGGGAAAGCCAGACCAGGTAAGTCAAGGAAAGGCCAGACCAGGAAAAGCCAGGCAATGCCAGGCCAGGCTAGGAAAGGCCAGGCCAGGCCAGGGCAGGCCAGGCCAGGCTGGGTAAGGCCAGGCCAGGCCAGGCTAGGCCAGGCCAGGAAAGGCCATGCCACTCCAGGCCAGGCCAGGCCAGACAAGACCAAGCCAGGCAAGGCAAGGCCAGGCCAGGGCAGGGAAGGCCAGACCAGATAAGTCAAGGCCAGGCCAGGCCAGGCCAGGCAAGGCCCGGTCAGGCAAGGCTAGGGAAGGCCAGGCCAGGCAAGGCCCAGCCACGAAAGGCCAGGCCAGGCCACTCCAGGCCAGGCAAGGCCAGGCCATGCCATGCCAAACCAGACCAGACCAGGCCAGGCCAGGCCATGAAAGAATAGGCCAGGAAAGGCCAGACCAGACCAGGAAAGGTCAGGCCAGACCAGGCCAGGAAAAGCAAGGAGAGGCCACAGAACGTCAGGCCAGGCGAGGCCACGCCAGGCCAGGCCAGGCCAGACAAGACCAGGGTAGGAAAGGCTAGGCCAGGCAAGGCCATGCCAGGCTAGTAAAGGCTAGGCCAGGCCAGGCCAGGCCACTCCAGGCCAGGCAAGGCCAGGCCAGGCCACTCCAGGTCAGGCCAATCTATGCAAGGCAAGGCCAGGTTAGGCCAGGCCAGGCCAGGCCAGGATAGGAAATGCCAGGCCAGGCAAGGCCAGGCCAGCCTAGGAAAGGCCAGGCCACGGCAGGCCAGGCCAGGCAAGGTTTGGTTTTCCTGTTTGAGTGCTTGATGGGTTCATTTCCTTCAGTGCAAATTTTTGGTGAAATGGAGTTCTCATTTCAAGTTTATTGCCTGGGGGCTAGAGTGTGGCATTTTTGCTCTAATTAGTCACGCTTTTCAGCTGCAAGAGTCAGCTCTGTTAATTAATGTATTGCAGGTGCACCCAGAGAGGAAGTCTCTGTTAATTCATGTATTGCAGGTGCACCCAGAGAGGAAGTTTACAGCAAGGAGGTGACTTGCAGGCATGGAATATTTTGTTTGGAATGCAAGTCCTTTGCTTCTTAACAAAAGGCCAGGCCAGACAAGGCCAGGTCAGACAAGGCAAGGCCAGGCCAGGCCAGGGAAAACCAGAGCAGGTAAGTCAAGGAAAGGCCAGACCAGGAAATGCCAGGCAAGGCCAGGCAAGGCGAGGGAAGGCCAGGCCAGGTCAGGGAAGGCCAGGCCAGGCCAGGCCAGGCTGGGTAAGGCCAGGCCAGGCTAGGCCAGGCCAGGAAAGGCCAGGCCACTCCAGGCCAGGCCAGGCCAGACAAGACCAAGCCAGGCAAGGCCAGGCCAGGGCAGGTAAGGCCAGACCAGGTAAGTCAATGCCAGGTGAGGCAAGGCTAGGGAAGGCCAGGCCAGGCAAGGCCCAGCCACGAAAGCCAGGCCAAGCCAAGCCAGGCCAGACAAGGCAAGGCAAGGCCAGGCAAGACCAGGCCAGGCCAAACCAGACCAGACTAGACCAGGCCAGGCCATGAACGGCCATGCCATGCCAGGCAAGGCAAGGCAAGGCCAGACCAGGCAAGGCAAGACCGCACCAGGCCAGGAAAGGGCAGGAAAGCCATGCCAGGCCAGGAAAGGCCAGGCCAGGAAAGGCCAGGCCATGCCATGCCATGCCACGCCAGGCCAAACCAGACCAGACAAGGCAAGGCCCAGTAAGGCTAGGAAAGGCTAGGAAAGGCCAGGCATGGAAAGGCCAGGCCAGGCCAGGAAAGGCCAGGCCAGGAAAGGCCAGACAAGACAAGGAAAGGTCAGGCCAGACCAGGCCAGTAAAAGCAAGGCCAGGCCACGGAAGGTCAGGCCAGGCCAGGCCACTCCAGGCCAAGCCACGCCAGGCCAGGCCAGGTCAGGCAAGACCAGGCCAGGCAAGGCAAGGCCAGGCCATGCCAGGAAAGGCAATACCAGGCCAGGGCAGGTTAGGCACGGCCAGGCAAGGCCAGGCCATGCCATGGCAGGCAAGGCAAGGCCAGGCCATGCCAGGCCAGGCCAGGCCAGGCAAGGCAAGGTTTGGTTTTCCTGTTTGAGTGCTTGATGGGTTCATTTCCATCAGTGCAAATTTTTGGTGAAATGGAGTTCTCATTTCAAGTTTATTGCATGGGGGCTAGAGTGTGGGATTTTTGTTCTAATTAGTAACACTTTTCAGCTGCAAGGGTCAGCTCTGTTAATTAATGTATTGCAGGTGCACCCAGAGAGGAAGTCTCTGTTAATTAATGTATTGCAGGTGCACCCAGAGAGGAAGTTTACAGCAAGGAGGTGACTTGCAGGCATGGAACATTTTGTTTGGAATGCAAGTCCTTTGCTTCTTAACAAAAGGCCAGGCAAGAAAAGGCCAGGCCAGACAAGACCAAGCCAAGCAAGGCCAGGCCAGGGCAGGGAAGGCAAGGCTAGGGAAGGCCAGGCCAGGCAAGGCCCAGCCACGAAAGCCAGGCCAAGCCAAGCCAGGCAAGACAAGGCAAGGCAAGGCAAGTCCAGGCAAGACCAGGCCAGGCCAAACCAGACCAGACTAGACCAGGCCAGGCCATGAAAGGCCATGCCAGGACAGGCAAGGCCAGGAAAAGCAAGGCCAGGCCAGGGAAGGCCAGGCCAGGCCCGGCCTGGCAAGGCAAGGCCAGGTTAGGCCAGGCTAGGAAAGGCCAGGCCAGGCCAGAACAGGAAAGGCCAGGCAAGGCCAGGCCAGGTCACTCCAAGCCAGGTCAGGCCAGGGCAGGCCAGGTCAGGCCAGGAAAGGCCAGGCCATGCCAGGCAAGGCAAGGACAGGCAAGGCAAGGCCAGACCAGGCAAGGCAAGGCCGCACCAGGCCAGGAAAGGGCAGGAAACCCAGGCCAGGCTAGGAAAGGCCAGGCCAGGCCAGGAAAGGCCATGCCATGCCATGCCATGCCACGTCAGGCCAAACCAGACCAGACAAGGCAAGGCTCAGCAAGGCTAGGAAAGGCCAGGCAAGGAAAGGCCAGGCCAGGCCAGGAGAGGCCAGGCCAGGAAAGGCCAGACAAGACAAGGAAAGGTCAGGCCAGACCAGGCCAGGAAAAGCAAGGCCAGGCCACGGAAGGTCAGGTCAGGCCAGGCCAGGCCACTCCAGGCCAAGCCACGCCAGGCCAGGGCAGGTTAGGCACGGCCAGGCAAGGCCAGGCCATGCCATGGCAGGCAAGGCAAGGCCAGGCCATGCCAGGCAAGGCCAGGCAAGGCAAGGTTTGGTTTTCCTGTTTGAGTGCTTGATGGGTTCATTTCCATCAGTGCAAATTTTTGGTGAAATGGAGTTCTCATTTCAAGTTTATTGCATGGGGGCTAGAGTGTGGGATTTTTGCTCTAATTAGTAACACTTTTCAGCTGCAAGGGTCAGCTCTGTTAATTAATGTATTGCAGGTGCACCCAGAGAGGAAGTTTACAGCAAGGAGGTGACTTGCAGGCATGGAACATTTTGTTTGGAATGCAAGTCCTTTGCTTCTTAACAAAAGGCCAGGCCAGACAAGGGAAGGCCAGGCCAGGCCAGGGAAAGCCAGACCAGGTAAGTCAAGGAAAGGCCAGACCAGGAAAAGCCGGGTAATGCCAGGGCAGGCTAGGAAAGGCCAGGCCAGGCCAGGGCAGGCCAGGCCAGGCTAGGAAAGGCCAGGCCAGGCCAGGGCAGGCCAGGCCAGGCTAGGAAAGGCCAGGCCAGGCCAGGGCAGGCCAGGCCAGGCTGGGTAAGGCCAGGCCAGGCTAGGCCAGGCCAGGAAAGGCCAGGCCACTCCAGGCCATGCCAGGCCAGACAAGACCAAGCCAGGCAAGGCCAGGCCAGGGCAGGGAAGGCCAGACCAGATAAGTCAAGGCCACGCCAGGCCAGGCAAGGCTAGGGAAGGCCAGGCCAGGCAAGGCCCAGCCACGAAAGGCCAAGCCAGGCCACTCCAGGCCAGGCAAGGCCAGGCCATGCCATGCCAAACCAGACCAGACCAGGCCAGGCCAGGCCATGAAAGAATAGGCCAGGAAAGGGCAGACCAGACCAGGAAAGGTCAGGCCAGACCAGGCCAGGAAAAGCAAGGAGAGGCCACGGAAGGTCAGGCCAGGCGAGGCCACGCCAGGCCAGGCCAGGCCAGGCAAGACCAGGCCAGGCAAGCCACGCCAGGCCAGACGAGGCCAGGGTAGGAAAGGCTAGGCCAGGCAAGGCCAGGCCAGGCTAGTAAAGGCTAGGCCAGGCCAGGCCACTCCAGGCCAGGCAAGGCCAGGCCAGGCCACTCCAGGCCAGGCCAATCTATGCAAGGCAAGACCAGGCCAGGCCAGGCTAGGAAATGCCAGGCCAGGCCAGGCAAGGCCAGGCCAGCCTAGGAAAGGCCAGGCCACGGCAGGCCAGGCCAGCAAGGTTTGGTTTTCCTGTTTGAGTGCTTGATGGGTTCATTTCCATCAGTGCAAATTTTTGGTGAAATGGAGTTCTCATTTCAAGTTTATTGCCTGGGGGCTAGAGTGTGGCATTTTTGCTCTAATTAGTCACGCTTTTCAGCTGCAAGAGTCAGCTCTGTTAATTAATGTATTGCAGGTGCACCCAGAGAGGAAGTCTCTGTTAATTCATGTATTGCAGGTGCACCCAGAGAGGAAGTTTACAGCAAGGAGGTGACTTGCAGGCATGGAATATTTTGTTTGGAATGCAAGTCCTTTGCTTCTTAACAAAAGGCCAGGCCAGGAAAGGCCAGGCCAGGAAAGGCCAGGCCACTCCAGGCCAGGCCAGGCCAGACAAGACCAAGCCAAGCAAGGCCAGGCCAGGGCAGGGAAGGCCAGACCAGGTAAGTCAAGGCCAGGCCAGGCCCGGTCAGGCAAGGCTAGGGAAGGCCAGGCCAGGCAAGGCCCAGCCACGAAAGCCAGGCCAAGCCAAGCCAGGCCAGACAAGGCAAGGCAAGGCCAGGCAAGACCAGGCCAGGCCAAACCAGACCAGACTAGACCAGGCCAGGCCATGAAAGGCCATGCCAGGCCAGGCAAGGCCAGAAAAAGCAAGGCCAGGCCAGGGAAGGTCAGCTCAGGCCAGTCCCGGTCTGGCAAGGCAAGGCCAGGTTAGACCAGGCTAGGAAAGGCCAGGCCAGGCCAGACCAGGAAAGGCCAGGCAAGGCCAGGCCAGGTCACTCCAAGCCAGGTCAGGCCAGGGCAGGCCAGGTCAGGCCAGGTCAGGCCAGGAAAGGCCAGGCCATGCCAGGCAAGGCAAGGACAGGCCAGGCAAGGCAAGGCCAGACCAGGCAAGGCAAGGCCGCACCAGGCCAGGAAAGGGCAGGAAAGCCACGCCAGGCTAGGAAAGGCCAGGCCAGGCCAGGAAAGGCCAGGAAAGGCCAGGCCATGCCATGCCATGCCACGCCAGGCCAAACCAGACCAGACAAGGCAAGGCTCAGCAAGGCTAGGAAAGGCCAGGCAAGGAAAGGCCAGGCCAGGCCAGGAGAGGCCAGGCCAGGAAAGGCCAGACAAGACAAGGAAAGGTCAGGCCAGACCAGGCCAGGAAAAGCAAGGCCAGGCCACGCAAGGTCAGGCCAGGCCAGGCCACTCCAGGCCAAGCCACGCCAGGCCAGGCCAGGTCAGGCAAGACCAGGCCAGGCAAGGCAAGGCCAGGCCATGCCAGGAAAGGCAATACCAGGCCAGGGCAGGTTAGGCACGGCCAGGCAAGGCCAGGCAATGCCATGGCAGGCAAGGCAAGGCCAGGCCAGGCCAGGCCAGGCCAGGCCAGGCAAGGCAAGGTTTGGTTTTCCTGTTTGAGTGCTTGATGGGTTCATTTCCATCAGTGCAAATTTTTGGTGAAATGGAGTTCTCATTTCAAGTTTATTGCATGGGGGCTAGAGTGTGGGATTTTTGTTCTAATTAGTAACACTTTTCAGCTGCAAGGGTCAGCTCTGTTAATTAATGTATTGCAGGTGCACCCAGAGAGGAAGTCTCTGTTAATTAATGTATTGCAGGTGCACCCAGAGAGGAAGTTTACAGCAAGGAGGTGACTTGCAGGCATGGAACATTTTGTTTGGAATGCAAGTCCTTTGCTTCTTAACAAAAGGCCAGGCCAGACAAGGCAAGGCCAGGCCAGGCCAGGGAAAGCCAGACCAGGTAAGTCAAGGAAAGGCCAGACCAGGAAAAGCCAGGCAAGGCCAGGCAAGGCTAGGGAAGGCCAGGCCAGGTCAGGCAAGGCCATGTCAGGGAAGGCCAGGCCAGGCAAGGCCAAACCAGGCTAGGAAAGGCCAGGCCACTCCAGGCCAGGCCAGGCCAGACAAGACCAAGCCAGGCAAGGCCAGGCCAGGGCAGGGAAGGCCAGACCAGGTAAGTCAAGGCCAGGCCAGGCCAGGCCAGGCCCGGTCAGGCAAGGCTAGGGAAGTCCAGGCCAGGCAAGGCCCAGCCACGAAAGGCCAGGCCAGGCCACTCCAGGCCAGGCAAGGCCAGGCCAAGCCAAGCCAGGCCAGACAAGGCAAGGCAAGGCCAGGCAAGACCAGGCCAGGCCAAACCAGACCAGGCCAGGCCATGAAAGGCCACGCCAGGCCAGGCAAGGCCAGGAAAAGCAAGGCCAGGCCAGGGAAGGTCAGGTAAGGCCAGACCAGACCAGGAAAAGTCAGGCCAGGCAAGGCCAGGCTAGGCCAGGCCAGGCTAGGAAAGGCCAGGCCAGGCCAGACCAGGAAAGGCCAGGCAAGGCCAGGCCAGGTCACCCCAAGCCAGGCAAGGCCAGGGCAGGCCAGGCCATGCCAGGCAAGGCAAGGCCAGGCCATGCCAGGCAAGGCAAAGCCAGGCCAGGCAAGGCAAGGCCAGGCTAGGCAAGGCAAGGCCGCACCAGGCCAGGAAAGGGCAGGAAAGCCAGGCCAGGCCAGGCTAAAAAAGGCCAGGCCAGGAAAGGCCAGGCCAGGAAAGGCCATGCCATGCCATGCCACGCTAGGCCAAACCAGACCAGACCAGACCAGACCAGGCCAGGCAAGACCAGGCCAGGCCATGAAAGGCTAGGCCAGACCAGGAAAGGTCAGGCTAGACCAGGCCAGGAAAAGTAAAGCCAGGCCACTCCAGGCCAGGCCACGCATGGCCAGGCCAGGCCAGGCAAGGCCCGGTCAGGCAAGGCTAGGGAAGGCCAGGCCAGGCAAGGCCCAGCCACGAAAGGCCAGGCCAGGCCACTCCAGGCCAGGCAAGGCCAGGCCATGCCATGCCAAACCAGACCAGACCAGGCCAGGCCAGGCCATGAAAGAATAGGCCAGGAAAGGCCAGACCAGACCAGGAAAGGTCAGGCCAGACCAGGCCAGGAAAAGCAAGGAGAGGCCACGGAAGGTCAGGCCAGGCGAGGCCACGCCAGGCCAGGCCAGGCCAGGCAAGACCAGGCCAGGCAAGCCACGCCAGGCCAGACGAGGCCAGGGTAGGAAAGGCAAGGCCAGGCCAGGCTAGTAAAGGCTAGGCCAGGCCAGGCCAGGCCAGGCCAGGCCAGGCCACTCCAGGCCAGGCAAGGCCAGGCCAGGCCACTCCAGGCCAGGCCAATCTATGCAAGGCAAGGCCAGGTTAGGCCAGGCCAGGCCAGGCTAGGAAATGCCAGGCCAGGCCAGGCCAGGCCAGGCTAGTAAAGGCTAGGCCAGGCCAGGGCAGGCCAGGCAAGGTTTGGTTTTCCTGTTTGAGTGCTTGATGGGTTCATTTCCATCAGTGCAAATTTTTGGTGAAATGGAGTTCTCATTTCAAGTTTATTGCCTGGGGGCTAGATTGTGGCATTTTTGCTCTAATTAGTCACGCTTTTCAGCTGCAAGAGTCAGCTCTGTTAATTAATGTATTGCAGGTGCACCCAGAGAGGAAGTCTCTGTTAATTAATGTATTGCAGGTGCACCCAGAGAGGAAGTCTCTGTTAATTAATGTATTTATTGCAGGTGCACCCAGAGAGGAAGTTTACAGCAAGGATGTGACTTGCAGGCATGGAACATTTTGTTTGGAATGCAAGTCCTTTGCTTCTTAACAAAAGGCCAGGCCAGAAAAGGCAAGGCCAGGCCAGGCTAGGCCAGGCCAGGAAAGGCCAGGCCACTCCAGGCCAGGCCAGGCCAGACAAGACCAAGCCAAGCAAGGCCAGGCCAGGGCAGGGAAGGCCAGACCAGGTAAGTCAAGGCCAGGCCAGGCCCGGTCAGGCAAGGCTAGGGAAGGCCAGGCCAGGCAAGGCCCAGCCACGAAAGCCAGGCCAAGCCAAGCCAGGCAAGACAAGGGAAGGCAAGGCAAGTCCAGGCAAGACCAGGCCAGGCCAAACCAGACCAGACTAGACCAGGCCAGGCCATGAAAGGCCATGCCAGGCCAGGCAAGGCCAGGAAAAGCAAGGCCAGGCCAGGGAAGGCCAGGCCAGGCCCGGCCTGGCAATGCAAGGCCAGGCCAGACCAGGAAAGGCCAGGCAAGGCCAGGCCAGGTCACTCCAAGCCAGGTCAGGCCAGGTCAGGCCAGGAAAGGCCAGGCCATGCCAGGCAAGGCAAGGACAGGCAAGGCAAGGCCAGACCAGGCAAGGCAACGCCGCACCAGGCCAGGAAAGGGCAGGAAACCCAGGCCAGGCTAGGAAAGGCCAGGCCAGGCCAGGAAAGGCCAGGCCATGCCATGCCATGCCACGCCAGGCCAAACCAGACCAGACAAGGCAAGGCTCAGCAAGGCTAGGAAAGGCCAGGCAAGGAAAGGCCAGGCCAGGCCAGGAGAGGCCAGGCCAGGAAAGGCCAGACAAGACAAGGAAAGGTCAGGCCAGACCAGGCCAGGAAAAGCAAGGCCAGGCCACGGAAGGTCAGGCCAGGCCAGGCCACTCCAGGCCAAGCCACGCCAGGCCAGGGCAGGTTAGGCACTACCAGGCAAGGCCAGGCCATGCCATGGCAGGCAAGGCAAGGCCAGGCCATGCCAGGCAAGGCCAGGCACGGCAAGGTTTGGTTTTCCTGTTTGAGTGCTTGATGGGTTCATTTCCATCAGTGCAAATTTTTGGTGAAATGGAGTTCTCATTTCAAGTTTATTGCCTGGGGGCTAGAGTGTGGGATTTTTGCTCTAATTAGTAACACTTTTCAGCTGCAAGGGTCAGCTCTGTTAATTAATGTATTGCAGGTGCACCCAGAGAGGAAGTCTCTGTTAATTAATGTATTGCAGGTGCACCCAGAGAGGAAGTTTACAGCAAGGAGGTGACTTGCAGGCATGGAACATTTTGTTTGGAATGCAAGTCCTTTGCTTCTTAACAAAAGGCCAGGCCAGACAAGGCAAGGCCAGGCCAGGCCAGGGAAAGCCAGACCAGGTAAGTCAAGGAAAGGCCAGACCAGGAAAAGCCAGGCAATGCCAGGGCAGGCTAGGAAAGGCCAGGCCAGGCCAGGGCAGGCCAGGCCAGGCTAGGAAAGGCCAGGCCAGGCCAGGGCAGGCCAGGCCAGGCTGGGTAAGGCCAGGCCAGGCTAGGCCAGGCCAGGAAAGGCCAGGCCACTCCAGGCCAGGCCAGGCCAGACAAGACCAAGCCAGGCAAGGCCAGGCCAGGGCAGGGAAGGCCAGACCAGATAAGTCAAGGCCAGGCCAGGCCAGGCCAGGCCCGGTCAGGCAAGGCTAGGGAAGGCCAGGCCAGGCAAGGCCCAGCCACGAAAGGCCAGGCCAGGCCACTCCAGGCCAGGCAAGGCCAGGCCATGCCATGCCAAACCAGACCAGACCAGGCCAGGCCAGGCCATGAAAGAATAGGCCAGGAAAGGCCAGACCAGACCAGGAAAGGTCAGGCCAGACCAGGCCAGGAAAAGCAAGGAGAGGCCACGGAAGGTCAGGCCAGGCGAGGCCACGCCAGGCCAGGCCAGGCCAGGCAAGACCAGGCCAGGCAAGCCACGCCAGGCCAGACGAGGCCAGGGTAGGAAAGGCTGGGCCAGGCAAGGCCAGGCCAGGCTAGTAAAGGCTAGGCCAGGCCAGGCCACTCCAGGCCAGGCAAGGCCAGGCCAGGCCACTCCAGGCCAGGCCAATCTATGCAAGGCAAGACCAGGCCAGGCCAGGCTAGGAAATGCCAGGCCAGGCCAGGCAAGGCCAGGCCAGCCTAGGAAAGGCCAGGCCACGGCAGGCCAGGCCAGCAAGGTTTGGTTTTCCTGTTTGAGTGCTTGATGGGTTCATTTCCATCAGTGCAAATTTTTGGTGAAATGGAGTTCTCATTTCAAGTTTATTGCCTGGGGGCTAGAGTGTGGCATTTTTGCTCTAATTAGTCACGCTTTTCAGCTGCAAGAGTCAGCTCTGTTAATTAATGTATTGCAGGTGCACCCAGAGAGGAAGTTTACAGCAAGGAGGTGACTTGCAGGCATGGAACATTTTGTTTGGAATGCAAGTCCTTTGCTTCTTAACAAAAGGCCAGGCCAGGAAAGGCCAGGCCACTCCAGGCCAGGCCAGGCCAGACAAGACCAAGCCAAGCAAGGCCAGGCCAGGGCAGGGAAGGCCAGACCAGGTAAGTCAAGGCCAGGCCAGGCCCGGTCAGGCAAGGCTAGGGAAGGCCAGGCCAGGCAAGGCCCAGCCACGAAAGCCAGGCCAAGCCAAGCCAGGCCAGACAAGGCAAGGCAAGGCAAGGCCAGGCAAGACCAGGCCAGGCCAAACCAGACCAGACTAGACCAGGCCAGGCCATGAAAGGCCATGCCAGGCCAGGCAAGGCCAGAAAAAGCAAGGCCAGGCCAGGGAAGGTCAGGTAAGGCCAGACCAGACCAGGAAAGGTCAGGCCAGGCCAGGCCCGGTCTGGCAAGGCAAGGCCAGGTTAGACCAGGCTAGGAAAGGCCAGGAAAGGCCAGGCAAGGCCAGGCCAGGTCACTCCAAGCCAGGTCAGGCCAGGGCAGGCCAGGTCAGGCCAGGTCAGGCCAGGAAAGGCCAGGCCATGCCAGGCAAGGCAAGGACAGGCCAGGCAAGGCAAGGCCAGACCAGGCAAGGCAAGGCCGCACCAGGCCAGGAAAGGGCAGGAAAGCCACGCCAGGCTAGGAAAGGCCAGGCCAGGCCAGGAAAGGCCAGGAAAGGCCAGGCCATGCCATGCCATGCCACGCCAGGCCAAACCAGACCAGACAAGGCAAGGCTCAGCAAGGCTAGGAAAGGCCAGGCAAGGAAAGGCCAGGCCAGGCCAGGAGAGGCCAGGCCAGGAAAGGCCAGACAAGACAAGGAAAGGTCAGGCCAGACCAGGCCAGGAAAAGCAAGGTCAGGCCACGCAAGGTCAGGCCAGGCCAGGCCACTCCAGGCCAAGCCACGCCAGGCCAGGCCAGGTCAGGCAAGACCAGGCCAGGCAAGGCAAGGCCAGGCCATGCCAGGAAAGGCAATACCAGGCCAGGGCAGGTTAGGCACGGCCAGGCAAGGCCAGGCCATGCCATGGCAGGCAAGGCAAGGCCAGGCCATGCCAGGCCAGGCCAGGCCAGGCAAGGCAAGGTTTGGTTTTCCTGTTTGAGTGCTTGATGGGTTCATTTCCATCAGTGCAAATTTTTGGTGAAATGGAGTTCTCATTTCAAGTTTATTGCCTGGGGGCTAGAGTGTGGGATTTTTGCTCTAATTAGTAACACTTTTCAGCTGCAAGGGTCAGCTCTGTTAATTAATGTATTGCAGGTGCACCCAGAGAGGAAGTCTCTGTTAATTAATGTATTGCAGGTGCACCCAGAGAGGAAGTTTACAGCAAGGAGGTGACTTGCAGGCATGGAACATTTTGTTTGGAATGCAAGTCCTTTGCTTCTTAACAAAAGGCCAGGCCAGACAAGGCAAGGCCAGGCCAGGCCAGGGAAAGCCAGACCAGGTAAGTCAAGGAAAGGCCAGACCAGGAAAAGCCAGGCAAGGCCAGGCAAGGCTAGGGAAGGCCAGGCCAGGTCAGGCAAGGCCACGTCAGGGAAGGCCAGGCCAGGCAAGGCCAAACCAGGCTAGGAAAGGCCAGGCCACTCCAGGCCAGGCCAGGCCAGACAAGACCAAGCCAGGCAAGGCCAGGCCAGGGCAGGGAAGGCCAGACCAGGTAAGTCAAGGCCAGGCCAGGCCAGGCCAGGCCCGGTCAGGCAAGGCTAGGGAAGTCCAGGCCAGGCAAGGCCCAGCCACGAAAGGCCAGGCCAGGCCACTCCAGGCCAGGCAAGGCCAGGCCAAGCCAAGCCAGGCCAGACAAGGCAAGGCAAGGCCAGGCAAGACCAGGCCAGGCCAAACCAGACCAGGCCAGGCCATGAAAGGCCACGCCAGGCCAGGCAAGGCCAGGAAAAGCAAGGCCAGGCCAGGGAAGGTCAGGTAAGGCCAGACCAGACCAGGAAAAGTCAGGCCAGGCAAGGCCAGGCTAGGCCAGGCCAGGCTAGGAAAGGCCAGGCCAGGCCAGACCAGGAAAGGCCAGGCAAGGCCAGGCCAGGTCACCCCAAGCCAGGCAAGGCCAGGGCAGGCCAGGCCATGCCAGGCAAGGCAAGGCCAGGCCATGCCAGGCAAGGCAAAGCCAGGCCAGGCAAGGCAAGGCCAGGCTAGGCAAGGCAAGGCCGCACCAGGCCAGGAAAGGGCAGGAAAGCCAGGCCAGGCCAGGCTAAAAAAGGCCAGGCCAGGAAAGGCCAGGCCAGGAAAGGCCATGCCATGCCATGCCACGCTAGGCCAAACCAGACCAGACCAGACCAGGCCAGGCAAGACCAGGCCAGGCCATGAAAGGCTAGGCCAGACCAGGAAAGGTCAGGCTAGACCAGGCCAGGAAAAGTAAAGCCAGGCCACTCCAGGCCAGGCCACGCATGGCCAGGCCAGGCCAGGCAAGGCCCGGTCAGGCAAGGCTAGGGAAGGCCAGGCCAGGCAAGGCCCAGCCACGAAAGGCCAGGCCAGGCAAGGCCAGGCCATCCCATGCCAAACCAGACCAGACCAGGCCAGGCCAGGCCATGAAAGAACAGGCCAGGAAAGGCCAGACCAGACCAGGAAAGGTCAGGCCAGACCAGGCCAGGAAAAGCAAGGAGAGGCCACGGAAGGTCAGGCCAGGCGAGGCCACGCCAGGCCAGGCCAGGCCAGGCAAGACCAGGCCAGGCAAGCCACGCCAGGCCAGACGAGGCCAGGGTAGGAAAGGCAAGGCCAGGCCAGGCTAGTAAAGGCTAGGCCAGGCCAGGCCACTCCAGGCCAGGCAAGGCCAGGCCAGGCCACTCCAGGCCAGGCCAATCTATGCAAGGCAAGGCCAGGTTAGGCCAGGCCAGGCCAGGCTAGGAAATGCCAGGCCAGGCCAGGCCAGGCCAGGCTAGTAAAGGCTAGGCCAGGCCAGGGCAGGCCAGGCAAGGTTTGGTTTTCCTGTTTGAGTGCTTGATGGGTTCATTTCCATCAGTGCAAATTTTTGGTGAAATGGAGTTCTCATTTCAAGTTTATTGCCTGGGGGCTAGATTGTGGCATTTTTGCTCTAATTAGTCACGCTTTTCAGCTGCAAGAGTCAGCTCTGTTAATTAATGTATTGCAGGTGCACCCAGAGAGGAAGTCTCTGTTAATTAATGTATTGCAGGTGCACCCAGAGAGGAAGTCTCTGTTAATTAATGTATTTATTGCAGGTGCACCCAGAGAGGAAGTTTACAGCAAGGATGTGACTTGCAGGCATGGAACATTTTGTTTGGAGTGCAAGTCCTTTGCTTCTTAACAAAAGGCCAGGCCAGAAAAGGCAAGGCCAGGCCAGGCTAGGCCAGGCCAGGAAAGGCCAGGCCACTCCAGGCCAGGCCAGGCCAGACAAGACCAAGCCAAGCAAGGCCAGGCCAGGGCAGGGAAGGCCAGACCAGGTAAGTCAAGGCCAGGCCAGGCCCGGTCAGGCAAGGCTAGGGAAGGCCAGGCCAGGCAAGGCCCAGCCACGAAAGCCAGGCCAAGCCAAGCCAGGCAAGACAAGGCAAGGCAAGTCCAGGCAAGACCAGGCCAGGCCAAACCAGACCAGACTAGACCAGGCCAGGCCATGAAAGGCCATGCCAGGCCAGGCAAGGCCAGAAAAAGCAAGGCCAGGCCAGGGAAGGCCAGGCCAGGCCCGGCCTGGCAAGGCAAGGCCAGGCCAGACCAGGAAAGGCCAGGCAAGGCCAGGCCAGGTCATTCCAAGCCAGGTCAGGCCAGGTCAGGCCAGGAAAGGCCAGGCCATGCCAGGCAAGGCAAGGACAGGCAAGGCAAGGCCAGACCAGGCAAGGCAACGCCGCACCAGGCCAGGAAAGGGCAGGAAACCCAGGCCAGGCTAGGAAAGGCCAGGCCAGGCCAGGAAAGGCCAGGCCATGCCATGCCATGCCACGCCAGGCCAAACCAGACCAGACAAGGCAAGACTCAGCAAGGCTAGGAAAGGCCAGGCAAGGAAAGGCCAGGCCAGGCCAGGAGAGGCCAGGCCAGGAAAGGCCAGACAAGACAAGGAAAGGTCAGGCCAGACCAGGCCAGGAAAATCAAGGCCAGGCCACGGAAGGTCAGGCCAGGCCAGGCCACTCCAGGCCAAGCCACGCCAGGCCAGGGCAGGTTAGGCACGGCCAGGCAAGGCCAGGCCATGCCATGGCAGGCAAGGCAAGGCCAGGCCATGCCAGGCAAGGCCAGGCAAGGCAAGGTTTGGTTTTCCTGTTTGAGTGCTTGATGGGTTCATTTCCATCAGTGCAAATTTTTGGTGAAATGGAGTTCTCATTTCAAGTTTATTGCCTGGGGGCTAGAGTGTGGGATTTTTGCTCTAATTAGTAACACTTTTCAGCTGCAAGGGTCAGCTCTGTTAATTAATGTATTGCAGGTGCACCCAGAGAGGAAGTCTCTGTTAATTAATGTATTGCAGGTGCACCCAGAGAGGAAGTTTACAGCAAGGAGGTGACTTGCAGGCATGGAACATTTTGTTTGGAATGCAAGTCCTTTGCTTCTTAACAAAAGGCCAGGCCAGACAAGGCAAGGCCAGGCCAGGCCAGGGAAAGCCAGACCAGGTAAGTCAAGGAAAGGCCAGACCAGGAAAAGCCAGGCAATGCCAGGGCAGGCTAGGAAAGGCCAGGCCAGGCCAGGGCAGGCCAGGCCAGGCTAGGAAAGGCCAGGCCAGGCCAGGGCAGGCCAGGCCAGGCTGGGTAAGGCCAGGCCAGGCTAGGCCAGGCCAGGAAAGGCCAGGCCACTCCAGGCCAGGCCAGGCCAGACAAGACCAAGCCAGGCAAGGCCAGGCCAGGGCAGGGAAGGCCAGACCAGATAAGTCAAGGCCAGGCCAGGCCAGGCCAGGCCCGGTCAGGCAAGGCTAGGGAAGGCCAGGCCAGGCAAGGCCCAGCCACGAAAGGCCAGGCCAGGCCACTCCAGGCCAGGCAAGGCCAGGCCATGCCATGCCAAACCAGACCAGACCAGGCCAGGCCAGGCCATGAAAGAATAGGCCAGGAAAGGCCAGACCAGACCAGGAAAGGTCAGGCCAGACCAGGCCAGGAAAAGCAAGGAGAGGCCACGGAAGGTCAGGCCAGGCGAGGCCACGCCAGGCCAGGCCAGGCCAGGCAAGACCAGGCCAGGCAAGCCACGCCAGGCCAGACGAGGCCAGGGTAGGAAAGGCTGGGCCAGGCAAGGCCAGGCCAGGCTAGTAAAGGCTAGGCCAGGCCAGGCCACTCCAGGCCAGGCAAGGCCAGGCCAGGCCACTCCAGGCCAGGCCAATCTATGCAAGGCAAGACCAGGCCAGGCCAGGCTAGGAAATGCCAGGCCAGGCCAGGCAAGGCCAGGCCAGCCTAGGAAAGGCCAGGCCACGGCAGGCCAGGCCAGCAAGGTTTGGTTTTCCTGTTTGAGTGCTTGATGGGTTCATTTCCATCAGTGCAAATTTTTGGTGAAATGGAGTTCTCATTTCAAGTTTATTGCCTGGGGGCTAGAGTGTGGCATTTTTGCTCTAATTAGTCACGCTTTTCAGCTGCAAGAGTCAGCTCTGTTAATTAATGTATTGCAGGTGCACCCAGAGAGGAAGTTTACAGCAAGGAGGTGACTTGCAGGCATGGAATATTTTGTTTGGAATGCAAGTCCTTTGCTTCTTAACAAAAGGCCAGGCCAGGAAAGGCCAGGCCACTCCAGGCCAGGCCAGGCCAGACAAGACCAAGCCAAGCAAGGCCAGGCCAGGGCAGGGAAGGCCAGACCAGGTAAGTCAAGGCCAGGCCAGGCCCGGTCAGGCAAGGCTAGGGAAGGCCAGGCCAGGCAAGGCCCAGCCACGAAAGCCAGGCCAAGCCAAGCCAGGCCAGACAAGGCAAGGCAAGGCAAGGCCAGGCAAGACCAGGCCAGGCCAAACCAGACCAGACTAGACCAGGCCAGGCCATGAAAGGCCATGCCAGGCCAGGCAAGGCCAGAAAAAGCAAGGCCAGGCCAGGGAAGGTCAGGTAAGGCCAGACCAGACCAGGAAAGGTCAGGCCAGGCCAGGCCCGGTCTGGCAAGGCAAGGCCAGGTTAGACCAGGCTAGGAAAGGCCAGGCCAGGCCAGACCAGGAAAGGCCAGGCAAGGCCAGGCCAGGTCACTCCAAGCCAGGTCAGGCCAGGGCAGGCCAGGTCAGGCCAGGTCAGGCCAGGAAAGGCCAGGCCATGCCAGGCAAGGCAAGGACAGGCCAGGCAAGGCAAGGCCAGACCAGGCAAGGCAAGGCCGCACCAGGCCAGGAAAGGGCAGGAAAGCCACGCCAGGCTAGGAAAGGCCAGGCCAGGCCAGGCCAGGAAAGGCCAGGAAAGGCCAGGCCATGCCATGCCATGCCACGCCAGGCCAAACCAGACCAGACAAGGCAAGGCTCAGCAAGGCTAGGAAAGGCCAGGCAAGGAAAGGCCAGGCCAGGCCAGGAGAGGCCAGGCCAGGAAAGGCAAGGTTTGGTTTTCCTGTTTGAGTGCTTGATGGGTTCATTTCCATCAGTGCAAATTTTTGGTGAAATGGAGTTCTCATTTCAAGTTTATTGCATGGGGGCTAGAGTGTGGGATTTTTGTTCTAATTAGTAACACTTTTCAGCTGCAAGGGTCAGCTCTGTTAATTAATGTATTGCAGGTGCACCCAGAGAGGAAGTCTCTGTTAATTCATGTATTGCAGGTGCACTCAGAGAGGAAGTTTACAGCAAGGAGGTGACTTGCAGGCATGGAACATTTTGTTTGGAATGCAAGTCCTTTGCTTCTTAACAAAAGGCCAGGCCAGACAAGGCCAGGCCAGGAAAGGCCAGGCCAGGAAAGGCCAGGCCACTCCAGGCTCAGGCCAGGCCAGACAAGACCAAGCCAAGCAAGGCCAGGCCAGGGCAGGGAAGGCCAGACCAGGTAAGTCAAGGCCAGGCCAGGCCCGGTCAGGCAAGGCTAGGGAAGGCCAGGCCAGGCAAGGCCCAGCCACGAAAGCCAGGCCAAGCCAAGCCAGGCCAGACAAGGCAAGGCAAGGCAAGGCCAGGCAAGACCAGGCCAGGCCAAACCAGACCAGACTAGACCAGGCCAGGCCATGAAAGGCCATGCCAGGCCAGGCAAGGCCAGAAAAAGCAAGGCCAGGCCAGGAAAGGCCAGGCAAGGCCGGGCCAGGTCACTCCAAGCCAGGTCAGGCCAGGGCAGGCCAGGTCAGGCCAGGTCAGGCCAGGCAAGGCCAGGCCATGCCAGGCAAGGCAAGGACAGGCCAGGCAAGGCAAGGCCAGACCAGGCAAGGCAAGGCCGCACCAGGCCAGGAAAGGGCAGGAAACCCACGCCAGGCTAGGAAAGGCCACGCCAGGCCAGGAAAGGCCAGGAAAGGCCAGGACATGCCATGCCATGCCACGCCAGGCCACGCCAGGCCAAACCAGACCAGACAAGGCAAGGCCCAGCAAGGCTAGGAAAGGCCAGGCATGGAAAGGCCAGGCCAGGCCAGGAAAGGCCAGGCCAGGAAAGGCCAGGCAAGACAAGGAAAGGTCAGGCCAGACCAGGCCAGTAAAAGCAAGGCCAGGCCACGGAAGGTCAGGCCAGGCCAGGCCACTCCAGGCCAAGCCACGCCAGGCCAGGCCAGGTCACGCAAGACCAGGCCAGGCAAGGCAAGGCCAGGCCATGCCAGGAAAGGCAATACCAGGCCAGGGCAGGTTAGGCACGGCCAGGCCAGGCCAGGCAAGGCAAGGTTTGGTTTTCCTGTTTGAGTGCTTGATGGGTTCATTTCCATCAGTGCAAATTTTTGGTGAAATGGAGTTCTCATTTCAAGTTTATTGCATGGGGGCTAGAGTGTGGGATTTTTGTTCTAATTAGTAACACTTTTCAGCTGCAAGGGTCAGCTCTGTTAATTAATGTATTGCAGGTGCACCCAGAGAGGAAGTCTCTGTTAATTAATGTATTGCAGGTGCACCCAGAGAGGAAGTTTACAGCAAGGAGGTGACTTGCAGGCATGGAACATTTTGTTTGGAATGCAAGTCCTTTGCTTCTTAACAAAAGGCCAGGCCAGACAAGGCAAGGCCAGGCCAGGCCAGGGAAAGCCAGAGCAGGTAAGTCAAGGAAAGGCCAGACCAGGAAAAGCCAGGCAATGCCAGGCCAGGCTAGGAAAGGCCAGGCCAGGCCAGGGCAGGCCAGGCCAGGTTGGGTAAGGCCAGGCCAGGCTAGGCCAGGCCAGGAAAGGCCATGCCACTCCAGGCCAGGCCAGGCCAGACAAGACCAAGCCAGGCAAGGCCAGGCCAGGGCAGGGAAGGCCAGACCAGATAAGTCAAGGCCAGGCCAGGCCAGGCCCGGTCAGGCAAGGCTAGGGAAGGCCAGGCCAGGCAAGGCCCAGCCACGAAAGGCCAGGCCAGGCCACTCCAGGCCAGGCAAGGCCAGGCCATGCCATGCCAAACCAGACCAGACCAGGCCAGGCCAGGCCATGAAAGAATAGGCCAGGAAAGGCCAGACCAGACCAGGAAAGGTCAGGCCAGACCAGGCCAGGAAAAGCAAGGAGAGGCCACAGAAGGTCAGGCCAGGCGAGGCCACGCCAGGCCAGGCCAGGCAAGACCAGGCCAGGCAAGACACGCCAGGCCAGACGAGGCCAGGATAGGAAAGGCAAGGCCAGGCCAGGCTAGTAAAGGCTAGGCCAGGCAAGGCCAGGCCAGGCCACTCCAGGCCAGGCCAATCTATGCAAGGCAAGGCCAGGTTAGGCCAGGCCAGGCCAGGCTAGGAAATGCCAGGCCAGGCCAGGCAAGGCCAGGCCAGCCTAGGAAAGGCCAGGCCACGGCAGGCCAGGCCAGCAAGGTTTGGTTTTCCTGTTTGAGTGCTTGATGGGTTCATTTCCATCAGTGCAAATTTTTGGTGAAATGGAGTCCTCATTTCAAGTTTATTGCATGGGGGCTAGAGTGTGGGATTTTTGCTCTAATTAGTCACGCTTTTCAGCTGCAAGAGTCAGCTCTGTTAATTAATGTATTGCAGGTGCACCCAGAGAGGAAGTCTCTGTTAATTAATGTATTGCAGGTGCACCCAGAGAGGAAGTCTCTGTTAATTAATGTATTTATTGCAGGTGCACCCAGAGAGGAAGTTTACAGCAAGGATGTGACTTGCAGGCATGGAACATTTTGTTTGGAATGCAAGTCCTTTGCTTCTTAACAAAAGGCCAGGCCAGAAAAGGCAAGGCCAGGCCAGGAAAGGCCAGGCCAGGCTAGGCCAGGCCACTCCAGGCCAGTCCACTCCAGGCCAGGCCAGGCCAGACAAGACCAAGCCAAGCAAGGCCAGGCCAGGGCAGGGAAGGCCAGACCAGGTAAGTCAAGGCCAGGCCAGGCCCGGTCAGGCAAGGCTAGGGAAGGCCAGGCCAGGCAAGGCCCAGCCACGAAAGCCAGGCCAAGCCAAGCCAGGCCAGACAAGGCAAGGCAAGGCCAGGCAAGACCAGGCCAGGCCAAACCAGACCAGACTAGACCAGGCCAGGCCATGAAAGGCCATGCCAGGCCAGGCAAGGCCAGGAAAAGCAAGGCCAGGCCAGGGAAGGTCAGGTAAGGCCAGACCAGACCAGGAAAGGTCAGGCCAGGCCAGGCCCGGCCTGGCAAGGCAAGGCCAGGTTAGGCCAGGCTAGGAAAGGCCAGGCCAGGCCAGACCAGGAAAGGCCAGGCAAGGCCAGGCCAGGTCACTCCAAGCCAGGTCAGGCCAGGGCAGGCCAGGTCAGGCCAGGAAAGGCCAGGCCATGCCAGGCAAGGCAAGGACAGGCCAGGCAAGGCAAGGCCAGACCAGGCAAGGCAAGGCCGCACCAGGCCAGGAAAGGGCAGGAAAGCCACGCCAGGCTAGGAAAGGCCAGGCCAGGCCAGGAAAGGCCAGGAAAGGCCAGGCCATGCCATGCCATGCCACGCCAGGCCAAACCAGACCAGACAAGGCAAGGCTCAGCAAGGCTAGGAAAGGCCAGGCAAGGAAAGGCCAGGCCAGGCCAGGAGAGGCCAGGCCAGGAAAGGCCAGACAAGACAAGGAAAGGTCAGGCCAGACCAGGCCAGGAAAAGCAAGGCCAGGCCACGGAAGGTCAGGCCAGGCCAGGCCACTCCAGGCCAAGCCACGCCAGGCCAGGGCAGGTTAGGCACGGCCAGGCAAGGCCAGGCCATGCCAGGCAAGGCAAGGTTTGGTTTTCCTGTTTGAGTGCTTGATGGGTTCATTTCCATCAGTGCAAATTTTTGGTGAAATGGAGTTCTCATTTCAAGTTTATTGCCTGGGGGCTAGAGTGTGGGATTTTTGCTCTAATTAGTAACACTTTTCAGCTGCAAGGGTCAGCTCTGTTAATTAATGTATTGCAGGTGCACCCAGAGAGGAAGTCTCTGTTAATTCATGTATTGCAGGTGCACCCAGAGAGGAAGTTTACAGCAAGGAGGTGACTTGCAGGCATGGAACATTTTGTTTGGAATGCAAGTCCTTTGCTTCTTAACAAAAGGCCAGGCCAGACAAGGCAAGGCCAGGCCAGGCCAGGGAAAGCCAGACCAGGTAAGTCAAGGAAAGGCCAGACCAGGAAAAGCCAGGCAATGCCAGGGCAGGCTAGGAAAGGCCAGGCCAGGCCAGGGCAGGCCAGGCCAGGCTAGGAAAGGCCAGGCCAGGCCAGGCCAGGCTGGGTAAGGCCAGGCCAGGCTAGGCCAGGCCAGGAAAGGCCAGGCCACTCCAGGCCATGCCAGGCCAGACAAGACCAAGCCAGGCAAGGCCAGGCCAGGGCAGGGAAGGCCAGACCAGATAAGTCAAGGCCAGGCCAGGCCAGGCCAGGCCCGGTCAGGCAAGGCTAGGGAAGGCCAGGCCAGGCAAGGCCCAGCTACGAAAGGCCAGGCCAGGCCACTCCAGGCCAGGCAAGGCCAGACCATGCCATGCCAAACCAGAACAGACCAGGCCAGGCCAGGCCATGAAAGAATAGGCCAGGAAAGGCCAGACCAGACCAGGAAAGGTCAGGTCAGACCAGGCCAGGAAAAGCAAGGAGAGGCCACGGAAAGTCAGGCCAGGCGAGGCCACGCCAGGCCAGGCCAGGCCAGGCAAGACCAGGCCAGGCAAGCCACGCCAGGCCAGACGAGGCCAGGGTAGGAAAGGCTAGGCCAGGCAAGGCCAGGCCAGGCCAGGCAAGGCCAGGCCAGGCCACTCCAGGCCAGGCCAATCTATGCAAGGCAAGACCAGGCCAGGCCAGGCTAGGAAATGCCAGGCCAGGCCAGGCAAGGCCAGGCCAGCCTAGGAAAGGCCAGGCCACGGCAGGCCAGGCCAGCAAGGTTTGGTTTTCCTGTTTGAGTGCTTGATGGGTTCATTTCCATCAGTGCAAATTTTTGGTGAAATGGAGTTCTCATTTCAAGTTTATTGCATGGGGGCTAGAGTGTGGCATTTTTGCTCTAATTAGTCACGCTTTTCAGCTGCAAGAGTCACCTCTGTTAATTAATGTATTGCAGGTGCACCCAGAGAGGAAGTTTACAGCAAGGAGGTGACTTGCAGGCATAGAACATTTTGTTTGGAATGCAAGTCCTTTGCTTCTTAACAAAAGGCCAGGCCAGGAAAGGCCAGGCCAGGAAAGGCCAGGCCAGGAAAGGCCAGGCCACTCCAGGCCAGGCCAGGCCAGACAAGACCAAGCCAAGCAAGGCCAGGCCAGGGCAGGGAAGGCCAGACCAGGTAAGTCAAGGCCAGGCCAGGCCCGGTCAGGCAAGGCTAGGGAAGGCCAGGCCAGGCAAGGCCCAGCCACGAAAGCCAGGCCAAGCCAAGCCAGGCCAGACAAGGCAAGGCAAGTCCAGGCAAGACCAGGCCAGGCCAAACCAGACCAGACTAGACCAGGCCAGGCCATGAAAGGCCATGCCAGGCCAGGCAAGGCCAGAAAAAGCAAGGCCAGGCCAGGGAAGGTCAGGTAAGGCCAGACCAGACCAGGAAAGGTCAGGCCAGGCCAGGTCACTGCAAGCCAGGTCAGGCCAGGGCAGGCCAGGAAAGGCCAGGCCATGCCAGGCAAGGCAAGGACAGGCCAGGCAAGGCAAGGCCAGACCAGGCAAGGCAAGGCCGCACCGGGCCAGGAAAGGGCAGGAAAGCCACGCCAGGCTAGGAAAGGCCAGGCCAGGCCAGGCCAGGAAAGGCCAGGAAAGGCCAGGCCATGCCATGCCATGCCACGCCAGGCCAAACCAGACCAGACAAGGCAAGGCTCAGCAAGGCTAGGAAAGGCCAGGCAAGGAAAGGCCAGGCCAGGCCAGGAGAGGCCAGGCCAGGAAAGGCCAGACAAGACAAGGAAAGGTCAGGCCAGACCAGGCCAGGAAAAGCAAGGTCAGGCCACGCAAGGTCAGGCCAGGCCAGGCCACTCCAGGCCAAGCCACGCCAGGCCAGGCCAGGTCAGGCAAGACCAGGCCAGGCAAGGCAAGGCCAGGCCATGCCAGGAAAGGCAATACCAGGCCAGGGCAGGTTAGGCACGGCCAGGCAAGGCCAGGCCATGCCATGGCAGGCAAGGCAAGGCCAGGCCATGCCAGGCCAGGCCAGGCCAGGCAAGGCAAGGTTTGGTTTTCCTGTTTGAGTGCTTGATGGGTTCATTTCCATCAGTGCAAATTTTTGGTGAAATGGAGTTCTCATTTCAAGTTTATTGCCTGGGGGCTAGAGTGTGGGATTTTTGCTCTAATTAGTAACACTTTTCAGCTGCAAGGGTCAGCTCTGTTAATTAATGTATTGCAGGTGCACCCAGAGAGGAAGTCTCTGTTAATTAATGTATTGCAGGTGCACCCAGAGAGGAAGTTTACAGCAAGGAGGTGACTTGCAGGCATGGAACATTTTGTTTGGAATGCAAGTCCTTTGCTTCTTAACAAAAGGCCAGGCCAGACAAGGCAAGGCCAGGCCAGGCCAGGGAAAGCCAGACCAGGTAAGTCAAGGAAAGGCCAGACCAGGAAAAGCCAGGCAAGGCCAGGCAAGGCTAGGGAAGGCCAGGCCAGGTCAGGCAAGGCCACGTCAGGGAAGGCCAGGCCAGGCAAGGCCAAACCAGGCTAGGAAAGGCCAGGCCACTCCAGGCCAGGCCAGGCCAGACAAGACCAAGCCAGGCAAGGCCAGGCCAGGGCAGGGAAGGCCAGACCAGGTAAGTCAAGGCCAGGCCAGGCCAGGCCAGGCCCGGTCAGGCAAGGCTAGGGAAGTCCAGGCCAGGCAAGGCCCAGCCACGAAAGGCCAGGCCAGGCCACTCCAGGCCAGGCAAGGCCAGGCCAAGCCAAGCCAGGCCAGACAAGGCAAGGCAAGGCCAGGCAAGACCAGGCCAGGCCAAACCAGACCAGGCCAGGCCATGAAAGGCCACGCCAGGCCAGGCAAGGCCAGGAAAAGCAAGGCCAGGCCAGGGAAGGTCAGGTAAGGCCAGACCAGACCAGGAAAAGTCAGGCCAGGCAAGGCCAGGCTAGGCCAGGCCAGGCTAGGAAAGGCCAGGCCAGGCCAGACCAGGAAAGGCCAGGCAAGGCCAGGCCAGGTCACCCCAAGCCAGGCAAGGCCAGGGCAGGCCAGGCCATGCCAGGCAAGGCAAGGCCAGGCCATGCCAGGCAAGGCAAAGCCAGGCCAGGCAAGGCAAGGCCAGGCTAGGCAAGGCAAGGCCGCACCAGGCCAGGAAAGGGCAGGAAAGCCAGGCCAGGCCAGGCTAAAAAAGGCCAGGCCAGGAAAGGCCAGGCCAGGAAAGGCCATGCCATGCCATGCCACGCTAGGCCAAACCAGACCAGACCAGACCAGGCCAGGCAAGACCAGGCCAGGCCATGAAAGGCTAGGCCAGACCAGGAAAGGTCAGGCTAGACCAGGCCAGGAAAAGTAAAGCCAGGCCACTCCAGGCCAGGCCACGCATGGCCAGGCCAGGCCAGGCAAGGCCCGGTCAGGCAAGGCTAGGGAAGGCCAGGCCAGGCAAGGCCCAGCCACGAAAGGCCAGGCCAGGCAAGGCCAGGCCATCCCATGCCAAACCAGACCAGACCAGGCCAGGCCAGGCCATGAAAGAACAGGCCAGGAAAGGCCAGACCAGACCAGGAAAGGTCAGGCCAGACCAGGCCAGGAAAAGCAAGGAGAGGCCACGGAAGGTCAGGCCAGGCGAGGCCACGCCAGGCCAGGCCAGGCCAGGCAAGACCAGGCCAGGCAAGCCACGCCAGGCCAGACGAGGCCAGGGTAGGAAAGGCAAGGCCAGGCCAGGCTAGTAAAGGCTAGGCCAGGCCAGGCCACTCCAGGCCAGGCAAGGCCAGGCCAGGCCACTCCAGGCCAGGCCAATCTATGCAAGGCAAGGCCAGGTTAGGCCAGGCCAGGCCAGGCTAGGAAATGCCAGGCCAGGCCAGGCCAGGCCAGGCTAGTAAAGGCTAGGCCAGGCCAGGGCAGGCCAGGCAAGGTTTGGTTTTCCTGTTTGAGTGCTTGATGGGTTCATTTCCATCAGTGCAAATTTTTGGTGAAATGGAGTTCTCATTTCAAGTTTATTGCCTGGGGGCTAGATTGTGGCATTTTTGCTCTAATTAGTCACGCTTTTCAGCTGCAAGAGTCAGCTCTGTTAATTAATGTATTGCAGGTGCACCCAGAGAGGAAGTCTCTGTTAATTAATGTATTGCAGGTGCACCCAGAGAGGAAGTCTCTGTTAATTAATGTATTTATTGCAGGTGCACCCAGAGAGGAAGTTTACAGCAAGGATGTGACTTGCAGGCATGGAACATTTTGTTTGGAGTGCAAGTCCTTTGCTTCTTAACAAAAGGCCAGGCCAGAAAAGGCAAGGCCAGGCCAGGCTAGGCCAGGCCAGGAAAGGCCAGGCCACTCCAGGCCAGGCCAGGCCAGACAAGACCAAGCCAAGCAAGGCCAGGCCAGGGCAGGGAAGGCCAGACCAGGTAAGTCAAGGCCAGGCCAGGCCCGGTCAGGCAAGGCTAGGGAAGGCCAGGCCAGGCAAGGCCCAGCCACGAAAGCCAGGCCAAGCCAAGCCAGGCAAGACAAGGCAAGGCAAGTCCAGGCAAGACCAGGCCAGGCCAAACCAGACCAGACTAGACCAGGCCAGGCCATGAAAGGCCATGCCAGGCCAGGCAAGGCCAGAAAAAGCAAGGCCAGGCCAGGGAAGGCCAGGCCAGGCCCGGCCTGGCAAGGCAAGGCCAGGCCAGACCAGGAAAGGCCAGGCAAGGCCAGGCCAGGTCATTCCAAGCCAGGTCAGGCCAGGTCAGGCCAGGAAAGGCCAGGCCATGCCAGGCAAGGCAAGGACAGGCAAGGCAAGGCCAGACCAGGCAAGGCAACGCCGCACCAGGCCAGGAAAGGGCAGGAAACCCAGGCCAGGCTAGGAAAGGCCAGGCCAGGCCAGGAAAGGCCAGGCCATGCCATGCCATGCCACGCCAGGCCAAACCAGACCAGACAAGGCAAGACTCAGCAAGGCTAGGAAAGGCCAGGCAAGGAAAGGCCAGGCCAGGCCAGGAGAGGCCAGGCCAGGAAAGGCCAGACAAGACAAGGAAAGGTCAGGCCAGACCAGGCCAGGAAAATCAAGGCCAGGCCACGGAAGGTCAGGCCAGGCCAGGCCACTCCAGGCCAAGCCACGCCAGGCCAGGGCAGGTTAGGCACGGCCAGGCAAGGCCAGGCCATGCCATGGCAGGCAAGGCAAGGCCAGGCCATGCCAGGCAAGGCCAGGCAAGGCAAGGTTTGGTTTTCCTGTTTGAGTGCTTGATGGGTTCATTTCCATCAGTGCAAATTTTTGGTGAAATGGAGTTCTCATTTCAAGTTTATTGCCTGGGGGCTAGAGTGTGGGATTTTTGCTCTAATTAGTAACACTTTTCAGCTGCAAGGGTCAGCTCTGTTAATTAATGTATTGCAGGTGCACCCAGAGAGGAAGTCTCTGTTAATTAATGTATTGCAGGTGCACCCAGAGAGGAAGTTTACAGCAAGGAGGTGACTTGCAGGCATGGAACATTTTGTTTGGAATGCAAGTCCTTTGCTTCTTAACAAAAGGCCAGGCCAGACAAGGCAAGGCCAGGCCAGGCCAGGGAAAGCCAGACCAGGTAAGTCAAGGAAAGGCCAGACCAGGAAAAGCCAGGCAATGCCAGGGCAGGCTAGGAAAGGCCAGGCCAGGCCAGGGCAGGCCAGGCCAGGCTAGGAAAGGCCAGGCCAGGCCAGGGCAGGCCAGGCCAGGCTGGGTAAGGCCAGGCCAGGCTAGGCCAGGCCAGGAAAGGCCAGGCCACTCCAGGCCAGGCCAGGCCAGACAAGACCAAGCCAGGCAAGGCCAGGCCAGGGCAGGGAAGGCCAGACCAGATAAGTCAAGGCCAGGCCAGGCCAGGCCAGGCCCGGTCAGGCAAGGCTAGGGAAGGCCAGGCCAGGCAAGGCCCAGCCACGAAAGGCCAGGCCAGGCCACTCCAGGCCAGGCAAGGCCAGGCCATGCCATGCCAAACCAGACCAGACCAGGCCAGGCCAGGCCATGAAAGAATAGGCCAGGAAAGGCCAGACCAGACCAGGAAAGGTCAGGCCAGACCAGGCCAGGAAAAGCAAGGAGAGGCCACGGAAGGTCAGGCCAGGCGAGGCCACGCCAGGCCAGGCCAGGCCAGGCAAGACCAGGCCAGGCAAGCCACGCCAGGCCAGACGAGGCCAGGGTAGGAAAGGCTGGGCCAGGCAAGGCCAGGCCAGGCTAGTAAAGGCTAGGCCAGGCCAGGCCACTCCAGGCCAGGCAAGGCCAGGCCAGGCCACTCCAGGCCAGGCCAATCTATGCAAGGCAAGACCAGGCCAGGCCAGGCTAGGAAATGCCAGGCCAGGCCAGGCAAGGCCAGGCCAGCCTAGGAAAGGCCAGGCCACGGCAGGCCAGGCCAGCAAGGTTTGGTTTTCCTGTTTGAGTGCTTGATGGGTTCATTTCCATCAGTGCAAATTTTTGGTGAAATGGAGTTCTCATTTCAAGTTTATTGCCTGGGGGCTAGAGTGTGGCATTTTTGCTCTAATTAGTCACGCTTTTCAGCTGCAAGAGTCAGCTCTGTTAATTAATGTATTGCAGGTGCACCCAGAGAGGAAGTTTACAGCAAGGAGGTGACTTGCAGGCATGGAATATTTTGTTTGGAATGCAAGTCCTTTGCTTCTTAACAAAAGGCCAGGCCAGGAAAGGCCAGGCCACTCCAGGCCAGGCCAGGCCAGACAAGACCAAGCCAAGCAAGGCCAGGCCAGGGCAGGGAAGGCCAGACCAGGTAAGTCAAGGCCAGGCCAGGCCCGGTCAGGCAAGGCTAGGGAAGGCCAGGCCAGGCAAGGCCCAGCCACGAAAGCCAGGCCAAGCCAAGCCAGGCCAGACAAGGCAAGGCAAGGCAAGGCCAGGCAAGACCAGGCCAGGCCAAACCAGACCAGACTAGACCAGGCCAGGCCATGAAAGGCCATGCCAGGCCAGGCAAGGCCAGAAAAAGCAAGGCCAGGCCAGGGAAGGTCAGGTAAGGCCAGACCAGACCAGGAAAGGTCAGGCCAGGCCAGGCCCGGTCTGGCAAGGCAAGGCCAGGTTAGACCAGGCTAGGAAAGGCCAGGCCAGGCCAGACCAGGAAAGGCCAGGCAAGGCCAGGCCAGGTCACTCCAAGCCAGGTCAGGCCAGGGCAGGCCAGGTCAGGCCAGGTCAGGCCAGGAAAGGCCAGGCCATGCCAGGCAAGGCAAGGACAGGCCAGGCAAGGCAAGGCCAGACCAGGCAAGGCAAGGCCGCACCAGGCCAGGAAAGGGCAGGAAAGCCACGCCAGGCTAGGAAAGGCCAGGCCAGGCCAGGCCAGGAAAGGCCAGGAAAGGCCAGGCCATGCCATGCCATGCCACGCCAGGCCAAACCAGACCAGACAAGGCAAGGCTCAGCAAGGCTAGGAAAGGCCAGGCAAGGAAAGGCCAGGCCAGGCCAGGAGAGGCCAGGCCAGGAAAGGCAAGGTTTGGTTTTCCTGTTTGAGTGCTTGATGGGTTCATTTCCATCAGTGCAAATTTTTGGTGAAATGGAGTTCTCATTTCAAGTTTATTGCATGGGGGCTAGAGTGTGGGATTTTTGTTCTAATTAGTAACACTTTTCAGCTGCAAGGGTCAGCTCTGTTAATTAATGTATTGCAGGTGCACCCAGAGAGGAAGTCTCTGTTAATTCATGTATTGCAGGTGCACTCAGAGAGGAAGTTTACAGCAAGGAGGTGACTTGCAGGCATGGAACATTTTGTTTGGAATGCAAGTCCTTTGCTTCTTAACAAAAGGCCAGGCCAGACAAGGCCAGGCCAGGAAAGGCCAGGCCAGGAAAGGCCAGGCCACTCCAGGCTCAGGCCAGGCCAGACAAGACCAAGCCAAGCAAGGCCAGGCCAGGGCAGGGAAGGCCAGACCAGGTAAGTCAAGGCCAGGCCAGGCCCGGTCAGGCAAGGCTAGGGAAGGCCAGGCCAGGCAAGGCCCAGCCACGAAAGCCAGGCCAAGCCAAGCCAGGCCAGACAAGGCAAGGCAAGGCAAGGCCAGGCAAGACCAGGCCAGGCCAAACCAGACCAGACTAGACCAGGCCAGGCCATGAAAGGCCATGCCAGGCCAGGCAAGGCCAGAAAAAGCAAGGCCAGGCCAGGAAAGGCCAGGCAAGGCCGGGCCAGGTCACTCCAAGCCAGGTCAGGCCAGGGCAGGCCAGGTCAGGCCAGGTCAGGCCAGGCAAGGCCAGGCCATGCCAGGCAAGGCAAGGACAGGCCAGGCAAGGCAAGGCCAGACCAGGCAAGGCAAGGCCGCACCAGGCCAGGAAAGGGCAGGAAACCCACGCCAGGCTAGGAAAGGCCACGCCAGGCCAGGAAAGGCCAGGAAAGGCCAGGACATGCCATGCCATGCCACGCCAGGCCACGCCAGGCCAAACCAGACCAGACAAGGCAAGGCCCAGCAAGGCTAGGAAAGGCCAGGCATGGAAAGGCCAGGCCAGGCCAGGAAAGGCCAGGCCAGGAAAGGCCAGGCAAGACAAGGAAAGGTCAGGCCAGACCAGGCCAGTAAAAGCAAGGCCAGGCCACGGAAGGTCAGGCCAGGCCAGGCCACTCCAGGCCAAGCCACGCCAGGCCAGGCCAGGTCACGCAAGACCAGGCCAGGCAAGGCAAGGCCAGGCCATGCCAGGAAAGGCAATACCAGGCCAGGGCAGGTTAGGCACGGCCAGGCCAGGCCAGGCAAGGCAAGGTTTGGTTTTCCTGTTTGAGTGCTTGATGGGTTCATTTCCATCAGTGCAAATTTTTGGTGAAATGGAGTTCTCATTTCAAGTTTATTGCATGGGGGCTAGAGTGTGGGATTTTTGTTCTAATTAGTAACACTTTTCAGCTGCAAGGGTCAGCTCTGTTAATTAATGTATTGCAGGTGCACCCAGAGAGGAAGTCTCTGTTAATTAATGTATTGCAGGTGCACCCAGAGAGGAAGTTTACAGCAAGGAGGTGACTTGCAGGCATGGAACATTTTGTTTGGAATGCAAGTCCTTTGCTTCTTAACAAAAGGCCAGGCCAGACAAGGCAAGGCCAGGCCAGGCCAGGGAAAGCCAGAGCAGGTAAGTCAAGGAAAGGCCAGACCAGGAAAAGCCAGGCAATGCCAGGCCAGGCTAGGAAAGGCCAGGCCAGGCCAGGGCAGGCCAGGCCAGGTTGGGTAAGGCCAGGCCAGGCTAGGCCAGGCCAGGAAAGGCCATGCCACTCCAGGCCAGGCCAGGCCAGACAAGACCAAGCCAGGCAAGGCCAGGCCAGGGCAGGGAAGGCCAGACCAGATAAGTCAAGGCCAGGCCAGGCCAGGCCCGGTCAGGCAAGGCTAGGGAAGGCCAGGCCAGGCAAGGCCCAGCCACGAAAGGCCAGGCCAGGCCACTCCAGGCCAGGCAAGGCCAGGCCATGCCATGCCAAACCAGACCAGACCAGGCCAGGCCAGGCCATGAAAGAATAGGCCAGGAAAGGCCAGACCAGACCAGGAAAGGTCAGGCCAGACCAGGCCAGGAAAAGCAAGGAGAGGCCACAGAAGGTCAGGCCAGGCGAGGCCACGCCAGGCCAGGCCAGGCAAGACCAGGCCAGGCAAGACACGCCAGGCCAGACGAGGCCAGGATAGGAAAGGCAAGGCCAGGCCAGGCTAGTAAAGGCTAGGCCAGGCAAGGCCAGGCCAGGCCACTCCAGGCCAGGCCAATCTATGCAAGGCAAGGCCAGGTTAGGCCAGGCCAGGCCAGGCTAGGAAATGCCAGGCCAGGCCAGGCAAGGCCAGGCCAGCCTAGGAAAGGCCAGGCCACGGCAGGCCAGGCCAGCAAGGTTTGGTTTTCCTGTTTGAGTGCTTGATGGGTTCATTTCCATCAGTGCAAATTTTTGGTGAAATGGAGTCCTCATTTCAAGTTTATTGCATGGGGGCTAGAGTGTGGGATTTTTGCTCTAATTAGTCACGCTTTTCAGCTGCAAGAGTCAGCTCTGTTAATTAATGTATTGCAGGTGCACCCAGAGAGGAAGTCTCTGTTAATTAATGTATTGCAGGTGCACCCAGAGAGGAAGTCTCTGTTAATTAATGTATTTATTGCAGGTGCACCCAGAGAGGAAGTTTACAGCAAGGATGTGACTTGCAGGCATGGAACATTTTGTTTGGAATGCAAGTCCTTTGCTTCTTAACAAAAGGCCAGGCCAGAAAAGGCAAGGCCAGGCCAGGAAAGGCCAGGCCAGGCTAGGCCAGGCCACTCCAGGCCAGTCCACTCCAGGCCAGGCCAGGCCAGACAAGACCAAGCCAAGCAAGGCCAGGCCAGGGCAGGGAAGGCCAGACCAGGTAAGTCAAGGCCAGGCCAGGCCCGGTCAGGCAAGGCTAGGGAAGGCCAGGCCAGGCAAGGCCCAGCCACGAAAGCCAGGCCAAGCCAAGCCAGGCCAGACAAGGCAAGGCAAGGCCAGGCAAGACCAGGCCAGGCCAAACCAGACCAGACTAGACCAGGCCAGGCCATGAAAGGCCATGCCAGGCCAGGCAAGGCCAGGAAAAGCAAGGCCAGGCCAGGGAAGGTCAGGTAAGGCCAGACCAGACCAGGAAAGGTCAGGCCAGGCCAGGCCCGGCCTGGCAAGGCAAGGCCAGGTTAGGCCAGGCTAGGAAAGGCCAGGCCAGGCCAGACCAGGAAAGGCCAGGCAAGGCCAGGCCAGGTCACTCCAAGCCAGGTCAGGCCAGGGCAGGCCAGGTCAGGCCAGGAAAGGCCAGGCCATGCCAGGCAAGGCAAGGACAGGCCAGGCAAGGCAAGGCCAGACCAGGCAAGGCAAGGCCGCACCAGGCCAGGAAAGGGCAGGAAAGCCACGCCAGGCTAGGAAAGGCCAGGCCAGGCCAGGAAAGGCCAGGAAAGGCCAGGCCATGCCATGCCATGCCACGCCAGGCCAAACCAGACCAGACAAGGCAAGGCTCAGCAAGGCTAGGAAAGGCCAGGCAAGGAAAGGCCAGGCCAGGCCAGGAGAGGCCAGGCCAGGAAAGGCCAGACAAGACAAGGAAAGGTCAGGCCAGACCAGGCCAGGAAAAGCAAGGCCAGGCCACGGAAGGTCAGGCCAGGCCAGGCCACTCCAGGCCAAGCCACGCCAGGCCAGGGCAGGTTAGGCACGGCCAGGCAAGGCCAGGCCATGCCAGGCAAGGCAAGGTTTGGTTTTCCTGTTTGAGTGCTTGATGGGTTCATTTCCATCAGTGCAAATTTTTGGTGAAATGGAGTTCTCATTTCAAGTTTATTGCCTGGGGGCTAGAGTGTGGGATTTTTGCTCTAATTAGTAACACTTTTCAGCTGCAAGGGTCAGCTCTGTTAATTAATGTATTGCAGGTGCACCCAGAGAGGAAGTCTCTGTTAATTCATGTATTGCAGGTGCACCCAGAGAGGAAGTTTACAGCAAGGAGGTGACTTGCAGGCATGGAACATTTTGTTTGGAATGCAAGTCCTTTGCTTCTTAACAAAAGGCCAGGCCAGACAAGGCAAGGCCAGGCCAGGGAAAGCCAGACCAGGTAAGTCAAGGAAAGGCCAGACCAGGAAAAGCCAGGCAATGCCAGGGCAGGCTAGGAAAGGCCAGGCCAGGCCAGGGCAGGCCAGGCCAGGCTAGGAAAGGCCAGGCCAGGCCAGGCCAGGCTGGGTAAGGCCAGGCCAGGCTAGGCCAGGCCAGGAAAGGCCAGGCCACTCCAGGCCATGCCAGGCCAGACAAGACCAAGCCAGGCAAGGCCAGGCCAGGGCAGGGAAGGCCAGACCAGATAAGTCAAGGCCAGGCCAGGCCAGGCCAGGCCCGGTCAGGCAAGGCTAGGGAAGGCCAGGCCAGGCAAGGCCCAGCTACGAAAGGCCAGGCCAGGCCACTCCAGGCCAGGCAAGGCCAGACCATGCCATGCCAAACCAGAACAGACCAGGCCAGGCCAGGCCATGAAAGAATAGGCCAGGAAAGGCCAGACCAGACCAGGAAAGGTCAGGTCAGACCAGGCCAGGAAAAGCAAGGAGAGGCCACGGAAAGTCAGGCCAGGCGAGGCCACGCCAGGCCAGGCCAGGCCAGGCAAGACCAGGCCAGGCAAGCCACGCCAGGCCAGACGAGGCCAGGGTAGGAAAGGCTAGGCCAGGCAAGGCCAGGCCAGGCCAGGCAAGGCCAGGCCAGGCCACTCCAGGCCAGGCCAATCTATGCAAGGCAAGACCAGGCCAGGCCAGGCTAGGAAATGCCAGGCCAGGCCAGGCAAGGCCAGGCCAGCCTAGGAAAGGCCAGGCCACGGCAGGCCAGGCCAGCAAGGTTTGGTTTTCCTGTTTGAGTGCTTGATGGGTTCATTTCCATCAGTGCAAATTTTTGGTGAAATGGAGTTCTCATTTCAAGTTTATTGCATGGGGGCTAGAGTGTGGCATTTTTGCTCTAATTAGTCACGCTTTTCAGCTGCAAGAGTCACCTCTGTTAATTAATGTATTGCAGGTGCACCCAGAGAGGAAGTTTACAGCAAGGAGGTGACTTGCAGGCATAGAACATTTTGTTTGGAATGCAAGTCCTTTGCTTCTTAACAAAAGGCCAGGCCAGGAAAGGCCAGGCCAGGAAAGGCCAGGCCAGGAAAGGCCAGGCCACTCCAGGCCAGGCCAGGCCAGACAAGACCAAGCCAAGCAAGGCCAGGCCAGGGCAGGGAAGGCCAGACCAGGTAAGTCAAGGCCAGGCCAGGCCCGGTCAGGCAAGGCTAGGGAAGGCCAGGCCAGGCAAGGCCCAGCCACGAAAGCCAGGCCAAGCCAAGCCAGGCCAGACAAGGCAAGGCAAGTCCAGGCAAGACCAGGCCAGGCCAAACCAGACCAGACTAGACCAGGCCAGGCCATGAAAGGCCATGCCAGGCCAGGCAAGGCCAGAAAAAGCAAGGCCAGGCCAGGGAAGGTCAGGTAAGGCCAGACCAGACCAGGAAAGGTCAGGCCAGGCCAGGTCACTGCAAGCCAGGTCAGGCCAGGGCAGGCCAGGAAAGGCCAGGCCATGCCAGGCAAGGCAAGGACAGGCCAGGCAAGGCAAGGCCAGACCAGGCAAGGCAAGGCCGCACCGGGCCAGGAAAGGGCAGGAAAGCCACGCCAGGCTAGGAAAGGCCAGGAAAGGCCAGGCCATGCCATGCCATGCCACGCCAGGCCAAACCAGACCAGACAAGGCAAGGCTCAGCAAGGCTAGGAAAGGCCAGGCAAGGAAAGGCCAGGCCAGGCCAGGAGAGGCCAGGCCAGGAAAGGCCAGACAAGACAAGGAAAGGTCAGGCCAGACCAGGCCAGGAAAAGCAAGGTCAGGCCACGCAAGGTCAGGCCAGGCCAGGCCACTCCAGGCCAAGCCACGCCAGGCCAGGCCAGGTCAGGCAAGACCAGGCCAGGCAAGGCAAGGCCAGGCCATGCCAGGAAAGGCAATACCAGGCCAGGGCAGGTTAGGCACGGCCAGGCAAGGCCAGGCCATGCCATGGCAGGCAAGGCAAGGCCAGGCCATGCCATGCCAGGCCAGGCCAGGCAAGGCAAGGTTTGGTTTTCCTGTTTGAGTGCTTGATGGGTTCATTTCCATCAGTGCAAATTTTTGGTGAAATGGAGTTCTCATTTCAAGTTTATTGCATGGGGGCTAGAGTGTGGGATTTTTGTTCTAATTAGTAACACTTTTCAGCTGCAAGGGTCAGCTCTGTTAATTAATGTATTGCAGGTGCACCCAGAGAGGAAGTCTCTGTTAATTAATGTATTGCAGGTGCACCCAGAGAGGAAGTTTACAGCAAGGAGGTGACTTGCAGGCATGGAACATTTTGTTTGGAATGCAAGTCCTTTGCTTCTTAACAAAAGGCCAGGCCAGACAAGGCAAGGCCAGGCCAGGCCAGGCAAGGAAAGGCCACGCAAGGCCAGGCCAGGCCAGCCCCAGCCAGGCAAGGCAAAGCCAGGCCAGGCAAGGCAAGGTCAGGGAAGGCCAGGCCAGGCAAGGCAAGGTCAGGTTAGGCAAGGCCAGGCCAGGAAAGAGCAGGCTAGGAAAGGCTAGGCCAGGCAAGGCCAGACCAGGCCACTCCAGGCCATGAAAGGCCAGGTCAGACAAGGTCAGGCCAGGTCAGGCAAGGCCAGGCCAGGCCAGACAAGGCAAGATAAGGCCTGGCCAGGCCAGGACAGACCAGGAAAGGAAAGGTCAGGCCAGGCCAGGGAAGGCCAGGCCAGGCCAGGCAACGGAAGGCCAGGTTAGGCCAGGGCAGGCCAGGACAGGCCAGCCCCGGCTAGGCAAGGCAAGGCCAGGCTAGGAAAGGCCAGGCCAGGCCAGGCAAGGCCAGGCCAGCTGTGAAAGGCCAAGTCAGGCCCGGGCAGGCCAGGCCAGGAAAGGCCAGGCCACTCCAGGCCAGGCCAGGCCAGACAAGGCAAGGCCAGGCCAGGCCAGGCCAGACAAGGCAAGGCCAGGCCTGGCCAGGCCAGACAAGGCAAGGCCAGGCCACGCCAGGCCAGACAATGCAAGGTAAGGCCAGGCCTGGCCAGGCCAGACTAGGAAAGGAAAGGTCAGGCCAGGCCAAGCCAGGTTAGGCCAGGCCAGGCAAGGAAAGGCCAGGTTAGGCCAGGCCAGGCCAGGCAAGGCCAGGCCAGGCCAGCTCCAGCCAGGCAAGGCAAGGCCAGGCCAGGCTAGGCTAGCGAAGGCCAGGCCAGGTCAGGGAAGGCCAGGCCAGACAAGGCAAGGCCAGGCAAGGCCAGGCCAGGCCACTCCAGGCCAGGCAAGGCCAGGCCAGGCCAGGCCAGGCTAGGAAACGCCAGGCCAGGGCAGGCCAGGCCAGGAGAGGCCAGGCCAGGCCACTCCAGGCCAGGCAAGGCCAGGCCAGGCCACTCCAGGCCAGGCAAGGCCAGGCCAGGCCAGGTCAGGCTACGCAAGGCCAGGCCATGCAAGGAAAGGCAAGGCCAGGCCAGGCCAGGCCAGGAAAGGCTCGGCCAGGCCAGGCAAGGAAAGGCCAGGCCAGGAAAGGCCAGGTCGGGCTGGGCCAGGCAAGGCCAGGCCAGGCCAGACAAGGCAAGGCAAGGCCAGGCCAGGGGAGGAAAACCCAGGGGATGAAAGGCCAGGCCAGGCAAGGCCAGGCAAGGCAAGGCGAGGCCAGGCAAGGCAAGGTTCGGTTTTCCTGTTTGAGTGCTTGATGGATTCATTTCCATCAGTGCAAATTGTTTCTGAAATGGAGTTCTCATTTCAAGTTTACTGCATGGGGGCTAGAGTGTGGGATTTTTGCTGAAAGGCCAGGCCAGGAAAAGCCAGGGAAGGCCAGGCCAGGTCAGGGAAGGCCAGGCCAGGCAAGGCCAGGTCAGGGAAGGCCAGGCAAGGCCAGGTCAGGCAAGGCAAGGCCAGGTTAGGCCAGTCCAGGCAAGGCTAGGGAAGGCTAGGCCAGGCCAGGCCAGGGCAGGCCAGGAAAGGCCAGGCCACTCCAGGCCACGCAAGGCCAGGCCAGACAAGGCAAGGTAAGGCCAGGCCTGGCCAGGCCAGACCAGGAAAGGAAAGGTCAGGCCAGGCCAGGCCAGGGAAGGCCAGGTCAGGGAAGGCCAGGCCAGGCAAGGCAAGGCCAGGTTAGGCCAGCCCAGGCCAGGCCAGGCTAGGAAAGGCCAGACCAGGCCAGGCCAGCCCCAGCCAGGCAAGGCAAGGCCAGGCCAGGCTACGCTAGGAAATGCCAGGCCAGGCCAGGCCAAGCCAGCCCCAGCCAGGCAAGGCAAGGCCAGGCCAGGCTAGGCTAGGAAATGCCAGGCCAGGAAAAGCCAGGCAAGGCCAGGCCAGGCCAGGCAAGGCCAGGTCAGGGAAGGCCAGGCAAGGCAAGGCAAGGCCAGGTCAGGCCAGGAAAGGCCAGGTCAGGCCAGGAAAGGCCACGTCAGGCCAGGAAAGGCCAGGTCAGGCCAGGCAAGGCCAGGCCAGACAAGACAAGATAAGGCCGGGCCAGGCCAGGCCAGACCAGGAAAGGAAAGGTCAGGCCAGGCCAGGGAAGGCCAGGCCAGGAAAGGCCAGGCCAGGCCAGGCAACGCAAGGACAGTTTAGGCCAGGGCAGGCCAGGACACACCAGCCCCGGCTAGGCAAGGCAAGGCCAGGCCAGGCAAGGCCAGGCCAGCTGGGAAAGGCCAAGTCAGGCCCGGGCAGGAAAGGCCAGGAAAGGCCAGGCCACTCCAGGCCAGGCCAGGCCAGGCAAGGCTAGGAAAGGCCAGGCCAGGAAAGGCTAGGCCAGACCAGGAAAGGCTAGGCCAGGAAAGGCCAGACCAGACCAGGAAAGGTCAGACCAGGCCAGGAAAAGCAAGGCAGGCCAGGCCAGGCAAGGCCAGGCCAGGCCAGGCAAGGCAAGGCCAGGCCAGGCTAGGTTAGGAAATGCCAGGCCAGGAAAGGCCAGGTCAGGAAAAGCCAGGGAAGGCCAGGCTAGGTCAGGCAAGGCCAGGCCATGCCGTGGCAGACAAGGCCAGGCCAGTCCACTCAAGGCCAGGCAAGGCCAGGGCAGGCCAGGCAAGGCCAGGCCAGCTGGGAAAGGCCAAGTCAGGCCCGGGCAGGAAAGGCCAGGAAAGGCCAGGCCACTCCAGGCCAGGCCAGGCCAGGCAAGGCTAGGAAAGGCCAGGCCAGGAAAGGCCAGGCAAGGGCAGGTCAGGCAAGGCCAGGCAATGCCATGCCAGGCAAGGCAAGGCCAGACCAGGAAAGGCTAGGCCAGGAAAGGCCAGACCAGACCAGGAAAGGTCAGGCCAGGCCAGGTCAGACCAGGCCAGGAAAAGCAAGGCCAGGCCAGGCCAGACCAGGCCAGGCCAGGCAAGGTCAGGCCAGGCCAGGCAAGGTCAGGCCAGGCCAGGCAAGGCAAGGCCAGGCCAGGCTAGGTTAGGAAATGCCAGGCCAGGAAAGGCCAGGTCAGGAAAAGCCAGGGAAGGCCAGGCTAGGTCAGGCAAGGCCAGGCCATGCCGTGGCAGACAAGGCCAGGCCAGTCCACTCAAGGCCAGGCAAGGCCAGGGCAGGCCAGGCAAGGCCAGACCAGGCAAGGCAAGGCCACAACAGGCCAGGAAAGGCCAGGAAAGCCAGGCCAGGCCAGGCTAGGAAAGGCCAGGGCAGGCAAGGCCAGGACAGGCAAGGCAAGTACAGGCCAGGGCAGGCAAGGCCTGGCCATGCCAGGAAAGGCAAGACCAGGCAAGGCCAGGCCAGGGCAGGTCAGGCACGGCCAGGCAAGGCCAGGCCATGCCATGGCAGGCAAGGCCACTCCAGGACATGCAAGGCCAGGGCAGGCCAGGCAAGGCCAGGGCAGGCCAGGCAAGGCAAGGCCACACCAGGCCAGGAAAGGCTATGAAAGCCAGGCCAGGCTGGGCTAGAAAAGGCCAGGCCAGGACCGGCAAGACCAGGCCAGGCCAGAGCAGGTCAGGCACCGCCAGGCAAGGCCAGGCCATGCCATGGAAGGCAAGGCCAGGCCAGGCAAGGCAAGGACAGGCCAGGGCAGGCAAGGCCTGGCCATGCCAGGAAAGGCAAGACCAGGCAAGGCCAGGCCAGGGCAGGTCAGGCACGGCCAGGCAAGGCCAGGCCATGCCATGGCAGGCAAGGCCACTCCAGGCCAGGCAAGGCCAGGGCAGGCCAGGCAAGGCCAGGGCAGGCCAGGCAAGGCAAGGCCACACCAGGCCAGGAAAGGCTAGGAAAGCCAGGTCAGGCTGGGCCAGAAAAGGCCAGGCCAGGACCGGCAAGGCCAGGCCAGGCCAGGGCAGGTCAGGCACCGCCAGGCAAGGCCAGGCCATGCCATGGAAGGCAAGGCCAGGCCAGGCCACTCCAAACCAAGAAAGGCAAGGCCAGGCCAGGCAAGGCAAATCCACACCAGGCAAGGCAAGGCCACACAAGGCCAGGAAAGGCCAGGAAAGCCAGGCCGGGCTAGGAAAGGACAGGCCGGGTCAGGGCAGGCCAGGCCAGGAAAGGTCAGGCCAGGCAAGGCCAGGCCATGCCAGGCCAGGCCAAACCAGAGCAGACCAGGCCAGGCAAGACCAGGCCAGGCCATGAAAGGCCACGCCAGGCCTGGCAAGGCCAGGCCATGCCATGCCAGGCAAGGCAAGACCAGACCAGGAAAGGCTAGGCCAGGAAAGGCCAGACCAGGTCAGGAAAAGCCAGGGAAGGCAAGGCCAGGCCAGGCTAGGAAAGGCCAGGCCAGGCTAGGCCAGGCCAGGCTAGGCCAGGCCAGGAAAGGCCAGGCTACTCCAGGAAAGGCCAGGCCAGACAAGACAAGCCAGGCAAGGTCAGGCCAGGGCAGGGAAGGCCAGACCAGGTAAGTCAAGGCCAGGCCAGGCCAGGCCAGGTCCGGTCAGGCAAGGCTAGGGAAGGCCAGGCCAGGAAAGGCCCAGCCACGAAAGCCAGGCCAAGCCAAGCCAGGCCAGACAAGGCAAGGCAAGGCCAGGCAAGACCAGGCCAGGCCAAACCAGACCAGACTAGACAAGGCCAGGCCATGAAAGTCCATGCCAGGCCAGGCAAGGCCAGGAAAAGCAAGGCCAGGCCAGGGAAGGTCAGGTAAGGCCAGACCAGACCAGGAAAGGTCAGGACAGACCAGGCCAGGAAAAGCAAGGCCAGGCCACTCCAGGCCAGGCAAGGCCAGGCCAGGCCACTCCAGGCCAGGCCAATCTATGCAAGGCAAGGCCAGGTTAGGCCAGGCCAGGCCAGGCCAGGATAGGAAATGCCAGGCCAGGCCAGGCAAGGCCAGGCCAGCCTAGGAAAGGCCAGGCCACGGCAGGCCAGGCCAGGCAAGGTTTGGTTTTCCTGTTTGAGTGCTTGATGGGTTCATTTCCTTCAGTGCAAATTTTTGGTGAAATGGAGTTCTCATTTCAAGTTTATTGCCTGGGGGCTAGAGTGTGGCATTTTTGCTCTAATTAGTCACGCTTTTCAGCTGCAAGAGTCAGCTCTGTTAATTAATGTATTGCAGGTGCACCCAGAGAGGAAGTTTACAGCAAGGAGGTGACTTGCAGGCATGGAATATTTTGTTTGGAATGCAAGTCCTTTGCTTCTTAACAAAAGGCCAGGCCAGACAAGGCCAGGTCAGACAAGGCAAGGCCAGGCCAGGCCAGGGAAAACCAGACCAGGTAAGTCAAGGAAAGGCCAGACCAGGAAATGCCAGGCAAGGCCAGGCAAGGCCAGGCAAGGCGAGGGAAGGCCAGGCCAGGTCAGGGAAGGCCAGGCCAGGCCAGGCCAGGCCAGGCCAGGCTGGGTAAGGCCAGGCCAGGCTAGGCCAGGCCAGGAAAGGCCAGGCCACTCCAGGCCAGGCCAGGCCAGACAAGACGAAGCCAGGCAAGGCCAGGCCAGGGCAGGGAAGGCCAGACCAGGCTAGGCCAGGCCAGGAAAGGCCAGGCCAGGGCAGGGAAGGCCAGACCAGGTCAGTCAAGGCCAGGTGAGGCAAAGCTAGGGAAGGCCAGGCCAGGCAAGCCCAACCACGAAAGCCAGGCCAAGCCAAGCCAGGCCAGACAAGGCAAGGCAAGGCCAGGCAAGACCAGGCCAGGCCAAACCAGACCAGACTAGACCAGGCCAGGCCATGAACGGCCATGCCATGCCAGGCAAGGCAAGGCAAGGCCAGACCAGGCAAGGCAAGACCGCACCAGGCCAGGAAAGGGCAGGAAAGCCATGCCAGGCTAGGAAAGGCCAGGCCATGCCAGGCCAGGCCAGGCCAGGCCAGGCAAGGCAAGGTTTGGTTTTCCTGTTTGAGTGCTTGATGGGTTCATTTCCATCAGTGCAAATTTTTGGTGAAATGGAGTTCTCATTTCAAGTTTATTGCATGGGGGCTAGAGTGTGGGATTTTTGTTCTAATTAGTAACACTTTTCAGCTGCAAGGGTCAGCTCTGTTAATTAATGTATTGCAGGTGCACCCAGAGAGGAAGTCTCTGTTAATTAATGTATTGCAGGTGCACCCAGAGAGGAAGTTTACAGCAAGGAGTTGACTTGCAGGCATGGAATATTTTGTTTGGAATGCAAGTCCTTTGCGTCTTAACAAAAGGCCAGGCCAGGGAAGGCCAGGCCAGGCCCTGCCAGGCCAGGCCAGGAAAGGTCAGGCCATGCCGGGGAAGGAATGGCCAGGCAAGGCCTTGCAAGGCCAGGTCAGGGTAGGCAAGGCCAGGCCAGGCCAGGCAAGGCCAGGTTAGGCCAGGCCAGGCTATGAAAGGCCAGGCCAGGCCAGGCTATGAAAGGCCAGGCCATGCAAGGCCAGGCCAGGCCAGGCTAGGAAAGGTCAGGCCAGGCCAGGCCACTCCAGGCCAGGCAAGGCAAGGGCCAGGCCAGGTAAGGCAACGTCCAGGCCAGGCCAGGCCAGAGAAGGCAAGGCCAGGCCAGGCAAGGAAAGGGCCAGGCCAAGCAAGTCAAGGGGCAGGCCAGGCCAGAGAAGGGCAGGCCAGGCAAGGCCAGGTTAGGCCAGGCCAGGCGAGGCCAGGCAAGGCCAGGCCAGGCTAGGCAAGGTCAGGCCAGGCCAGGCCAGTCCACTCAAGGCCAGGCAAGGCCAGGCCAGGCAAGGCCAGGCCAGCTGGGAAAGGCCAAGTCAGGCCCGGGCAGGAAAGGCCAGGAAAGGCCAGGCCACTCCAGGCCAGGCCAGGCCAGGCAAGGCTAGGAAAGGCCAGGCCAGGAAAGGCCAGGCAAGGGCAGGTCAGGCAAGGCCAGGCAATGCCATGCCAGGCAAGGCAAGGCCAGACCAGGAAAGGCTAGGCCAGGAAAGGCCAGACCAGACCAGGAAAGGTCAGACCAGGCCAGGAAAAGCAAGGCAGGCCAGGCCAGGCAAGGCCAGGCCAGGCCAGGCAAGGCAAGGCCAGGCCAGGCTAGGTTAGGAAATGCCAGGCCAGGAAAGGCCAGGTCAGGAAAAGCCAGGGAAGGCCAGGCTAGGTCAGGCAAGGCCAGGCCATGCCGTGGCAGACAAGGCCAGGCCAGTCCACTCAAGGCCAGGCAAGGCCAGGGCAGGCCAGGCAAGGCCAGGCCAGCTGGGAAAGGCCAAGTCAGGCCCGGGCAGGAAAGGCCAGGAAAGGCCAGGCCACTCCAGGCCAGGCCAGGCCAGGCAAGGCTAGGAAAGGCCAGGCCAGGAAAGGCCAGGCAAGGGCAGGTCAGGCAAGGCCAGGCAATGCCATGCCAGGCAAGGCAAGGCCAGACCAGGAAAGGCTAGGCCAGGAAAGGCCAGACCAGACCAGGAAAGGTCAGGCCAGGCCAGGTCAGACCAGGCCAGGAAAAGCAAGGCCAGGCCAGGCCAGACCAGGCCAGGCCAGGCAAGGTCAGGCCAGGCCAGGCAAGGTCAGGCCAGGCCAGGCAAGGCAAGGCCAGGCCAGGCTAGGTTAGGAAATGCCAGGCCAGGAAAGGCCAGGTCAGGAAAAGCCAGGGAAGGCCAGGCTAGGTCAGGCAAGGCCAGGCCATGCCGTGGCAGACAAGGCCAGGCCAGTCCACTCAAGGCCAGGCAAGGCCAGGGCAGGCCAGGCAAGGCCAGACCAGGCAAGGCAAGGCCACAACAGGCCAGGAAAGGCCAGGAAAGCCAGGCCAGGCCAGGCTAGGAAAGGCCAGGGCAGGCAAGGCCAGGACAGGCAAGGCAAGTACAGGCCAGGGCAGGCAAGGCCTGGCCATGCCAGGAAAGGCAAGACCAGGCAAGGCCAGGCCAGGGCAGGTCAGGCACGGCCAGGCAAGGCCAGGCCATGCCATGGCAGGCAAGGCCACTCCAGGACATGCAAGGCCAGGGCAGGCCAGGCAAGGCCAGGGCAGGCCAGGCAAGGCAAGGCCACACCAGGCCAGGAAAGGCTATGAAAGCCAGGCCAGGCTGGGCTAGAAAAGGCCAGGCCAGGACCGGCAAGACCAGGCCAGGCCAGGGCAGGTCAGGCACCGCCAGGCAAGGCCAGGCCATGCCATGGAAGGCAAGGCCAGGCCAGGCAAGGCAAGGACAGGCCAGGGCAGGCAAGGCCTGGCCATGCCAGGAAAGGCAAGACCAGGCAAGGCCAGGCCAGGGCAGGTCAGGCACGGCCAGGCAAGGCCAGGCCATGCCATGGCAGGCAAGGCCACTCCAGGCCAGGCAAGGCCAGGGCAGGCCAGGCAAGGCCAGGGCAGGCCAGGCAAGGCAAGGCCACACCAGGCCAGGAAAGGCTAGGAAAGCCAGGTCAGGCTGGGCTAGAAAAGGCCAGGCCAGGACCGGCAAGGCCAGGCCAGGCCAGGGCAGGTCAGGCACCGCCAGGCAAGGCCAGGCCATGCCATGGAAGGCAAGGCCAGGCCAGGCCACTCCAAACCAAGAAAGGCAAGGCCAGGCCAGGCAAGGCAAATCCACACCAGGCAAGGCAAGGCCACACAAGGCCAGGAAAGGCCAGGAAAGCCAGGCCAGGCCGGGCTAGGAAAGGACAGGCCGGGTCAGGGCAGGCCAGGCCAGGAAAGGTCAGGCCAGGCAAGGCCAGGCCATGCCAGGCCAGGCCAAACCAGAGCAGACCAGGCCAGGCAAGACCAGGCCAGGCCATGAAAGGCCACGCCAGGCCTGGCAAGGCCAGGCCATGCCATGCCAGGCAAGGCAAGACCAGACCAGGAAAGGCTAGGCCAGGAAAGGCCAGACCAGGTCAGGAAAAGCCAGGGAAGGCAAGGCCAGGCCAGGCTAGGAAAGGCCAGGCCAGGCTAGGCCAGGCCAGGCTAGGCCAGGCCAGGAAAGGCCAGGCTACTCCAGGAAAGGCCAGGCCAGACAAGACAAGCCAGGCAAGGTCAGGCCAGGGCAGGGAAGGCCAGACCAGGTAAGTCAAGGCCAGGCCAGGCCAGGCCAGGTCCGGTCAGGCAAGGCTAGGGAAGGCCAGGCCAGGAAAGGCCCAGCCACGAAAGCCAGGCCAAGCCAAGCCAGGCCAGACAAGGCAAGGCAAGGCCAGGCAAGACCAGGCCAGGCCAAACCAGACCAGACTAGACAAGGCCAGGCCATGAAAGTCCATGCCAGGCCAGGCAAGGCCAGGAAAAGCAAGGCCAGGCCAGGGAAGGTCAGGTAAGGCCAGACCAGACCAGGAAAGGTCAGGACAGACCAGGCCAGGAAAAGCAAGGCCAGGCCACTCCAGGCCAGGCAAGGCCAGGCCAGGCCACTCCAGGCCAGGCCAATCTATGCAAGGCAAGGCCAGGTTAGGCCAGGCCAGGCCAGGCCAGGATAGGAAATGCCAGGCCAGGCCAGGCAAGGCCAGGCCAGCCTAGGAAAGGCCAGGCCACGGCAGGCCAGGCCAGGCAAGGTTTGGTTTTCCTGTTTGAGTGCTTGATGGGTTCATTTCCTTCAGTGCAAATTTTTGGTGAAATGGAGTTCTCATTTCAAGTTTATTGCCTGGGGGCTAGAGTGTGGCATTTTTGCTCTAATTAGTCACGCTTTTCAGCTGCAAGAGTCAGCTCTGTTAATTAATGTATTGCAGGTGCACCCAGAGAGGAAGTTTACAGCAAGGAGGTGACTTGCAGGCATGGAATATTTTGTTTGGAATGCAAGTCCTTTGCTTCTTAACAAAAGGCCAGGCCAGACAAGGCCAGGTCAGACAAGGCAAGGCCAGGCCAGGCCAGGGAAAACCAGACCAGGTAAGTCAAGGAAAGGCCAGACCAGGAAATGCCAGGCAAGGCCAGGCAAGGCCAGGCAAGGCGAGGGAAGGCCAGGCCAGGTCAGGGAAGGCCAGGCAAGGCCAGGCCAGGCCAGGCCAGGCTGGGTAAGGCCAGGCCAGGCTAGGCCAGGCCAGGAAAGGCCAGGCCACTCCAGGCCAGGCCAGGCCAGACAAGACGAAGCCAGGCAAGGCCAGGCCAGGGCAGGGAAGGCCAGACCAGGCTAGGCCAGGCCAGGAAAGGCCAGGCCAGGGCAGGGAAGGCCAGACCAGGTCAGTCAAGGCCAGGTGAGGCAAAGCTAGGGAAGGCCAGGCCAGGCAAGCCCAACCACGAAAGCCAGGCCAAGCCAAGCCAGGCCAGACAAGGCAAGGCAAGGCCAGGCAAGACCAGGCCAGGCCAAACCAGACCAGACTAGACCAGGCCAGGCCATGAACGGCCATGCCATGCCAGGCAAGGCAAGGCAAGGCCAGACCAGGCAAGGCAAGACCGCACCAGGCCAGGAAAGGGCAGGAAAGCCATGCCAGGCTAGGAAAGGCAAGGCCATGCCATGCCAGGCCAGGCCAGGCCAGGCAAGGCAAGGTTTGGTTTTCCTGTTTGAGTGCTTGATGGGTTCATTTCCATCAGTGCAAATTTTTGGTGAAATGGAGTTCTCATTTCAAGTTTATTGCATGGGGGCTAGAGTGTGGGATTTTTGTTCTAATTAGTAACACTTTTCAGCTGCAAGGGTCAGCTCTGTTAATTAATGTATTGCAGGTGCACCCAGAGAGGAAGTCTCTGTTAATTAATGTATTGCAGGTGCACCCAGAGAGGAAGTTTACAGCAAGGAGGTGACTTGCAGGCATGGAACATTTTGTTTGGAATGCAAGTCCTTTGCTTCTTAACAAAAGGCCAGGCCAGACAAGGCAAGGCCAGGCCAGGCCAGGGAAAGCCAGACCAGGTAAGTCAAGGAAAAGCCAGACCAGGAAAAGCCAGGCAAGGCCAGGCAAGGCTAGGGAAGGCCAGGCCAGGTCAGGCAAGGCCAGGTAAGGGAAGGCCAGGCCAGGCAAGGCCAGGCCAGGCCAGGGCAGGCCAGGCCACGCTGGGTAAGGCCAGGCCAGGCTAGGCCAGGCCAGGAAAGGCCAGGCCACTCCAGGCCAGGCCAGGCCAGACAAGACCAAGCCAGGCAAGGCCAGGCCAGGGCAGGGAAGGCCAGACCAGGTAAGTCAAGGCCAGGCCAGGCCAGGCCCAGTCAGGCAAGGCTAGGGAAGGCGAGGCCCAGCCATGAAAGGCCAGGCCAGGCCACTCCAGCCAGGCAAGGCCAGGCCAAGCCAAGCCAGGCCAGACAAGGCAAGGCAAGGCCAGGCAAGACCAGGCCAGGCCAAACCAGACCATGCCAGGCCATGAAAGGCCACGCCAGGCCAGGCTAGGCCAGGAAAAGCAAGGCCAGGCCAGGGAAGGTCAGGTAAGGCCAGACCAGACCAGGAAAGGTCAGGCCAGGCCAGGCCTGGCAAGGCAAGGCCAGGCTAGGCCAGGCCAGGCTAGGCCGCACCAGGCCAGGAAAGGGCAGGAAAGCCAGGCCAGGCCAGGAAAGGCCAGGCCAGGAAAGGCCAGGCCATGCCACGCCAGGCCAAACCAGACCAGACCAGGCCAGGCAAGACCAGGCAAGGCCATGAAAGGCTAGGCCAGGAAAGGCCAGACCAGACCAGGAAAGATCAGGCCAGACCAGGCCAGGTCAGACAAAGCAAGGCCAGGCCAGGCCAGGGAAAACCAGACCAGGTAAGTCAAGGAAAGTCCAGACCAGGAAATGCCAGGCAAGGCCAGGTCCGGTCAGGCAAGGCTAGGGAAGGCCAGGCCAGGCAAGGCCCAGCCACGAAAGCCAGGCCAAGCCAAGCCAGGCCAGACAAGGCAAGGCAAGGCCAGGCAAGACCAGGCCAGGCCAAACCAGACCAGACTAGACCAGGCCAGGCCATGAAAGGCCATGCCATGCCAGGTAAGGCAAGGCCAGACCAGGCAAGGCAAGACCGCACCAGGCCAGGAAAGGGCAGGAAAGCCAGGCCAGGCTAGGAAATACCAGGCCAGGAAAGGCCAGGCCATGCCATGCCATGCCACGCCAGGCCAAACCAGACCAGACAAGGCAAGGCCCAGCAAGGCTAGGAAAGGCCAGGCAAGGAAAGCCCAGACAAGACAAGGAAAGGTCAGGCCAGACCAGGCCAGTAAAAGCAAGGCCAGGCCACGGAAGGTCAGGCCAGGCCAGGCCACTCCAGGCCAGGCCAGGCCAGGCCATGCCAGGCAAGGCCAGGCAAGGCAAGGTTTGGTTTTTCTGTTTGAGTGCTTGATGGGTTCATTTCCATCAGTGCAAATTTTTGGTGAAATGGAGTTCTCATTTCAAGTTTATTGCATGGGGGCTAGAGTGTGGGATTTTTGTTCTAATTAGTAACACTTTTCAGCTGCAAGGGTCAGCTCTGTTAATTAATGTATTGCAGGTGCACCCCGAGAGGAAGTCTCTGTTAATTAATGTATTGCAGGTGCACCCAGAGAGGAAGTTTACAGCAAGGAGGTGACTTGCAGGCATGGAACATTTTGTTTGGAATGCAAGTCCTTTGCTTCTTAACAAAAGGCCAGGCCAGACAAGGCAAGGCCAGGCCAGGCCAGGGAAAGCCAGAGCAGGTAAGTCAAGGAAAGGCCAGACCAGGAAAAGCCAGGCAAGGCCACGCAAGGCCAGGTCAGGGAAGGCCAGGCCAGGCAAGGCCAGGCCAGGCTAGGAAAGGCCAGGCCAGGCCAGGGCAGGCCAGGCCACGCTGGGCAAGGCCAGGCCAGGCTAGGCCAGGCCAGGAAAGGCCAGGCCACTCCAGGCCAGGCCAGGCCAGACAAGACCAAGCCAGGCAAGGCCAGGCCAGGGCAGGGAAGGCCAGACCAGGTAAGTCAAGGCCAGGCCAGGCCCGGTCAGGCAAGGCTAGGGAAGGCCAGGCCAGGCAAGGCCAGGTCCGGTCAGGCAAGGCTAGGGAAGGCCAGGCCAGGCAATGCACAGCCAAGAAAGCCAGGCAAAGCCAAGCCAGGCCAGACAAGGCAAGGCAAGGCCAGGTAAGACCAGGCCAGGCCAAACCAGACCAGGCCAGGCCATGAAAGGCCATGCCAGGCCAGGCAAGGCCAGGGAAGGACAAGTAAGGCCAGACCAGACCAGGAAAGGCCAGGCCACTCCAGGCCAGGCAGGCCAGGCCAGGCCACTCCAGGCCAGGCCAATCTATGCAAGGCAAGGACAGGTTAGGCCAGGCCAGGATAGGAAATGCCAGGCCAGGCCAGGCAAGGCCAGGCCAGCCTAGGAAAGGCCAGGCCACGGCAGGCCAGGCCAGGCAAGGTTTGGTTTTCCTGTTTGAGTGCTTGATGGGTTCATTTCCATCAGTGCAAATTTTTGGTGAAATGGAGTTCTCATTTCAAGTTTATTGCCTGGGGGCTAGAGTGTGGCATTTTTGCTCTAATTAGTCACGCTTTTCAGCTGCAAGGGTCAGCTCTGTTAATTAATGTATTGCAGGTGCACCCAGAGAGGAAGTCTCTGTTAATTCATGTATTGCAGGTGCACCCAGAGAGGAAGTTTACAGCAAGGAGGTGACTTGCAGGCATGGAACATTTTGTTTGGAATGCAAGTCCTTTGCTTCTTAACAAAAGGCCAGGCCAGACAAGGCTTGTCAGACAAGGCAAGGCCAGGCCAGAGAAAACCAGACCAGGTAAGTCAAGGAAAGGCCAGACCAGGAAAAGCCAGGCAAGGCCAGGCAAGGCTAGGGAAGGCCAGGCCAGGTCAGGGAAGGCCAGGCCAGGCCAGGCTAGGAAAGGCCAGGCCAGGGCAGGGCAGGCCAGGCCAGGCTGGGTAAGGCCAGGCCAGGCTAGGCCAGGCCAGGAAAGGCCAGGCCAGACAAGACCAAGCCAGGCAAGGCCAGGCCAGGGCACGGAAGGCCAGACCAGGTAAGTCAAGGCCAGGCCAGGCCTGGCCAATCAGGCAAGGCTAGGGAAGGCGAGGTGACTTGCAGGCATGGAACATTTTGTTTGGAATGCAAGTCCTTTGCTTCTTAACAAAAGGCCAGGCCAGACAAGGCAAGGCCAGGGAAAGCCAGAGCAGGTAAGTCAAGGAAAGGCCAGACCAGGAAAAGCCAGGCAAGGCCAGGCAAGGCTAGGGAAGGCCAGGCCAGGTCAGGGAAGGCCAGGCCAGGCCAGGCTAGGCCAGGCCAGGAAAAACCAGGCCACTCCAGGCCAGGCTAGGCCAGAGAATACCAAGCCAGGCAAGGCCAGGCCAGTAAAAGCAAGGCCAGTTCAGGGAAGGTCAGGTAAGACCAGATCAGGAAAGGTAAGGCCAGGCCAGGTCAGGCCAGGCAAGGCCAGGCCATGCCAGGCAAGGCAAGGCCGCACCAGGCCAGGAAAGGGCAGGAAAGCCAGGCCAGGCTAGGAAAGGCCAGGCCAGGGCAGGCCAGGCAAGGCAAGGCCAGACCAGGCAAGGCAACGCCAGGCTAAGAAAGGCCATGCCAGGCCAGGCTAAGAAATGCCAGGCCATGCCATGCCAGTCCAGGCCAAACGAGACCAGACCAGGCCAGGCCATGAAAGGCCTTGCCTGGCTAGGCAAGGCTAGGAGAGGCCAGGCAAGGGCCCGTCAGGCCTCAGAGGGTAATGAATGGCGCCCTAGGGGCTCTAAAAGATTCTCTGTGGGCGGAATTGAGAAGGGCAGTAGAGTCTCCATAGAAGCCTTTATAGCGGGAAATGAAGGGCGCAGTAGGGGCGTTGCCTTGCTTTTGCCTTGCCTTTTGCCTTGCCTTGGCCGAGAACCAAAGAGTCAGCTGGTTTAGCTGGTCTTAATTCTGGGCTCGTTGGGAGAGAGAGGGCGCAGATGGCAGACAGGTGCCTGGCCCTGCCACGCCCTCCTCCCGCAGAGCACATGCCCGATCAACAATGGGTTGGATTAACAGGAGTGGGGGGTGATGGGCACAGCAGAGCTGTCAGCAGGGCTCCCTCTCCAGCAGCACACTCCAACGCTGTGGCGCTGCCAGCTGGCCGGGGATGAAAGGGGTTTGGGCCATCGAAAAGGTAGAGGCCAGAATGTTCCCCAACCTATCGGGGACTGTCCAGTGGGCCCAAAGTCCCCGCAAAGGCCACAGGGAAAATAAGAGCTGCGTTCTGCCCTAAGTGGGCACCCCGAGGATTCTGTCACCTCCCAGCACTGCTGTCCCACAACGGCTTCTGCCCAGCCCCATGGCAGCCAGGGAGACACGCAACATCCATACCCGTCTCTGAGATTACTCACGATGGCAAACCAGGCAGCAAGAATGTACTATAATCCTACTTCTGCACCACAGCCTTCCTCCCCCCTCTGTGCTTCCCCGGGGATTAAGGGTTAAAGCACAAATCCGCTGCGGTGCCCTGATTTTACCCACTTTGACCATCTGGAAGGGAGGGTTGCAGAAGCCTCCTTTCACCCAGCACCACCGGCTGCCCCAGGAGCTACTACCAATGCCCAGAGTCCTCAGCCTTAGCAGTGCCCTCGTGTACTTTGGCTGATTTTGTGTATGCTGGGCAGCCTGTGCCACATTGCTGTGGCTGGTGGCGTGGGAGTGGGGAACCAAACTCCCCCAAAAGCATTCCACAAGCCACAAGAACTGCAACCAGCTCTGGGTCTCAGGGGGACCCTGCAGCATCTCCTGGTCTGACTGCTCCTGGCACCTGCGGCCTCCCCGCAGACGTGTGTGAATGAAATAGCAGCACTGGGATAAGTGAGGCTGCCAAGAATAAAGGGGCTGCCAACAGCCACACTGTGGCTGAGGTCATGACCAGGGAAGAGATGCAGGCAAAAGCCCTGCCGAGAGAGGAAACGCATGACTGCAGGTCGCAGCACGATGCCCATCCCCACAGGCTGAGCTGAGATCAGTGGCAATCTTGAGCACGGGTGGTTTAGAGATTTCCAATTCATGAGAGCCAAAGCCCCTGCCAGCGAGTGGGGATCGCAGCATCTTTATGGACCAGGGAGAGGAGGCAACCTGACTCAGCTGAGGGGCTTGGGGCGCATCCCTATACCTGAGCCTATTCCTCCCAGCACACAAGTCCGTCAAACCACCCCAGGACTCTGCCTGTTCTGGAGCAAGGCCCTAGCAAAGGACAGCACGGGGACAGCCCCAGCCCTGCCCAGCCTCACCAACATCCCGGGTCCCTCAACCCCAGTCACAAAAGCTCAAAGCCTTGCTGAGCCCTACGTGGGGAAATGTTGATTGGAAAAGTCCCTTTCCCCATCACCTCCTTTTTTTTCTTTTAACGGTGCAAACTGGTCAATAATCCATTTATTTTGGCAGAAACCTGCTCCGGGCACCGGGCTGCATGGGGGGGAGGGGGGCAAAGTACACAGCCCCCCCCCCCAGCCTCTACAGAAGGGGAGGGAAGAGATTAATGTATTCCTTTGTTCTGGTATGAACTCTGAGTTTAGCAGAGCTTTAACCCTCTGAACCTCGTGGGGAATTTAGATGGAAGAGGCTTTATCTCTGGGACCAGAAGCAGGGTGGTGGTTAGGGATGGGGCGCAAGGAAGTGCTGGTTGGAAGAAGGAAAAAAAAAAGAATCATCTTCTGCCTCAGGAAGCCCGCTGCTTCTCCACAAGGATGCAGGGTTCAGCCCCTAGCGGTGCCCAAGGCACCTTATGTGGATGGATTTGAGATATGCCTACTCTGGGGGCTCCTGGCAGGACACCCATGGCACAACTGAGCTTCTTGGCACCCCACAGAGTCCATAGGCTTGGCCCACAAAACTCATAGGGAGACTGGCAATTCTGGCCTAGAAGCCATGCCATGGCCACCACCGCTGCGGGGAGCGCGGGGCTGGATCCGGGGAAGAGAACCGCTGTATTTGCAGAGGAGCAGCTGTCAAGTGTGGGAGAAAACAGAAATCCAGATTGTCATCTTACTTTTCCATTTGCTTAACTGGTCTCTCCGTCTCCTCCCTAGTGCGCTGTGATCGCTGGCATCACAGTCATTTGCTCTTAAATTAGCCGGGAGCGTCGTCAGGAAAGAGAGACCGATTTCAACAGCGGCGCAGCGAACCTTTCAGGAAAAACAAACCCAAAGCTGAGCTGGGTGCGGCAATGCTGCGAGAGACGCTGCACCTTGGGGCCTTCCTGCCAATGGATGAGGAGCAGGAGCCTGGCTATTGCTGAGCTATGGACTCAGCACCAGCTCAGGGTGCTGGGGACATTTCCTGCTGGAGAACAACTGTAAGTTCCTTGGAGATGCAGGGTCTTGCATCTCGTGGATGCGATCCTGGCAAGACAAAAGCCTGGGGCTCCTGACAGCGTCCCGGGCAATGCCAGGCAGGATGGCAACTCTTACTAGAGGAGACAGGCACTGCACTTCCCCCTGCTGCCTTGCCTTCAGCTTCGCCCCCCAGGCAGCAGATCTCCTCCCTGGCACAGGGCAAGCACAAGAACCCTGCAGACCCCAGAGAGAACCCTGCTGCGCCGACCCCGCTCGACACCGGTAGCGAAGGCGGCAGCGTAGATGGCTGCACCCAGGGCCCCAGCCGGTAGCACACGCTGCGAGAAGACAAAAGATGCTGGGCTGCACTGACACAGGGAGCCAGCAGCATCGTGTCCAGCTGTAGAGAACACGTCCTAACTCGAGCACCCAATCGCGCAGGATCTGCTGGTGCCAAGGTACAAAACATGGCAAAGCTGAGAGTTTCCCCTGTGGCAGAGCTGGCATTTCCAGGGAAATAGAGGCACGCAAATTCATTAACTTTTGAACTGAGCTGCAAGGGCTCCAAGGCGCCGTCCTCAGCCCAACCGTGATGCCCGCAGCAATGCGAGTCGCTGGTCAGAGCTGTGCATTGGTCCCGGCACTCGTTCTCGCTGTATTTCCCTAGCGTCCTGATTTGTTGCTGTATTACATCTCTGGCTGCGAGATATTTAAACAGCACTTTTCGCTCAGGCACATCCAAGAAAGAGAGAGTGTGAGCCTGCTCTCAGCCGCTCTTGGCCCCTTCAGGTGCCCACGGTAGCAGCTGAGGAGAAAGCCACAGTGGTTCCTCTAACCCTGCAAATTCTGCCCGTGGAAGCTAGATTTAATGTTCTCCTTTGAAAGCCTAAGCCGTGCCTTTCACAATTTCCTACCCTGATAAATAGCAATTAGAGAGATCAAAAAAATTCATGCTCACGCAGCTGGGCTGCAGGGGAAGTGACCCCCACCACTGCGTGAGCAGCAGGACTCTCAACCTCGTCGCTGCTGTGGCTCAGAGCCTCTGCCGGCACGGGGAGCAACTAAAACCGCTCACTCCCCGTGAGCTCTCTGCTCTTTAGTACAGGCTGAGCCCCTGGCACCCAGACAACCGCAGACTGAACCCCTCTCCTCTACCTACCCATCACTTTCGTGAAAGTTTGGGTTGTTCTCCACCTCGGTGGGGAAAATCCAGCAGTGGAAACGCAGAGATAGGAGAACCAAGAAAAACCTGCTTTCCTTAAAGAAGCAGCACAAAGAGGATATTTTTAAATATATTGAGGCAGTCAACAAATAAAACTGGTCTAAATAGGAGTCCATTGTTATGAGGAAGCCCCACGGATCCTTGCCTGTGATTAAGCCTGGCCGAAAAGTTGTGAGGGAACGAGTCCTTGCCTCTCATCATGGGTTTTGAACCATACTCTGCCTCTAGCAAACACGGGTGACACCAGCCCTGGGGGTCTCAGACTGCTGCTGAGGGTCTCAGGTGGCTCCTCCCACTCTACAGACGCGTCTTTATGATCCCCTGGACCTTTCTTGCTCCGTCCCCATTGCTACCTTCCCCAGCTTGGTGCTGGATGACTGGCATTCCTACGCCTTGCCCTTTACAGGGCACAGCACCAGCCTGAGTGTCTGCAAGTCCCTGTCCCCCAGCACAGCCTACCTGTAGCCACTGTGCTTGCCCACTCCCAACTGTTTACCAGACACTGGTGAAGGAAGAGAGTCCAGAGTCACCAGCTCAGATGGCCAAGGAGAAAATAGTAAGAGACGCTGGAGACTGCTCCGTACTGGCACCCACACGGGGAGGAGATTTTTGGAAGAAACTCACTTTTCCCTCCCCTTTTTCCCATCTGACAGGCACTGATGGCGAAGCAGGGACAGGATATATTTCTTCTTGGCCCCAGTGAAGAAGTATTAACCAGCTCGGAAAACCAGACCTCACGTCGTATGACGGGATTTGACCCGCCAGGACCGGGCACATGGAGAGGGAAGGGCTGGGGCGGCACAAGTTCAGCTGTGCTATTGCCCTTAGCCTCTGCAGCAATGACAATAAAAACATCTTTAGGAGAAAATGCTTCTTTTACCAGATGCTTTGAAGCGCAAGTAAAGCTGGTGACCTTGGATGAATGAGTCTCTCTCTCTCTCTCTCTCTCTCTCCTTTGTGCCTTGGAAACCTACACAATACATTTATGTAAGCGATAGGGGGATTATGGAGCCAAGAATAATAGACACTCGGAGCAGAGAAAGAACGAAAACCACAGAGAAATGTCATCGCTTTCTTTCAATAAATAAAAAATTTTCTGTCCTTCCCTGCCCCTTTTTTGCTTTCTGCTCCCCAGTGCCAGGGCTCCACAGGTACCCAGGGACAGGCGGCTTTGAGCTGCCAGCCAGCAGCGTGGGCTTTGTGCTCCGAGGCCACAAACGGCTGGAGATGGATGCTGGAGAAGCAGCAGCAGAAGTGGATGCAGGCATGGGTCCATCAGGGCTTTATAGAAATGCAGGCAGCTCTGCCAGACATCAACTAAAAAGCTTGATTGGGAAGGACAACATTCAAGCATGGTGGAGAAGTGCTCGTTGGAAGGCTGCTCCTCCTGGGAAACCCGGAAGCAACGGGCACCGCACTGGCGCTGGGAACAGCCAGTTGTGAGGGCTCTGCTCCAGCCCATGGCACATCACACTCCACAGGCAGGAGACGTCAGAGAGAGGAACCTCCAGGGATGGCCAAGGACAGCAAACGGTGGAGTACAGCAGGAGGAGGAGGGGAAAGGGCTTGAGAAGTCTAGAGCAGCCACGCTGCAAAAACACAGGTGAGGGAGGGTTCAGCCAGCACCGCCAGCAGCACCCACCGGCCCCAGGACAGCCGCCCACCGGTGGTAGTGTGTGTTGCCAACTTACCATCCCCCTCCTCCCACAGATGGACAGGGACAAGCACTCACCACCCAAGAATGGGTTTCCTCTGCTCCTTCCAGCAATTCCCATAACGCACAGCTCCCACTAATTAGGAGCCTGTTTCCCTACAGAGCACCTCAGACTCAGAGAGAGATCAGGTATAAGTAAATCCCTGCTCTGCCGTTGCTCTGTTTTGGTGGCCAAGGTCCCAAACGTGGGGCTGCAGTCAGGCAGGACCCCTACCAGCACGGTCAGCGCCAACACTCTGCTTCTAGCTCATTAACCAAATACCTTGTCAAGCACCAGCAACTGCATCTCCACCTGGGCTTTGCAGGATGAGTCCAACCACCCCAGCTGTAACCAGCGTCCTTGCATCACCCCAGGGCACATGCTCTCTTCCACCGGCAATCTTGGAACAGTTCTAAACATCCCAAAATTAACTACCAATTAAAATGAATAATAAATGTTTGCACTACTAAATTACCAGCCTGGGAGGTGTGTGGGCAGGAGGAAGTCTTCAAGCCTTAAAGCAAATAAAAGATTATAGTATGAAATTTCATAAAATCTCTTCCTTAGAGAGCTCATCTCCCGTGATTCGGTTTGTGGTTTTTTTGTTTTTTTTTTTAATTGACACAAAGAGCTGAGCCTGGGCTTCCCCCCTCCTGCACGGGAAGCTGCACCCAAGGCTGCCAGGCCCCCACACCTCTAGCTGCACATTCCTACAAGAACCTGTACCACACACCCAGCACCCCCCCCCCCCCCCCCCCACTCCACAAAGCCCCCTCTCAGTGTCCAGAATCCCTGGAGAAACTGAGAGGGACCCACCTGGCTCACAAGCAGGTGGTGAAGCTCTGAACTCCCAGCTCTACCTTCTCCTGCTTTATCCTCTCCAACGTTTAATGAGCCAAATCTCCCCATCCCTTCCCATCCCCCGGCTGTGATTTTGGGGGTGATGGAGAAAATAGAGCCGTCCCTGCTCTGGGTGAGCGCCCAGTGGAGGTGTTCAGCTGCAGTCAGGTAGAACAAGCTCTGAGGCCGAGGGAAGAAACGATCCACAGGGCAAAGCTGTATGTGCTCAAGAGACACCCGAAGGGAGAGAGGAGCAAATGTATAAAACTGGGATTAAATTTTAATCTAATCCCCCTTTCTAGAGAGAAGAAAGCTGGGTTTGTACTGGAGCTGCACAAATATTTTTTTTATCAATTAGCTGAAGAGTCAATAAAGACTACAAGTGCCTTCTATTCGTGGCACTTCAGAAGCACCTACCAATTATTCCCTTGACTAAACCAGCCCTGCCTGGCAGGAGGGTGTTCTCCGCCGAGGGCTGCAACACGCCTGCCTTCTGCAATGTTTGCCTGCTTCAACCAGTAAGGAGGAAGTGAAGAAGGTCTCCTTGCTTAAAACAGCACCTGCAACTCAGATGTGAATCTGCAAGTTGACGCACAGCTCCGCTTCAGATGCTGTGGCTGACGCAGGGGGGATGCTGAGTGAGTCCAGCCATGGAGTTGCCTGGGCAAAGGGGTTGGGAGATCCTCACTGAGGCTGGATTGAAGCTGTTTTTTTCCCAAGAAAAATCGCACCGAGTGGGCTGCAGGGCAGGGAAGCTTCAACAACCATGAGCAAATACGTATTGAGCTGGGGAAAGACGTCGGGGGGGGCTGAGCAGCCCCCCCCGCCACCACCGAGGCACTTTTAACCCAGTAAATGTATTTTAAAGAGTTGAATCAGAGTGAGGGGGCATTCAAAGCCTTTCCTGTAGGAAAGATTTTCTCCAGCTGAAACGCTCCCAGTAGGCCCCCCCCCCCGCCCATCCCCACGCTCGGTGCACCCAAGGCACTTGCCAAACGTGGCTTTTCTGTCCGTCCTTTCTCCAGCTCTGGAAAAGCCATTTTCACCCATGGGAAAGCCAGAGGCAGCCGCAACTTCGGGGTAGCTCAAGGCTGTGCGGGGCAGTAGCGATCCTGTCCAGCCAGGGAGACACGCAACATCCATACCCGTCTCTGAGATTACTCACGATGGCAAACCAGGCAGCAAGAATGTACTATAATCCTACTTCTGCACCACAGCCTTCCTCCCCCCTCTGTGCTTCCCCGGGGATTAAGGGTTAAAGCACAAATCCGCTGCGGTGCCCTGATTTTACCCACTTTGACCATCTGGAAGGGAGGGTTGCAGAAGCCTCCTTTCACCCAGCACCACCGGCTGCCCCAGGAGCTACTACCAATGCCCAGAGTCCTCAGCCTTAGCAGTGCCCTCGTGTACTTTGGCTGATTTTTGTGTATGCTGGGCAGCCTGTGCCACATTGCTGTGGCTGGTGGCGTGGGAGTGGGGAACCAAACTCCCCCAAAAGCATTCCACAAGCCACAAGAACTGCAACCAGCTCTGGGTCTCAGGGGGACCCTGCAGCATCTCCTGGTCTGACTGCTCCTGGCACCTGCGGCCTCCCCGCAGACGTGTGTGAATGAAATAGCAGCACTGGGATAAGTGAGGCTGCCAAGAATAAAGGGGCTGCCAACAGCCACACTGTGGCTGAGGTCATGACCAGGGAAGAGATGCAGGCAAAAGCCCTGCCGAGAGAGGAAACGCATGACTGCAGGTCGCAGCACGATGCCCATCCCCACAGGCTGAGCTGAGATCAGTGGCAATCTTGAGCACGGGTGGTTTAGAGATTTCCAATTCATGAGAGCCAAAGCCCCTGCCAGCGAGTGGGGATCGCAGCATCTTTATGGACCAGGGAGAGGAGGCAACCTGACTCAGCTGAGGGGCTTGGGGCGCATCCCTATACCTGAGCCTATTCCTCCCAGCACACAAGTCCGTCAAACCACCCCAGGACTCTGCCTGTTCTGGAGCAAGGCCCTAGCAAAGGACAGCACGGGGACAGCCCCAGCCCTGCCCAGCCTCACCAACATCCCGGGTCCCTCAACCCCAGTCACAAAAGCTCAAAGCCTTGCTGAGCCCTACGTGGGGAAATGTTGATTGGAAAAGTCCCTTTCCCCATCACCTCCTTTTTTTCTTTTAACGGTGCAAACTGGTCAATAATCCATTTATTTTGGCAGAAACCTGCTCCGGGCACCGGGCTGCATGGGGGGGAGGGGGGCAAAGTACACAGCCCCCCCCCCCAGCCTCTACAGAAGGGGAGGGAAGAGATTAATGTATTCCTTTGTTCTGGTATGAACTCTGAGTTTAGCAGAGCTTTAACCCTCTGAACCTCGTGGGGAATTTAGATGGAAGAGGCTTTATCTCTGGGACCAGAAGCAGGGTGGTGGTTAGGGATGGGGCGCAAGGAAGTGCTGGTTGGAAGAAGGAAAAAAAAAAGAATCATCTTCTGCCTCAGGAAGCCCGCTGCTTCTCCACAAGGATGCAGGGTTCAGCCCCTAGCGGTGCCCAAGGCACCTTATGTGGATGGATTTGAGATATGCCTACTCTGGGGGCTCCTGGCAGGACACCCATGGCACAACTGAGCTTCTTGGCACCCCACAGAGTCCATAGGCTTGGCCCACAAAACTCATAGGGAGACGGGCAATTCTGGCCTAGAAGCCATGCCATGGCCACCACCGCTGCGGGGAGCGCGGGGCTGGATCCGGGGAAGAGAACCGCTGTATTTGCAGAGGAGCAGCTGTCAAGTGTGGGAGAAAACAGAAATCCAGATTGTCATCTTACTTTTCCATTTGCTTAACTGGTCTCTCCGTCTCCTCCCTAGTGCGCTGTGATCGCTGGCATCACAGTCATTTGCTCTTAAATTAGCCGGGAGCGTCGTCAGGAAAGAGAGACCGATTTCAACAGCGGCGCAGCGAACCTTTCAGGAAAAACAAACCCAAAGCTGAGCTGGGTGCGGCAATGCTGCGAGAGACGCTGCACCTTGGGGCCTTCCTGCCAATGGATGAGGAGCAGGAGCCTGGCTATTGCTGAGCTATGGACTCAGCACCAGCTCAGGGTGCTGGGGACATTTCCTGCTGGAGAACAACTGTAAGTTCCTTGGAGATGCAGGGTCTTGCATCTCGTGGATGCGATCCTGGCAAGACAAAAGCCTGGGGCTCCTGACAGCGTCCCGGGCAATGCCAGGCAGGATGGCAACCCTTACTAGAGGAGACAGGCACTGCACTTCCCCCTGCTGCCTTGCCTTCAGCTTCGCCCCCCAGGCAGCAGATCTCCTCCCTGGCACAGGGCAAGCACAAGAACCCTGCAGACCCCAGAGAGAACCCTGCTGCGCCGACCCCGCTCGACACCGGTAGCGAAGGCGGCAGCGTAGATGGCTGCACCCAGGGCCCCAGCCGGTAGCACACGCTGCGAGAAGACAAAAGATGCTGGGCTGCACTGACACAGGGAGCCAGCAGCATCGTGTCCAGCTGTAGAGAACACGTCCTAACTCGAGCACCCAATCGCGCAGGATCTGCTGGTGCCAAGGTACAAAACATGGCAAAGCTGAGAGTTTCCCCTGTGGCAGAGCTGGCATTTCCAGGGAAATAGAGGCACGCAAATTCATTAACTTTTGAACTGAGCTGCAAGGGCTCCAAGGCGCCGTCCTCAGCCCAACCGTGATGCCCGCAGCAATGCGAGTCGCTGGTCAGAGCTGTGCATTGGTCCCGGCACTCGTTCTCGCTGTATTTCCCTAGCGTCCTGATTTGTTGCTGTATTACATCTCTGGCTGCGAGATATTTAAACAGCACTTTTCGCTCAGGCACATCCAAGAAAGAGAGAGTGTGAGCCTGCTCTCAGCCGCTCTTGGCCCCTTCAGGTGCCCACGGTAGCAGCTGAGGAGAAAGCCACAGTGGTTCCTCTAACCCTGCAAATTCTGCCCGTGGAAGCTAGATTTAATGTTCTCCTTTGAAAGCCTAAGCCGTGCCTTTCACAATTTCCTACCCTGATAAATAGCAATTAGAGAGATCAAAAAAATTCATGCTCACGCAGCTGGGCTGCAGGGGAAGTGACCCCCACCACTGCGTGAGCAGCAGGACTCTCAACCTCGTCGCTGCTGTGGCTCAGAGCCTCTGCCGGCACGGGGAGCAACTAAAACCGCTCACTCCCCGTGAGCTCTCTGCTCTTTAGTACAGGCTGAGCCCCTGGCACCCAGACAACCGCAGACTGAACCCCTCTCCTCTACCTACCCATCACTTTCGTGAAAGTTTGGGTTGTTCTCCACCTCGGTGGGGAAAATCCAGCAGTGGAAACGCAGAGATAGGAGAACCAAGAAAAACCTGCTTTCCTTAAAGAAGCAGCACAAAGAGGATATTTTTAAATATATTGAGGCAGTCAACAAATAAAACTGGTCTAAATAGGAGTCCATTGTTATGAGGAAGCCCCACGGATCCTTGCCTGTGATTAAGCCTGGCCGAAAAGTTGTGAGGGAACGAGTCCTTGCCTCTCATCATGGGTTTTGAACCATACTCTGCCTCTAGCAAACACGGGTGACACCAGCCCTGGGGGTCTCAGACTGCTGCTGAGGGTCTCAGGTGGCTCCTCCCACTCTACAGACGCGTCTTTATGATCCCCTGGACCTTTCTTGCTCCGTCCCCATTGCTACCTTCCCCAGCTTGGTGCTGGATGACTGGCATTCCTACGCCTTGCCCTTTACAGGGCACAGCACCAGCCTGAGTGTCTGCAAGTCCCTGTCCCCCAGCACAGCCTACCTGTAGCCACTGTGCTTGCCCACTCCCAACTGTTTACCAGACACTGGTGAAGGAAGAGAGTCCAGAGTCACCAGCTCAGATGGCCAAGGAGAAAATAGTAAGAGACGCTGGAGACTGCTCCGTACTGGCACCCACACGGGGAGGAGATTTTTGGAAGAAACTCACTTTTCCCTCCCCTTTTTCCCATCTGACAGGCACTGATGGCGAAGCAGGGACAGGATATATTTCTTCTTGGCCCCAGTGAAGAAGTATTAACCAGCTCGGAAAACCAGACCTCACGTCGTATGACGGGATTTGACCCGCCAGGACCGGGCACATGGAGAGGGAAGGGCTGGGGCGGCACAAGTTCAGCTGTGCTATTGCCCTTAGCCTCTGCAGCAATGACAATAAAAACATCTTTAGGAGAAAATGCTTCTTTTACCAGATGCTTTGAAGCGCAAGTAAAGCTGGTGACCTTGGATGAATGAGTCTCTCTCTCTCTCTCTCTCTCTCCTTTGTGCCTTGGAAACCTACACAATACATTTATGTAAGCGATAGGGGGATTATGGAGCCAAGAATAATAGACACTCGGAGCAGAGAAAGAACGAAAACCACAGAGAAATGTCATCGCTTTCTTTCAATAAATAAAAAATTTTCTGTCCTTCCCTGCCCCTTTTTTGCTTTCTGCTCCCCAGTGCCAGGGCTCCACAGGTACCCAGGGACAGGCGGCTTTGAGCTGCCAGCCAGCAGCGTGGGCTTTGTGCTCCGAGGCCACAAACGGCTGGAGATGGATGCTGGAGAAGCAGCAGCAGAAGTGGATGCAGGCATGGGTCCATCAGGGCTTTATAGAAATGCAGGCAGCTCTGCCAGACATCAACTAAAAAGCTTGATTGGGAAGGACAACATTCAAGCATGGTGGAGAAGTGCTCGTTGGAAGGCTGCTCCTCCTGGGAAACCCGGAAGCAACGGGCACCGCACTGGCGCTGGGAACAGCCAGTTGTGAGGGCTCTGCTCCAGCCCATGGCACATCACACTCCACAGGCAGGAGACGTCAGAGAGAGGAACCTCCAGGGATGGCCAAGGACAGCAAACGGTGGAGTACAGCAGGAGGAGGAGGGGAAAGGGCTTGAGAAGTCTAGAGCAGCCACGCTGCAAAAACACAGGTGAGGGAGGGTTCAGCCAGCACCGCCAGCAGCACCCACCGGCTCCAGGACAGCCGCCCACCGGTGGTAGTGTGTGTTGCCAACTTACCATCCCCCTCCTCCCACAGATGGACAGGGACAAGCACTCACCACCCAAGAATGGGTTTCCTCTGCTCCTTCCAGCAATTCCCATAACGCACAGCTCCCACTAATTAGGAGCCTGTTTCCCTACAGAGCACCTCAGACTCAGAGAGAGATCAGGTATAAGTAAATCCCTGCTCTGCCGTTGCTCTGTTTTGGTGGCCAAGGTCCCAAACGTGGGGCTGCAGTCAGGCAGGACCCCTACCAGCACGGTCAGCGCCAACACTCTGCTTCTAGCTCATTAACCAAATACCTTGTCAAGCACCAGCAACTGCATCTCCACCTGGGCTTTGCAGGATGAGTCCAACCACCCCAGCTTCGGGGTAGCTCAAATCTGTGCGGGGCAGTAGCCATCCTGTCCGTTCCCTCTGTCCCCCCACATCGCATCGCACGTCTCCGGGTGTCAAATAAGGGAGAGGCTGGGACGCGGAGCCGCAGCCTTCCTTGAAGAGCACCGAGGCCGCAGGCACTGGGGTGCATTCAGCGCTGGGGAGAGCCATCCATCAGCGTCTGGCTCGAAAGCTTTTGGATGCTGCAGGTGGAACGACGGGGCTGCAGGGAGCATGATAGAGAGAGCTGATGGGGGGGGGGTGGGTGGGATACAACAGACTTGAGATGTTGAAAGATGAGAGCGCCTGTGTCCCTTCCAACAGCACTGGCTCATGGTGTGGGTGTAACCCCAGGCCCTGGCTGCGTCATACAGTCCCAAGACACCTCTCCAGCATTTCCAGATGGATTCTGCGGCCCTTCCGAGCCCCTGGATCCCCCTCCCAAGGCAACGCAGGGCAGCAGGAGTAGGTGCTCCCATGAAAGGCTCCCACCCCAGCTTTCTGCCCTGGCCTCGGTGGAGGCAATGGGCTTCTCCATCAGCAGAAGGAGCTCTGCAGCTCCCCTGCCCAAGCACCCGCTCCAACAAAAGTGCTTTTTCGTCCCTGCTCACACACCAAAGCCAAGCAATGCCGATATTTAAGCAGCACAAGATAAAAAGGCACAGGGACAGATAGGTGCAAGAGTTCACAAGCAAAGCTGGAAAGAGGGGGATGAAAGGGCGGGAGCAGAGGGGAGGTAGGGAAGCCAAAACACAACTATTTCTTCTCCTTGGCTCTAAAAAAACCTCCAGAGTGGGAAGGGGGATGGAGATGAAAATGTAATTTTTTCCCTCCGAGCTGCAGTGGCTGTGACATTGAAGGGGTCCCCTGGGACCATGCGGCAGAGCCACTTCGCTGCCACGGCTGCTTCCCAAGCGCTGTGCCAAAAGGTCAAACGCAGCCTATGGAGGGGAACGCAGCCCACAGCCACACACACCCAGGCAGGAGAGGACGGCACCAGTTTGCCAGCCCGGGAGTAAACCAAGTGACATCCTTAGCTGGGCTCCAGAAGGCACAGGCAACCCCCTACCGCAAGCGGAAGGTCCCAGTGCCCCAAGAATGCCTCAAGAAATAGAGAGGGCAAAATACAGAGCTGCCCTCCTCTTCATTGCCTCCCTCAGCTGGAAATTAGCAACTTCCAATCACACAAATAACACCTTTCCTGTTGGGCTAATTACTAACTAACATAGTGGTATTACCACTTGACACATTTTCTTTTTTTTTTTTTTGTGATTGATTGATTCTTTCCTGTTACAAATCCAAGCTGTAATTAAAGGAAGGAACTCCACTCCCTCTACCTAATTTATTATTTAATACAGTCCACTTTTGATCCTCTCAATAAATTACTAGCCGTGAATCAACACCCTCAGCCACTACAAAAGCTGTTATGGCTTACTCGATTTCGTCCACCAAGAGACAAATATTCTCCCTGAATCTTAACGATGGGGGCTTACATGAAAGTTACAGCGGGAGTTACACATGGATTTTTAGGAGGGGCCGGATCCTGCGGGCTCGCGGGCTCACAGAGAGCAGATATGACCCCCTTGGGACCAGCTGTGCGGAGGAGCGATTGATGTTGTGGGGTGATGTCTTTGCAGCCGCTCCGCATCCCTGGTGGGGCCCTAGCCCGGGCATCGCTCTCCTGCCTGCATCCCCATCCCTATGAGGGGAACCCCCGCCACAAACAGCACCTGCACTGTGCCAGGCTTTGTCTTTGTGAACAGCAAATTGCCAAGCTGCAAAGCCCCTTTAGCTGCTCTGAGGCTCAGCCCATCCTCGGGCATCCCAGCACACGCAGTGTCCGTCCCTGCCAAAACCGGCAGCATATTTCCTGCGCCACTACTCAAACGTGGCTTCCTGCACATCCTATCTCTGCTCAGAGGCCACCGCTGAGGGATACTCGGACATCAGCTGCCTCACCCGGCAGAGCCTCTGGCCACGTATCACCAGCCCACCCGGCACTGCCAACGGGCATCACCGCGCCTGTCAGGGACAGGGCACGGGGACTCTAATATCACCAGAACTCTTTTCTGCTCAGCCTGGGCCATGATGGACCTTTTAATGAGGGATAGTGGTGGTTTCCATTTAGATATACTGAGCTGTTAGCTCCTGACTGCAGCAGCCCGGGACAGGAGGAGTAAATCGGCGAGAGCTCATTGAGCCTCGTCCCCCGCAGGCACCTCTTGTGGGCACCGCGGATCAAGGAGAGGGGAGGCAGGCAGCGACAGGAACCCGCGCCCCCCGCTTCGTCCCCCCTGCTGAGTGCAAATGAGCCTGATGATAATTTAATGAACATCTGATGATTCTCACCTTTATTTTTAAATTTGAGTTCCTGCAGGAGCCTCCTTCATCGGGAAAAGGCAGCCCCTCCTCGAGGCGGGGGTGAATTTATTGCTTGTATCTGATTAGCAATTGCATTCGGCGCACTCCAGCGGAAAATGCTGTCACCCTGCGCTAGGGACAAGCCGATGGCAGATTGCGGAGGTACCTGAGGAGGGTAATGGGGCTGGGAGGGGCTAGGAGCCCTCAGGCTTCGGAGCAAACTTAGGCACCAGGGTGGTGCTGCCCCGCACCATGCGCTCTGCCCACACAGGTCGGAGTAGGAGGACACCAGCACATCCTGGATAGACGGGACAGTCCCCGGCAGAACTTGCTTCTCAAAGAGTTTCAAAGCCACCGGGTTAAGTTCGCCGCACATCTCTCTCCCCTGGGATAACCGTCTCCTGCTGCCAAAGGTGACAGGCTGGTGCGTGCAGATATTTATGAGTTATGTCTATAATACGGTGATGGATTATTTCCTTTATAAATTCTTATGAAGAGATTTATAGATGAACTATTACTGGCATTACAGACTATTAATAAATCAGTTAAACCTACATACAAACACTGAATTCTGTCCCTTTATTTTGGCTTAAGAAATATATAAGAAGGACACGAAGCAGAGTGATGCAGAAGGGGACCTTGGTGGTGCCGAACCACTGTGTCCCCTGGGCCACCTGCCCTGCCCCTGGAAGCCACCAGCTGTTCTGCCCTGTGGGGCTACGGGACCTACCGGCCAGCAGCCAGATCCCGTGGAAAAGCTGAGGATATCCCAGTCCAGGACACGAGTGGCTGGACACAGAGGGCCCCTGCACATCCCTGTTTCCCAGCTGGCAGAGGTGTCCCTGGGGAAGCGAAGGGTTTCTGCATGCCGGAGCCAGTGCTGAGATGTTCAGGAGCGTGGAAAAGATGTGGGGGACGATGCTCCAGCTGTGCTGCCTCCTCCGCTTCACGTGTTCGCAAGCTGTTTCTGGAAAAGCCTCAACTGAGAAAAGGCATCTGCGAAAGGCGGCAGCAGAGCCACCTCTCGGGCAGCACCCAGCCCTGCGCTGGGATCTGGTGGGGTTTCAGTGCCCTGATGTGCAGAGACTCTCCTTGGTTCCCAGATGGAGCATCCCACACCATCCGGATGTCTGCGAGTGCTTTGCGCCTCTAATTCAGCGTGAACGAAGCCCAGTGGCCTTACCCCTCTCATACCCTTGCCCAGCGCTCTTTCCAGCCCAGAGAGGTCCTAAGCTCCTCCAGCACAGAGTTAAGCTCTGTAGACCCTGGCGCTGTTTGGGTAGAGTGCTTGAACCAGCTATGGGGATGGAGGAGCCAAATGAGACCCTCGTCCTGAATAAAACAGCGGTGAGGAGAGGCATAACAGCAGGACTACCCCCACCAGTGCACCCAGACACGTAGACAAGGAGAGGGGCTGGCAACTCCTACCACGACGACCCCCACATACGGTGTGGTGCTTTGGTTAATAGCGGAGCAAAGCCCATATCCACCAGTGCCACCAAGAGCAAGGAGCCCCCAGGAGAGCCAGGATATCTCCAGAGGAGCACAGGGGCAGGAAAACAAACAAAAATGTTATATTTACCTTTGCTGCCAAGATTCCATCAGTGCTGTCTGGGTTTGATTAAACCTCTTATTTATTACTTTTGGGAAGAATATCATTTAGGCAAGAGATTAAAAAACAAATAAGACCCAGACGAAGAGTCTTGGCGCATCCATTTCCACACCACGTGACGTGGCAGGATGGGCCGGGGGTGATGGT